>CM031372.1:90108422-90565922 GCA_018208015.1 Medicago ruthenica
CTTCAACGACCCATATTTTCAGGGAGTAAAGGTATAATAAGCCTTCATTTAATTCAAAATTCAAAAACAACACATTGGCGATGTTGAAATGAAAATACGACTATCCTTGACAACTTAGTCAATTTCTTTTTTTCTATTCATTTTTCTTTTCACCCTTTCCTTTTTCTTTTCTTTTCGTTGTTGTCAAGGTAGCTTTGATAAAAATCACCGATTTGACTTAACTTATAAACCAAAAACCTTACACAATTATCTCCAACTTAAATAAAAGCATAATATCAAATAAATGCTCACTTATCCTAGGACAAGAGATAATATTTTAGTAAAAAGTAATGGTTCGGGATTTTCATATTTTAAAAAATTGAAAAATTGCAATATGATCAGAATAAACTGCATTTTCAAAAATAGGGCAGATTCGCTAGGCTAAATTGGCTTGCCTAGCACTGAGCTATCAGTTCAATCTATATGTCCCTTCAGTAGAGTCTTCAATCTGAATCTAAACTCATAATGCCATCTTCCACATAGTCTCAAAGACATGAGCTTGAGCTAGACCTATCAACTTCCTCCTCACCATTACCCTTTTCCATTTTCCATCTCCTTCTCCAGCTGGGGCAACAACATCCAGCACCTACAGGTGAAAAGGTTTGGCCTCAAGCCATTGAACATAAACATTATACGCTTCCGGAGTCATTGGTCGGTAATCATATGACTCTGGATTTTGAATATGCAGTTCTAACATGTATAAAGTATTGTTTAAACCAGAAAAATCCCTTTGTTGGGCATCAACTATGTTCAAGTGTTGGTGAAAGATGCCTTGAATCAGGGGTCCCAATCGGCAAATCCCCCACTTAAAGCAGAAGAAGACTCCTCTGGTCCAGATGTGTGTGGGTGGGGGGTTCGTTGGTTCCTAGAAGGTTATTGCGTTTCTAATAAGTTGGTTATCACGTATTACTTAGCCCCCATAATGGACAAGTAATTGAGAGATTACAATGCCTTAAACATCTAATTAGTGCCTGTTTTAGAATTTTATAGTTTTAAGTGTTTTTAGCTCTTTGGAACTAGTAATGCTTGTTTATGATGTTTGATGATGTAGGTTAAGGAATGACTCTAAAGATATGGGAAGCTGCAGCGTGGACTAAGGATGTATCACTGAGGATTTAGGAAGCTGCAGCGCCCTAGAACTCTAGTCAGGTCGTACATAGTACGAGCACGTGGGACACGTTAGGCCATTGCTTAATGAAGAATAATATGAGTTTTCCCAAATGATTGGAATCATAGGAAGAATAAAGGAATATGTCAGGGGGTAGGTAGGATTGGATAAGGACAAGTGGATAAGGACAATCCATGTAAAATGACCAAAGGGTACAACTTGTAGCGGGTGGCCTTGTACTATTAAAGGACACCCATGTGTTAGTGCCAAGGGTCCGAAAATTGTGAGAGAATGGAGGTACCAAGTTACGACTAGGGTTAACAGCTTTAAAGATCTCATTTCATCTCATATTCTTCATAGATGAGTATGGTGGCTAGATTCTAGAGTTTTTAGAGTTAGATTACTTGGTGATGTTTTGGCTCACCACTCTCCTTTAATGATTGTAATCTTGTGCTAACTCTATTTAATCTATCAATTTAGTTTTCTATTTTTCATTTATGTTCATCTTCATTTCCATTTCCATGGTTCAGCTCACCATGAGCTAAACCCCCTCTAGTGGTTTAGACATAGTGAGGTTATGATTTGTTTATTTACTTCCGATATATAAAGCTGTAGCGCCAAGCTTTGTTCTAACAAACTGTTTTAACTCAAAACCTTTAGAAATAAATTCTGATCATTTTTATTTCTAATGTTATAACTCTCTGATCCTTAAAGGGTATGAGAGTGGAAAATGATTGTTAGATAAGAATTTGTCCTTAAGCACAACACCAGTGAAAGGATCAAGAGAAACTGCTTGAACGTTAATGTAACATCCCGCTTATAAGTATCAGTTAATCGTGTTAGAACTAATTAAGAAGCATGGCAAACTTGTTAATAAGTGGAATGGCATTATGGTAATTATTTGATAAGTGAGGAACATTTAAAAAAAGAAGAGGTAAGATATTTTTCTTACCATTTACACTTCTTTCTCTTCACCCTCATCCAAAAACCAGCTCTCCCTCCCTCTCACTCTCTAGTACACGCCCTCACCCCTCCTTCCCTCACTCATCTAAACTTCATTCAAACTCTTGTGAGAAAGTTTATGCAAGCAAACTTGTGTTGGAAGTTAGAGTAAAGAAAGAAAAGAAGAAACAAGGAGAATCAAGGGAGAATTAAGGGAAGAGTAGATTGAAGCTAAGGCTTTGGAAACCAGAAGTTAGCAAGCACCAATAGGAGGTTTAAGGTGAGCTCTACAGGGTTTTAGAACCCGCTTGAGTAAGTTTGAGAGTTTTAGTATTATGTTCATAGTTAAGAGTTTTAGTACCTGATAAGTGCCTAAAAGTTGTTATATTTTGGTACAATTTAGGGCACTTATGATTACTTGTGTTACAAGTTACCTTAGGATTAGAGCATAAATATGTTAAAAATGCAATAATTGTGATTCTAAGCCTTACCCCATGTGATTATGCAGGAAATACATGCTTGAACCTGATTGATGCAAAAGAATGAAGCTTTTCTTGATGCCATCGCTAGTAGCGAGGATAGGCAGGGATTTCCAGTGTTTCATCGCTAGAAGCGAGCTTAGGCAGGGATTATCAGGAGTTCATCGCTTGAAGCGATGAACTGGATGCTTGAAGCGAGCCTAGGCAGGGAATTTCAATGATCCATCGCTTGTAGCGACAGACTTTATCGCTACAGCGACCAGAGGGGCGGTTTAATGCTGATGGTGACGTGGAGCTCTATGATTGGCCAGTTGACTTCCTCGCTACAAGCGACAGGCTGGTCGCTTGTAGCGAGCGTGCTTTTTCTCAGCATATTTATAGATTTTTAAGCTCATTTCTTAATATATATAGTTTTTTTATCAGAGTTAATATTTTCCAGAGCTAAAAATACTTGTTATCTTTGAGAGAGAATAGGCATAGAGGGAGAAAAACTTCAAATAGCAATTTGATTTGGATTGAAGAAGGCATTAAGAAGCTTTGAGACATCAAGCTCTCATATATCTTCATCTTCCTTTCTTATTTTGCAATAGTTGTCATGACAATGATCAACTAATCTCCTTTGTTGGGATTAATAGGTAATCAATCATTCCATGTTGTAAACTTTTGGTTATTAAATATATGATTCTAGCATTTTTATATACCATTGAATTTCTTCTTGCTTTCAATCTTATGTTTGATTTAAATGTTGTTGAAAAAGACTTTTGAATCTAGGTTTAGAATGATTTTCTATCAAGATAAGAAATTCTAGAAATGGGATTTGGTTTTGATAATTACATTTAAGTATTGGATCGTAAAGCTTTTGAATCGTTTAATAGATTGAGAAATCATCGATTAAACGATACAATCGATCTCACGACGTCATTTGGGAAATCAATGTCGTTGTTGAACAATACATAATAATGTCATATATAAGAAAAGCTAGAATCCGTATTTATAATCAATCGAATACAAACGATGTTTGATTGATGAAAGTTAATCCTAACACCTTCTATGTCCTATTACTCTACTATTTATTTATTATGTTTTTAAAATGATGAGTAGTGTAGTATAAAACAAATGGTTAAACCCTAACTTAAAACGATAATCGACGTTGAACGGTTTATGATATCACATTAATCCCTGTGGAACGATATAAAAATGATACTTACTTTGACTAACATCAGTACCCTAATTCTATTTTGCTAGTAATTCTTGATCATACATGTTTGTAACCTGTTAATATGCATTAGAATTTATCCCTTAAAGTTGTATGATGTTTGGGCATGATTGGATGAGCCAAAATGGTGGAAATCACGTTTTAAACTTGCCATTTGCTGTCCAACTGCAGGTAAAATTGTGTCACGATTTTACAACCGTGTCACGATTTTACAGGCAGGAGCTAACACGATTTCTGGGTAGGAAATCGTGACACGATTTCCAAATCGTGTCACGATTTTACAGTGGACAGGAACATGTTGTTTTTCATCAAATCTTGCACCGTTCTGGCTATCCAATACTGCTTCAGACACAAGGAACAACATGTAATGATTAAGAGTCGCTAATAAGTATGCTAGACCTATCCTTAGAGAATGAATAGATTATTATAGATTGAGGATAGGCACAAGATTAAGAGAATGGATGCCTTAATCCATAAGTTATCATAGAGGAGTATAAAGGCTAGTATTGGGATTATCCCTTACTAAGCGATTCCTCAATCACTCATTAGATGTATGCAAGCCAAGAATGATATAGAACTTAAGTTAGAACCTTTATGGGATAAGAATTTCAAGATGTATTAAGATATTAAGCCGTGGCCTTCGTCGTTCACGCTAGTGGGACACGAATGGTCGATGCTATGTAAGACTATTAAGGAAGAATATTAAGTCGTGACTTTCGTTGTTCACGCTAGTGGAACACGAAGGGTTCATGCAAAAGTTAAAGAATATTTAATCGCGTCTCTCGTCGTTCACGCTAGTGGGACATGGAAGGTATACGCATAAGTTAAGACTTTTAAGTCGTGTCTTCTGTTGTTCACGCTAGTGGGACACAGGAGGTTCACGCTAGTGGGACGTGTTATTCCGCAAGGATGACCGCACGACGACAAGAGGAGTCCGGTGTTAGCCTGATATGATAGGAATTTTCACCGTTAGAAGGGAGATGTACTTCGGGGTTACTCCACCCGGATGCACTCCGTAAAATGAACTCAGATAATTATTGATTGTTCAACGCTAACTTCTAACTTAAGATATGAGAAGATGAATAAGTTTATTTATATATGTATTGAGAAAATAGGACAACTAGTTCCTAGTGAACCAGAAGTGATCATAAGATATTCCCCCTTGATCACTAAGTACAAGATAAGTTAAGATAGCATATGATGAGATATGATAAAGACATGTAGCGACCTTAGTTTTCCCCTTGGTCGCGAAGTTAGCAAAGAATGACGTCAATCGTAGGAATCCCCAAGATTGCCAAGAGTAGGCACGGCGACCCTAGGTTACCCCCGTGGTTGCCAACAGTTGGTAGGGTAGGAGCTCACTGAGACGTTATGTCTCATCCCTTTCCTTCTGGTGCAGGTTCTTCGCAGGTAGCACGACGTAAAGGTAAAGAGAAAGCTACGGACTGATCGTGCTGCTTATGTTTTATTTGGATGTTGTATACGATGATGTATCATGATGTATATTACGGAAGATGTTTTGTATCGGATAATTGAGTTGTATCAAAAACTTATGTATTATATAATGATTAAGTAACTTTCTGTATTGTATTTAATGTATCCGGTACGAAATTTTAATACTCGTAAGAGATCCTAGGCAATCTCTATATGGGTGTTACAGTTAACCTGAACTTAAAAGGGCCTGGAAGTTATAGGAAGCTATAGCTAAGCGCTAAGTTCTTGGTAGGACTCTTGTCATATGACACATAGGACCCGATAGCTTAATACCTTAGTGCGGAAAGACCGGGCACCTGAACCTAGCAACTGTTGCATGTTAAGTATCATGATCGAGCCCAGAAATCAGTGATGTTACGCCCTTAACACGATGGATGAGGTAACACTCCCTAAGACTAATTGGTTTGCCAGGAAGCCAGTTATATAGAGATATAACTCTATGAATCGCAGGGCTGCGAGAAGCTATAAACAGATGTAGCTATGTGAGGCATATAAGCTATATAGGCATATAACTTTGTGAATCTCAGTTGGCTTAAGAGGTTAATAAACGGCCATAGCGCTGAGAGTCACAAAGGTTGTACCCAGCTATAGCTTTGTACATCGCAGTAATGTTTTATCATAACTGAACCTTATTTAACCCACACTTTTCATCTTGAGATTTTCTAAAACCTTTAACTACTTTCCCAAACTTAACCTTTTACTTTTACTGTTATGACAAATGATTTATTTGATTTTTAACCAAACAAGTTTTCTGTTGAAAAGCTACGCAAAGCTATAGCTCCATAATTCTTATGGGATCGATATCTTTTTATACTATAACTTGAACAAGGTATACTTGCACTCTTTCTTTCCGCCTTAAAATACTCACACTGTTTTGGAAGACACTAGTTTCCTTGTGTAGCATCTCTCAACATACTCTTCATCAATGACTAAAATTATGATTATCGTCCTGGTTGCTTGACACAATCCCATAATCAAATCAGGGAATGTTAATGTCTTCTCTTACTGCATGAGATTCAACAATCTCATTAGCTATCACTATAGCCACATCCAATTATCTACCAATCATGATATAATAAAGTAAATGACATGTTTCAAAGGTAATGGTGGACACATGCTTCTTGGGAGTTATGTTGTAGATGATTAGTAAGAGAAAAGTTTGGGCCAAGGTTTTCCGGTTTGCCCTAGTGTACCTCACGGGTTTGGCACTCTTGTGTCAAATCATATGTTTTCCCCACCACACAAATTACTTCAAAAATTATATCCATGTTCTAGTTCCCTTTTGCAGTATGCATTTAAAACGCAATTCATTGTTGTGATTTAGAAAGGGGTTTCCTAAATAGGCATCAATGATTGCCTAGTTAAACCTAATTTCCCAACATCTCACCCAAGATTTAAACTCGAAGGGTTCTTCATTGATTGGCAAAGCATTGACATAGAACTCATTCACGATCTCATAGTTGAGATACACAGGTGGGTTAGCTAATGTTTCCCATTTGCGCTATCCAGTAATAGTAGTTATCTAATGGTATGTGCCATTAAGTCTGAATGAGAATATTTTCTCAGACATGGTTTTTCTCTTCTCAAGCTACATACACCTCTCTTGATTCTATGGTCCTCTCTACAAGTTAGCATCATACGACCTTTGTTGAGGTTCGGTCCTTGATGAACTTGCAGCTGTCTTTTGCTTCTTTGAAGCATTGCTTTACTTAGGTGTCATTCTGATACATCCCTGAGTTTGATTTTTTTTTTTTTGTAGAATCTCGGTCTTTCTAAACTTTAGCCTTGGTATTCATCCAACTTGTTCTATCATTCCTTCAAACTAAATGACATCATCAACTGGCAATATAAGGACATATATGGAAATATTATTCATCAAAACCTTATGTACCGTAACTAATTACAAGGTTAACTAGAAAACGTTCCATAAAAAAATAACAATGATTGAAGATTAGACCTAACTAACCCATTTGAACTTTACATGCATGTTAACATATTTCAATTCATGACTCTCATTCTTGAACAACTTCCCTTTCTTAATACCCTTCTCAAATCATAAATAATCTCACCATTATTGTTCAAAGTTGTTGCAAATTGACGAGATAAATAATTAAACCGTTAAGAAAATACCTTGTTGCTGAAAAATTTAAATAAACTCGGGTGATAATGAGTTTGTATGAAGATGAGTGCTTGAAGTGTGTGAATGATAAAATGGGTTTGAGTTTTTGTGAAACCTTTATGGTTAAGAAATGAAAAGTGGGATTAGGTCGGCAAAACGATAGTAAATTGATTAATGGTAGTGGAAACGAGTAGTTGTGTTATTAATGTGATTTAGTGGGGGAGGTTACACATTTATTCCGTAGTTTCCCTGTTTCGCAAAGTTCACTAGGCAAACAGGTGCCACGCCTAGCGAACTAGTCCAGAGAGGGAAATTTGAAATTTATCCATGTGTGTTGGGCAAACAGTTCTCGCCTAGTTAATTTGACAGAAAACAAAAAGTTTCAAGTTAAAATTTCAAGGTTCTATGTATTCACATCTTCTCAAATAAATATTGTTTCTCAATTATATTATACATCGTAAAACAGTATATTGCATGATTAAAAAGGTAAATGAAATAAAATTGGATTTCCTACCAATACGCGCTTGTTTAACGTCATTAGTTCGATGCATTTGTCATTTCAATCAAGATGGTTCAAATGAAGACTTTCTTGCTCATCCTCTGGAGTTGGCAGAATATGTTGTTCTCTCAAAGAGATTTTAACACACCTCCATGTTCTAGTCTTCGATTGTGTGGGTGTTATCGTCCATGTTCATATTCATCTAAGACTTATTGATGAATGGTTTGTCTAGTATCGAAGGTAAATTATCACCTTTCTTCATTTCCATAACTAACAAGTCTTGTCTGAACTTGCAACCGCATGCATTATCCTTGACACTACATATGTAAATTGGATAACCTTTGTTGTTGGTTTAATTTGCAGTGCTGCATTATCCTTGACATATTACAAGGCTATGAAATTGTTGCTTGCTCCAAGATCAAACAAGGCTTTGGCAAACTTGACACCACTGATAGTAATCGGTAATGTAACCCTTCTCAGATCTATACACTCCGATGATTGAGGTACCGTGGTATGCAGTGTTTCCAAGGTACTATTGACTTACTTTTCATCTCTTTCGACAGTTTCCTTTGCTTTGTGGGTTGTCCTACCTTCGTCTTCCTTCTCAGATTTCTTTAAAGTTTAATTTTTTTAGGGGCAAAAAGGTATGGCAGCTTCTTTAAAGTTTCTTTAATATTGACATACATAAAGAAAATAAAAAGGTAAAAACACAATGGAGTCCATAGAGAAGCAATGGAGTCGGGGACATTTTTCTTTTAAATCTTTGTCGATAATCAAGAGCTTCATCCAAAAGCCAAAATAATGAACACAAGTAAAGTCCATATCCATTGGTCACTCTATCCTTTGGCTAACTATCTCCCCAAAATTCACCTCCTATAGCATAGTTTTAAAAATCGGACCGCTTGTCGAATCAGTAAAGGCACTGGGTCATTGGTTCAACCATTGGGTCATTGGTTGAACTGTATGACTGAATTGGATTAAACTGAATAACTTGAATGTATAACCCGGTCTCTATAAAAAATATGTACTTGTATTAAACTGAGTTGGATTATATTAAACTAGATCACTCAATCTCAAAAAATAAAAATAAAAATAAAATCATAAAACCTACCAATTGTCAAAATCATAAAAATTAACCTCTATATGTGCATTTCATACCTACACAAATTCATACCATATTTAAATAAATATTAAAAATATATTCTAATTTTAATAAATATATTTAAAGAGAAACAACAATATTAAAAAAATATGTATTTTAATTATAAATATATTTAATATCTCATTTCATATCTTTCTCACTCCGCCATAAATAACTAAGGGTAATATTGGTAAAACATCATTTAATGTTGCATTGAACTTTGAAAGTGACAGTTAAATTGAAACAAAATTGTTCTCCAGAAGGGACACTTAAAAAGGAACTGAGGGAGTATAATTTAAAATAAGAGTTAAATTAAGTTTTTTTTACCGGAATTAAATCAACAACTTGAATCATGGGAGCAATGACCAAGGTGTTGCTTTTTCATGGGAAACGTTAAAATACAATAAATAAAAAGTAAAAAGTAAAAAGATCACCAAAAAGAAGGTGGTGTATTGGTTAAGGTTTTTGCCTAGGTAGTTGCTGGTTGCGAGTTCGAGTCCAGATGTTGCCAAATTTAAGATTTTTTATAAAAATACTTAGAAGCACGGTTCACTGGCTCGGTCGGTTTGCAAAAACCGACGGGTCATCCGGTTTTTACCGAGTTTGACCGGTTCTTGCCGGTTCACACCGGTTTGATTGCATAACCGATATGTTATGCAGCTCGAACCAGTTACTCCGGTTTTTACCGAGTTTGACCGGTTCTTACCGGTTCACACCGGTTTGATTGCATAACCGATATGTTATGCAACTCGAATCAGTTACTTCATCGGTTCACGGTCGAACTGGTCCGATCCAGTTTTTAAAACTATGTTGAATTCTTTTTCTTAACAATTTGTAGTGCCTTTTTTATTTTTATTTTTTTAACAATGTCACAAGTATCTCTAAAAAAAACAATGTTATAGGTGTGAAATATTCAAAAAATTTAAATTGAGTTGTGATGTTATAAGTGTGCCTTTTCATTATCATAAGCTAAATATCATTAAAAAATGTTAATAGCATCCCCAATGGTAAATTTGTAAGGAATTTAAACTTGAATCCATAATCATTATAAGTGGCTTCATAATGTCAAATGATATTTATACAACTCAAGCATTTTGTTCCAATGATAAACAACTTTTATGAAATTCAAATTTTTAATGGTTTTTTTATTTGTAACTTTTAATTTGAAAAAATAGACTAACTTTTTAGTTTATAATACATTAGCTTATTTAAACTACTTCAACCATTTTTTCTATCCACAATGAGAAAAAAATATAAAGAACGGTTCATAATTCTATAAACTCATTTGCATACCTCAATTGGAGATGCTCTAAATGATATATGCAGAATTGCAGCAAACTAGCAGAGAGTGCGGCTGGGGATTTCACAAAAGTGCATAATTTTGTCCTTGTCCCTTTATGGATTCCAACTTTTGGTTATAATTACACAGGCTCTGGATAGAAAGGTCCATCATTTGCTGCATAATTTGTGCCAATTTTTGCATAATTTGACAGCTTGGTTTTAGGTTGTTTTCATGCATGTATGGATTATATATATAAATGCATGTTAAATTTGGACTCTTCCACATGTGGAGTTAAATTTTAATTTAACAAAATACTTTCTCTACCTTTGCAAAAATAAAATAATACTTTCTTTACCTTTGCAAAGATAAAATAAAATGAAAAGGAAAGAAAACATATTTCACATAGTAATTATGACTCACATTAAGGTACATATTTGATTGTTGTAGATATCCATAATTCAAGCGGTGCAATTTATCCTTCATATTCCATAATTTAAATTATTTTTAAGCATCACACTTATTTTTCATTTAAATGGTGTAATATTGTTAGGCTGAATACATTCACAGGAGTTTGAAGTTAGGATTTTGCATTTATATTTAAATTTTTGATGGTGTTTATCACTTTGTCTACCGATAACAAAATTATGGGGCAATTTTTTAGAATCCAAATGGTCCTACCAATCAATCATCTCATTTGTGTGTATTGTGTATATATAGGATGAGGATGATGTCTTGCTAAAAAAACACTCACAAATAAATTTACATTTACCTTTCTATTAAGATATTAAAGAGCTCGAATCGGTAACATCCATATTCAGAATATGTGTTTTTACCTTTAGACCAACCTCTAAAGTTCTTTATATTTATTTCATGAATATAATTGATTTATTTGACCCATTAACACAAATTAAGAAAAATATACAAATAATAAAAGATAATAAGAAAATTATATAAATTAAAAAGAGAAAATAAAAAAATGTATAAAGAGAAAAGAGATAATTATAATTTTAATAAATTACCTTATCATGTATTGAAATCCACGTGGTTTGGTCTAGTGTAGGTTTGAAACATTGCAGTGTACTTCTCTCAGAATTTGAAAAAATTTAACTAGAAAACATAATTAGGAAAAAGTAATTAAAGATATATTCCTTCTATCAAAAAACAATTGACCTTGTTTGATATACTTTGATTATAATATTTTTTCTATTATATAGCGAAAAATTATAGCATATAAATATTTAATTTGTCTTAATAAATATTTTTAAAATATTAACTTTTTCTAAATATTTTCAAAATATTTAATTTGTCTCAATTATTTATTTTATTTTTACAATAAAGAGTAATCTTATGAGAGAGATGAAGTAGTATTTAAAGAATTGATTTATTTATCGTGGAAACATAAAACAAGACAAGAAACAAATAGAAAAGGCATTGTTATTGTTGTTGACAGAGTTCGTGGGTTGCCTCGCTTAACATCGCTGTCGTTTTTTAGTCCAAACACAATCATTCATTGTTGCCGTTTTACTCTCTCTCTCTCTCTCTCTGAAACTGAATTGATCATTCAGCAACATGAACGACCTTCTTACTGTAAGTTCATATTTCTAATTCACCCTAAAAAAAAATTCAATTTTGATTACTGGGTTTTTACTTCCCTTTCCTAAATTCAATTTTCAACTGAGGTTTAATTTTAGCAGTATGAATCTGGTGTAATCATGTTTTCATCACTATTAGATCATAGTTAATCCCTATTTAGGTTTTGGGTGTTTCAATTCATTCTGATATTGACTTAGGTGTATCTTTTTTTCCTTCTTTTTTATTTGACTTGGATTGAACTCAAGCATCACGTTTTTCTCCTTTAAGATCAAATTCTAAGGATCGTTTTTTTTTTTTTTTTTTGCAGGATTCATTTGTTAGTGAGGCTAATAATGGACAACCTTCTAGACAAGGCGATATTGAAATGGGATTGCAGGATCAAAGAAGCAATTCTGATATGGGAATGGAAGCTTTTAATAAACAGGTCAATTATGTGTTTTCTACTTGGTTAATTTTAATCTTTTATGAAGTATAGATACACCTCAGATTAGGCGTGTCCTGGTGTCGGATACATAGCATGTTCAACATAGCGACATATGATTACATTGAATTATGTCATTTTTTCAAATTAGTATCAGTGTCAACGTGTCCGTGTCTGTGCTTCATAGGACTTCTGCCAAAATTCGAATTTGTAAAATTGATTCAGTTAAAGTGAATTGAATGTGAAGTGGTTTATGTTTAGATACATTGACATATAAGTGAATTGAACAATAAATTTGAGTGTAACAATCACTTTTGGAGTCAAAAGTTACAAATTCTTGCTTCAAGTTAGCATCAATTCTAGACTAGAGACAAATTCAATTCCCATGGAAATCACTCAAACATGTTAAAATCACAACTGTGTCTGGAATCACTTTTGACTCCTTCTACTGTGAAACCAAACATACAGGACATAATGAAACTGAGAAGTTTTGATGCTTCGAGCTATTTTTGTTCAGTATGTCAATCGAATATCCTAAGTTTACTGGTATTTTTTAATTTTGCTATTAGATCCAAGATGCTGATAAACAAATTGAGAAGGTGTCCGCGCTACTTCAAAAGCTAAAGGTATCCATTTAGTTCATCATATATTACTTCGTAGCAGCAATGTCTCCTTATAACCGTTTTGTTTTTGACAAACTTATAACCATTACTAAATGCACTTTTCGCAGGAAGCTAATGAGGAATCAAAAGCTGTTACAAAAGCATCTGCCATGAAAGGTATTGTTACAATGCAATGTTTGTAATTCTTTTAGTTGAAAATACTTCAAATTGTTTATTGCTCATAAGATTTTGCTGGTACTGGTTACTGAGTCATGACAATTGTCTTGCTAACAACAGTGACACGTTGATTAAATATTTCATATTCATTTTGTTTGAATGTGTCACCTTTTCCATTAAGACATCTCATCTATGTGAAATTTAGTGTTCTCTGTATGACTAATAAACCTCTTACATCATTCTCAGCTATCAAAAAGAGGATGGAAAAGGATATTGATGAAGTTGGAAAGATTGCACATGGGGTCAAAGCAAAAATAGAAGCTATCAACAGAGAAGTAATGTGATGCTAGCTGAATATTATTTTAGCATATGTCAGTTTGTTATATAGATTACAAATACGGATAAAAAATAGTTAACCGGGATATGTTTTATGCAGAATCTAAACAATAGACAAAAGCCTGGCTGTGAGAAGGGAACCGGTATTGACAGAGCAAGAATGAATATGACAAAGTAAATTTATAGTGCATATCTTTATTAGCATACTTGATTAAAAGAATTTAAGAAGCTGAAATATCTACTTTTCCTTGAAATCGCAGTTCCTTGACTAAAAAGTTCAGGGATCTCATGACAGAGTTCCAGGTACGTTAGTCTGAAACACCTAACACTAGAAGCTGTTTTTCCAAGTTTATGTCTATCTTCTCATCAATCTGTATGTTATGTTGCAGACTCTCAGACAAAGAATACAAGATGAATATCGTGAGGTTGTCGAGAGAAGAGTTATTACAGGTATGAGCATTTTAGCCCCTTGATAAAGTTAACATTGTTGCACTACGATGGTACTATAGTTATTTATTCCTAGTTACTTAAAAAGTATGAGGTCATCATGTCCTTGTGTTTTTAACTTTGTGATTGTTTGATTTGATTCTTCAGTTACGGGAACTAGGCCAGATGATGAGGTGAGTTTGATTCATGAATTTGTTACTTGAGATGAGATATCCGCTATGCATAAGTTTTGGTTTAATTGGCTGTTTCATGACTATGTTAGACGATTGACCACCTGATAGAAACTGGAAACAGTGAGCAAATCTTCCAGCAGGCAATTCTTGAAGCAGGCCGAGGACAGGTACTTGATTTATGATCTTTTATTTGACCATATTTTTTAATTTTGAAAAGCTATCCAGATATTATGACTTCTTCTCAATTTGTCTCTTCAAACATAACCGTATATAGTTAAGTGATTTTTCGTATTTTCATCTCATGGACGAGATATTGGTGTGGTGAGCGGACGTTAGCGTGTTGTTTCTTGAGCTTAAAGGAGGAATATCTCATCCTTTATTCATTTCTTTTCTTAGTAGAAGGAAAAAAAAGCTGTAATTCGAATTAGAAGTTTCTCCAAGATTATTTTTTATTTTGAAACACATTTGCAATTACAAATGCAGTTACGATTTGTCATTTGCTTGTGTGGAAAATTGAAATTTTCTTCATGTAAAAGTTTAATTCAGAAAATTTGGGTTGTTGCAGGTCGTGAGCACTGTAGAAGAAATTCAGGAGAGACATGATGCTGTGAAAGAAATTGAGAAAAAACTTCTTGATTTACATCAGGTTTACTTACAAGATCTTGGTCTTCAATATTTATTTAGTTGACAATGGTAACATTTATAATAATATGTCTAATCCTATCATATTATTTTTCAGATTTACCTTGACATGGCAGTCTTAGTTGATGCTCAAGGAGAAATTTTAGACAACATCGAAAGCCAGGTTTGTTTGTCTTTGCTCATCCTTGATTTTTCTGTATATATATGTTTGTATGTAGAATGCAGCGCATGTTTAGTTCAATTTGCGTTAATAAGAGGCTTGTTCAGGTCAACAATGCAGTCGATCATGTCCAGAGAGGGACAACTGCACTTCAAAGTGCTAAGAAACTCCAGAAGAATTCTCGAAAATGGATGTGCATTGCCATCATCATCCTGTTAATAATAGTAGCTATCATAGTTGTTGGCGTTCTCAAACCTTGGAAGAGTTCTTAGTCCCCTTGTCCATATATATAAGTTGTGTTGGTTTGGTTGGGAAAGCATTTGCATGCATCGGCGGGAACATCTTAGAGCAGGATTGATTTTTAAGACTTTTACTTGTTTGTATGATGCTTGATTTGTGTGTGCGATTGTCTTTTGACTTGCTAATACATCGGTGTGTCTGTCTGACAATATATGAAAATTCCTATTCTTTGTAGCCTTAAAAAGTTTATCAGGGTATTTCCTTGTACCATTCTAAAGCTGGTTTTGTTGCCATTTGCTTGTGACATATATTGCATTGTTGTTTTTCTTCTAAAGAAACTACCTTTCTTTCTCTCATTTTGTTTCTCTTTATATGTTTTTTCGTTTTTGTTTTGCCAAAATGTCAGTTTCTATTCCCACCCCCAACATGTGTCCGGAAGTATGCTTACAAGGAAAAAAACACAGTTTTATGCCCTCTAGAAGTATAATTCCGGACAAAAACATAGTTTTTTTTTTTCGTTCGAATGTATACTTCCAGACAGTTAGGTAGGTCCCCAAAAAAGAAAACAAGTTATCCAAACAACCTTAACTCTTGAACTCCAATGCTTGATCAAGAGTTATGTTCGATAATCCAAAGTGTTATAATTTGGAGGAAAAAAAAATGTAAGGTTATTTTACTATAATTTCCCTTTTTCTTTAATTGCTTTTCGGTATATGATATTAATATTGATATTTTGAGAGTAAAAATTTTAAAATAATCTCGTGTATATATATAGCACAATTAAAAAAATTCAACAAGGGTGTGATAAAAAAAAAGAACAGATTTCCGATCTATTTTGTCCATATGTCAATTGCTACCTTTTCTTTTATTGTCTTTTGAGAAAGTTTCAACTGCTATAGTTCCTCATATTTTTCATCTCAATTAGGATAGACTATATTATATGGTTAAAAGAATAATTATTATTTTACACATTATTTGCTCACTACATTGATAGAGTATTTGTGATTATGTGAGTTCTATAAAAAAAAAACAAATTCTTATATATATATATATATAGGGAGGGAAAGAGAGATTGGTTTAAAATGATTTTAAAGGAAGTTATTATAACAAAAATTATCCCTCATTAATGTACGAACAATTTGAGATAGATAAATAGGTTTTAAACGAAAGTGAGTTTGATCCTCCTATCTAGATTGCTTAGAACAACTTCAACTAGGGTTCTTACAATGTTTTGGGGTTCATGGAGTTTGCCATGGAAAACATGGCATCCAAAGTGAAAAATCAGTTATTGGACAAACACTCAAATTTTAGCATTATATAATGATAAAGATTTTTAGGCCCACTATTAGTTATAAGCTCATTAGTAATTGGGGAAGAAATATACCATTCATTGAATTAGAAAGTGTGTATTGAAAAGTGAAATCCATTTGAATTTCAACCGATAAAAGTGTATATTGAAAAGGCGTGTTAGAGAGTGTGCTGTCAGCACTATTCTTTATAACAGAAGAGGAAGGCGTGTTAGAGAGTGTGCTGCCAGCACTATTCTTTATAACTGAAGAGGACAGTGGAGAATTAGAAAGTGGTCTGGGTGGTTTTGGGCTGAATAGAGAAGTTGATTCTCCCTTAAAACTGACTTATCTTTTACTATTGTTTTACTGCTCATCATCTTGTGAGGAGCATTGCTCCAGCCATTTTGATTTTTTAGTTCATTTCAGTTTATTTTCCAATTTACAGAGTAATACACAAATATTTTCCTCTATCTGTTCTGGTTACTATTAGATTTGTTGAAAGGAAAAACAGAAACTAAGCCCACTTTAAGTAACTCAATATGAGAGCCATTGACGTTCTTAAAGGTTACATCATTGAGAAGTTCAGTTCCCTCCCCCCATGTTGCTCAAAACTGAGACAAAATCTACCAGAGCGTAGTTTTAGAGTAAAAAATAAGACACCAGAAGATAGCTTCCGGTGGTTGATAGGCTTTTGGAGCAATACGGGGTTGCGGAGAGCCTCACTCTACATACGAATTAATTTGCTTAAAAGTGATTGGCACGTAGGAACACATTTAAGCAACAAAGTGCACTGCATTTGATTTACAAAGTTATCGCGTGAAACTTTTGAATATAAACCATTTTGAGCGCAATACATTTCAATCTTAACACTGTTGGATTCAGATTCGTTTTCTTTCAAAATCAGTTTCTTTTCCCACCATCAAACTTAGATACAGTCATTTTGTCAAATAAAGCTTATAGTTTCTTTAATGTATTACACCAATTCCTTTATTATTTCATACTGCTAATCATTGTGTTGTCAAAATGGTATTCTGATACAAACAGGTGGCAAATGCAACTGATCATGTGAAGTCGGGTAACGATGCTCTACATACTGCAAAGAGTTTGCAAAAGAAGTCAAGGAAATGCATGATGATTGCCATTATATTGGTCCTGCTCATTGCCATCTTTATAGTACTCGGTGTTGTGAAACCATGGAAGAAGTAACCAGAAGAGTAAAGTAACTTATACACGAGAAATTTCAAATTTCACATACATGTTTTTTCAAGTACATGTCAACATACATTTGATACAGCAGTATAACAAGGTTTATGGTATTTCTATTTTTACATTTTTGATAGAGGTATCTATCTTTATTGAATTGGCTTTCTGTGCATATTTGCACTGCTAATGCATACTAAGATGTCAACTTTTATATACTCTCGAGTAATCAAAGGAAAAAAATGCACCTTTGCAATTCATGGCTATCATTTACTTGTGAGCATTGATGACTTTCTTACCGGAGAATAATGCTACTCACACTTTACTTTGTTTAGCCAACTATTATGCTTATTTAACCAATGATCTACTTATAGTTAACCACCAATCTAAATGGGATTTGGCAACTAGTAGTTACTCCCTCTGTAAGGAAATATAAGTAAAAATAGGTCAAAGATTTTTGTTACATAGGGAGTAGGTGGTTAAGCATATGTAGGTTATTGTTGGATAGGTTAGACTGAAAGTTTATGAAAGTGATGTGTGTATAAGTCTATAGAAGTATCACTTTTCTTCTTCTTCTCTGTGTGTGTAAATGATTGATATAACATCAGAAAAAATAATGCATGGTAGTATGTTCAGAAGTATGCATAGAATTGAGGCAAGCTTGAATTTTGTGAAGTTATTCTAGATAAATAAGCTATTTATCTAATTAACACAATGGTTGTGAATGATATAAAGTAACATTGAAAAGGTAAATAGATGTCAAACGGTGGCACAACTTACAAGTTGGAGAAAAGAAACCTTATGGCCATCATTTTCAGTAAGAAATATTTGTGATCAGTGGGGGATCTTCTTTAGGGCACATGAGGCAGCTTCCCCAACCCCAAAACCCCTTTTTTGAAAAAATTAACATGAGGGATATGAGCTATGTTGTGCCACCATCGATCCAAACTTATCAATTTCAAAGGCTTGAACATGAGCTGGCTTGGAGCTTAGAGAAAAAGCAAGGAATACAAAAACTAATCACCTGCTTTCATACTCTGGCTGTTTCTATAATAGTACTATAGCTAACACTAACATAACTTCCCTGGAGTATGAACATATTGTGTTTGTGATTGAAAGAAGAAAGAAATTAATCTTTGTAAACTTATATTTACAGGAAAAAGCTTCCCTAAAGTAAGTTTGCCTCTAATTCAAACAAGTATGGATATATTTGCCACTTGCTCATTTTAGAGACACTTTCACTTTAAAGTGCTATCCCTGAGTCACATACCAAACTTTGATTTCATCAAAACGAGAAAGAAAATATGTGTACTTACCTTTCAAAGCTGAACATTGTTTGTTTCAGTATCTAAAAAGTAATCACACCTTTCAACTGTTAGCGATTTTTTGCTATTAACATCCACGGCCAAAACTCATCATTACCCTGAAATATTTAGTCGGTTTTTGCTACTGCTTGCACTATCATCATGCAATATCTCAGTTATCTTCCATAATTCTTGGAGTGCTTTGAAATTTTCAACAGCCTAAGCACCTATTGTCTCCATTGCTAGCAATATCATGCGATGTCATTAGTAGAGCACATACTATTAACCATTATCATTGCTCATCAAGGCCTCATGAAAATACAGCGAGCTAACACTAAAGTTTTGAAGGCATGTCTGGCATGAAGAAAGAAGAATAGCGGGAAAAAAGTTTCACCAATCACAATGCTCTCATTTATCCTAACAATGAATGGTCAGGCCATTTCATTTCGATATTGCATCTTCCTTCAGCATCCATAGGGCTTAACGAGGAATGGGGTCAATGAATGCCCTTAAGTTTTGATATTTTCATTGCTGAATAAGATAGCCCAAATCACAATCAAACAAAGTTTATCAACTGCAGGCTGATATCGCCCAACATTCACCACTAACCACAAGTTCCAATTTTAACTGTCTATTCTCGCCCGTTGAATATTGCCTCCAGCTATATTTGTAACACTTTTTTATCAATAGGAGAAAGAGAGAGAAAAGTCTAATTTATTTAGGGTAGAGGAGAGGCAATAGGCCATACATTCTCTAGTGGGAATTCGAACTCTGTCTCTCTGGGTTGCAAAACTAGGCAGTTACCACCGCACTAGCACCCATAGGATTATTAGCAAGTAGCAACACATTTCACTGGTCCCTTTTCTTGATTATATTCAAACCTTCTAAAATAATTTGTTAAATAAATATCAGGAATAGGAACTATACTTTTTTCAATTAGGCACATTATCTAGGAGAATTTTTTTACTTTTTTTTTAAAGGTGGAGAAAATAATATATTAAACTTTCAGAATTTCATCTTTTCTTGATAGATGACTCACTCCAGTACTCCACAGTAGCAAACGGACAAATTTTTAGCTATCAAAACTAAAACAAGTTCATGGAAGTACACATGGCCACTTTTTATTTTTGACCAAAAAGTACACATAGCAACTTGAACAACCTTTTTTCATTCAAATCAACTAGATGAAGGGAATTACAGTTATTTATATCCCAACAAGTTTTCATATTTCTTGGCATCTTGGGTTATTATGACTAAGGGCCCGTTCGGATTAGGGTTATTTTCAGTGTATACAAAACAGCTTATGCAAATAAATAAACTTTAAGTATTATTCTGAAGTTTGTCAATGTAGTTTATGAAAATACAATTTTCATTATTGAAAACTTATAAATTAACATAAAAACTTGATTATTTGTATAAGCTATTTTTCATAAGCTCAAAAATAAGTCATTCCAAACAGGCCCTAAATTTACAACCATAACATTTATTAGACCTCCGGCATATGAAATGAAACAAACATCAAGAATAGCACTATCACTATTTCAAGACCGCAATATGATTATCAAACTATCAAATACCAAAAAAGGCATGTCAAGCAGATTAAGCTTTGTGTGTGGTAAGGGACAGGAACACAAACCTTCAAGCAGGCAAAAAACTTCAAACAATCATGTGTCAGTCAAACATTATTAAGCAACCAATAGTTGACATTTTAATTTAGTTCCAAAGCATTTGTCAAAAAAAAAAAAATAGTTCCAAAGCAGTCCCTTTTTTTGATGGGAAGTGCTTTTTATTAAATTAAACAATGATAATCATATAAACTTTACTCAGATACTCTTTGGCAGTTAAAAAATAACAGAATCTCACTGCATTTTTTTGTGGTCTCGTCCACTGTCCAGTTTATCTGGTTACAGTTTCCTCTTCTAATTTTATAATCAAGACTTATATGAGATAGAGAAAAAGGTACTGATGGTACGCTCAGGGAAGAATAATGTTACTACTGTATCAAATAGAATCGGAAGACATAAAAAACCTGCATAGTAAATATGAAAGTTCTACTCTGTCAAATCGCTTCTGCGTCTCAGAATCTCAACGCCTAAGTAATCAACTGGACCCTGAATCGCCACATGAGGCTTTCCAACCTTCACACGAACAGCAGATATCTCTTGTGAACTTTCAAAGTACCGATTGCAATTTTTTGGGCTACGGACTCCAGAAGGTTTTGAGCTGGTCCTTCAATAACTTCCTTAGCTATAAGATATATTTCAGCGTAACTAAAAGTATCAGACAAGTTATCAGATTTTCCAGCTGGTTTGAGATCCAACCAAGCATCCACGTCTACCAAAAACTTCTGTCCTAGTGTCCTTTCTTCCGCTATTGCTCCGTGAAAACCATAAAAAGTCAATCCCCTCAGAATAAGTTTGTCTCCCCCTATTAATGCATCAACACCTTCCATTCTATGCGCGCGCACACACACACACACACACAGAGAGAGAGAGAGAGAGAGAGAGAGAGAGAGAGAGAGAGAGAGAGAGAGAGAGAGAGGAGTATTGGTAGTGTCGTCACTCACTCACCGCCGTTGATGATGCAGTTGAGAAGATTTGTTTGGTTAGAAGAGAGGGATGATCAGTTTCAACATGGTGTCCTATCAGGATAAAACATTTCTCATGATAACAGACAAGGGGGTAATAATAATGTAATATTCAGCATCTGAAAAAGATCGAAGCATAGCAAGAATAAACTCAGATATCTAACAGCAATACTAGACTAACAACTGCATAGCTCAAACTCCCATTTGCTGAAGAGAAACATGATTCTGTTTCAAAACGTCGCATTTGATTGACTGTTTTCATCTAAAATAAAGTTAGCTCCAAAATAAACGTCCGATTAAAAGTAAAAAAAAAAACGTAACTCTATGTAGAGTTGAGAGTTCCACACTTTCATTTTTACCGCAAGCCTACTTTTTGCGATATAAGTTTTCAACCATAAACCAATTCACTCGAAGCTTACATTTAAAACAATCAATTTGCAAAACCAAGGTAATATAAAATCAAATCTGCAACCACTCACCCAATCAGACACTAAAACCACTTTTTTTTTTTTTTTTAAAGTTCTCCACTGAACTTGTGAGCTACTGAAACTGTTCTCCTTTTTTCTTTTTGGGTTCATTTATTTCTTAGGATGTTAATTTGCATATATGCAATCTTGCTTTAATAAAAATGCAGTCTTTGCATTAAACAGGGAATCTCAATGTAAATTTAATAATTTGCTTACTTCCAAGATAAAAAAAAATTCCACATATAAATCACATCATGAAAAATAATTTATAATAAAATCAATTATATTAAATAAGACCATCTAAAATCAACAAAAGACACAAAATCCATTATTTAGAATCTCTACCGAGCTTTTGAACTCTTAATACTTTTTTATTTTTGGATTTAAGATTTCTTAGGAAGAAAATTCACATACATGCAAGCTGTTATTATTATGAGAAAAAAAAAATATGGAGACCCAATAAACGAAAGAGACAAAAGCATATATTTTTACTGTCATTATCATCAACCAAACAAACAGCATACTGATAAGATCTAAGCAGAATCAGGAATATAATATTCAAAATCTGAAAATAATACTATAATCAATAATAATAAGAAAGAGGAGTTTGATTTGAAGATTTAGAAGGTGATAGAAATAAAGAAAGGAATTAAAGTTTGTACCTTGAAGAGCTAAGAATTTGATGTTCGGGTGTGTATGGCTATAGAAGAGAGAGAGAAGTGAAGAAGATGGATCTATTTGCTGTGACTCGCGATTTGTCTTTTAGGAGAGAGAGAGAGAGAGAGAGAGAGAGAGAGAGGATGTTGTTGTGAGGGAGGAGAAAGAGACGTGAGGGGATGAATTTCTGCTAAGGTTTGTTTTTCTGATTGATTAATTAATGAAATAATTAGTGCGTGCTCAACTAACAATGGATAGTTTTTTTTTTTTTAAAAAAAAGAAGAAATTCATTAGATAAAATGTGTTAAATACGTGAAGAAGCATCATTTATAATATGAGAGCTAGAATTTAAAGGTTGTGTGAGCTAACTCGTGAGCGACCTCATTTACTTGTCTTCTATTGAATTCGACATGAGAGTTCTGAAATCTATTTTGTAACAATCGTCTGCAAGCAGAAATTATACAACTAAACTCATCATTATCATCTTCATCAAAATTAACATGATCAACAACCCTTTTAGAATCTAGAGCGAAGTCCACGTTGTCGAATTGAGTCTGAGACCCATTGCAGAACTCTGTGTAAACCAACAGCTTCCCCTACATCAACATCTCACAAGGGAGCAAACCAATTCGTTTTGGCCCGCACAAATTCACCAGCATCATTCCTAATGCACACTCCCAATCCTACCCTATTAAGCGACGAAGAAATGATGCATCATTGTTATATTTATGTATGTCCGTTGTTGGCGTTTTCCATGTCTCCCTTTCATGACTTATAGGTGCTTGCCTCGCTGTAGTTGTTCTTTCTTCACTTCAGGACCTGATAACTTGAGCCGCTCTCCAGTCATCCAATAAATGAGTTGCACGCTGAACAATTTGGGAACTTTATTCATTCTGTTGTTGCCAAAGTTTCAAATTGCGACTTTTCCAAAGACTCCACATTGTCGTCACAAACAATTCGCCTTGACCTGGAGAAAATTGTTGCAAAAGAGTGAAAATTAGTGCATGAATATTATAATCTTGACGCAACATTCTGATTATGGTGTCCCACGTATTCACATGACGCCACGCCAGAACAACTTTAGGACATTTTACAAGAACATGAATACTATCCTCATAATTACTATCACACGCCACACAATCTATTGGGCAAGCCACTCATCTACTGCTAAGTCAGGCACGTGTTGGAAAACATTCTCGACACACCCGCCAAACAAAATTCTTAACTTTAGGAAGCACTTTCAACTTCCAAATTAAATTCCAACGACCAGGCATATGAAGATGGGAGTTGTCTGCAATGGATAGTTTAAACTTTAATGCACACTTCCATAAATTTTGTTAAAAAAAAAAAAGGTTTTTTTTAAAGGAAAAAAAAATTGCCTTCCACAAATTTTCTTATTATATTTTTCTTTTTAAATCTAGAACTATAATATAATAATTCACAAGTATTAGCTCAATTGGTACCGTAACATGGGATCGAATTCCGACTCATTCACTTATGCGTGTGAATTTCTGATGACTTTCTAATGACTTTGTTATTTCGCCCATTAAACAAAAATTATATATGTTTCGCCCTCTACATGATATAAAATAATTTTGAGAAATGATTTAAGTATAATTATATTGGATTATATATATATATATATATATATATATATATATATATATATATATATATATAGACACACACTATTATTTATTTATATTAACAGTGTATTATATTTTAATAAATAGTTAGGTGTTTATTGAAACTACAAAAAAATATTCAAAGGACAAAAGAAATGCATAATAAGAAATTAAAGATTTGTATCACGTTTCTAGAAGAAAAAGAAAGTAATATGCTGGTTATATTTTTTTAAAAAATAGACAACTAACTTTCACCATGGAAAACATACTTCAATTATAGAATATAGACCAGTGCGCAACGTATAACATGTGTTAAAATCTAATGCATCAATGGCAAGAGTTTAAAATCTCTTGAAAAATATCTATTAGTGTCATTGATGTTGGCAATAAACTCACCCAATTTGAATATAGTTTGAAATTTTTTTTCGATAATTAACTCTTTGAAATTGATTCATTAATCAAATAAGTTGAATTTAAGTTAAAAATTAAGTTCGATAATCAAATTTATGAAGGTTTGACCTTTATATTTGTGTCTATCCATTAAACATCCCATGCTTATGATAGCTTTAATTTTAATTTGATCTTTGGCTTTTATTTTAATTTTTTTAAGAAATTAAAATAGAATTATATTACTAAAAAGCCAAGACATCTAAGCACAAGGTGTGTCAGGAAGAAAATGCTAAAGCAAAAGGCTACAAAGTTTAAGTAACGGAACAAGCAAAATACTGACTAAGTGATAGCTTCTAAACATAAAATTGGGTTAAGCCATCAAGAACGATAATCAAAAGAAAATGTAGCGTATTTCGCTTTCAACCACCAAAATGTTTGTAGTTTAATTTTGTCGAGCAATTGATGCAGTGAGTGCTTCTTGTGCTTGAAAATTCGTCGGTTTATTTCGTTCCATATCACCCAACCAGCCTACATTCCAACCTGCAACACAACATTATGTAACAATGCACTACACTTGCCAACCTGCTCCTCCTCCCAGACCAATAAACGTCTATGCCACTTCCACGTCCGTCCCCCCCCCCCCCCCCCCCCCCCCCAAAAAAAACTAATTGATTCATCTCTAAAAACGTAAAAAGGAGGCCACAAAAAACTTAAAAAGGTTAAAAATCTAAAAACTTTGATTTTTTTTTTTGGCAAAAAAAAATATATTTTTGAATTATGTGTTTCGAGTAAACGATTTGAACCTTATAAGTCAAATCGAGTTGTTTGTAAATTTTAAATGAGTCGAACTCAAATTAAAAAAAATTGTATTAAACTCGAGTTTCGAGTTGAACAAAATCTTATCGAGTTGAATCGGATTCTGACGAGTTCGACTTGACTCATTTCTTGTCTCACTTGAATGAATAAATAAAAAATAAATAATTCCTTCTCCAATTTTAAAAAATATAATATAATTTAGTGCATCAGTGCACAATAGATCGATGTTGTTGGATGTTCGCGTTCACCTTTTCAAGTCTACCGGACAAGATTTAATTGGCATCTATTAACGAACTTTAGTTGTTTAGAAGAATTTGAGTCTGATTTTTTGACTTAAAACAATAATACTTTGTCAAGTTTTATTTATTTATCGGCCGAACTCCGGATGGCCCGGACCTCTTCCCCCGGAATTGAGGAGAAAAGAACAAAAATAATCTCTCTATGTGTGTTGGAAATTTATTCTTCAACCGTCAAAGTGGTGTGCGTCAATCTATCTCTCCAATTTGCAGCTTGGTGAAATCACGGTAAAATTGATATAATTGGGATGCAAGATTGATCTTATCGACTCAGAATCAAACACACTAAATAATGCATGTCACAATTTGAATATGTACTAGGTTTGACGATATAATTATGTCAAAAAACATAGTTTTTGTTAAAATTAATGTGTCACCATGATAAATCAGAGTGTGTCGCGATAATTACTTCATCTTCAATCCGAAGAACACTCACACCAAGCAAAATTTAGATAGAGAGCATCATAGTAAGTATATGGATTTTATTGTTGCCGCACATTTTAATTAGGGTTTTTCTATACTATACAAATTTGCATATGTTAAGAAGTTTTAAATAGTAAACTTGTATATTTTGTATTAAATGTATAACTTCTTAATAAATAATTATTTTTTTTAATAAAAACTTATTACTTTTAGTTGTTTTAACATGTACAATATTGCACATGTTAATTAATAGCCAACACCACAAAATTACAGTCTAAACTTCCAAATGCACCCTTTCATGGCATTTAGGATACCAAAGTTAATCTTTTTGTGTGTACAAAAATAAATTTTTTACCATTGATTAAATATTCAACGGTCAAGATTGAAGAAGGACAACTTGAGTAGTGGGTTTGATGTTATAGTTTTGATATTTTCAAAAAGAGTCTTTAACAATGATGAAATTGTATTTATGTTAATTAAAAATTTATGTTAATAAAATGTCGCTCTAAAAAATATATTAGTAAAAAGTATCTAATTTTTTCTTTTGTCTAAAAGCTATGTGACTGATTTTTTTTACGATGGAATTTATTTGTTTTACATTTTATCAATAATCATTTTTTTAAAAATATCTTTCAACGTGATAAACACCATTGTTTTTTTTCTTTGAGAGATGATGAACCCCGTTATTAACCAGATATGGATATTAATAATCAAAATTTCTTGAGTATCTCTTTCATCAACAATCAGCATCCCATTTCATAAAAAATTCATCAAAAGAATCCAGGATCCCACCATCAAAAAATATTCAAACCAATTTCATCAAAATATCCAAAATTAAATTCAGTTTCACCCATATCTGAATATTTTGAGACTAAGCAGCTCTGGACAAAAATTTCAGATCTAGAAGTAGACAAAGAATATCCTATATTAGTATATTTGTCCAATTTGGGGAGGGTTTGCTACTGTTTGGGGGAAGAGAGAAGAAAGGTAAAACAAAGTGAAGATTGGTGGTGCGGTTGGAAGAAGATAGCTTTAAAACCTGTTAATGTCGGTGTTCAGCGTTAGGGTACCGGAGCTCCGATCTATCAGCGTTTGATTTATGCTAATTTGTTTTTGATTTGAAATGAAATATATGTGCTTGAACTAGTTGGTAATGCTGTGAGAGCAAACGAAAATAACTTAAGAAAGACGATGGTTTTTTCTTTTCTGGATTGAATTGAAGCTTTTGGTATTGTTGGGATGAACGATATAGAGAAGATGAAGAATATAGAGCTGTAAACTATTGTTAAATCAATAAAATAAAAGAGGATAATCAAGTAGGTAATAACATAATATTATTAAGTGTTGGGGTCACTCATGAATGATATAATAAATAACTCGTGGGATGTATTTAGTATTTTTAACATTAGAGGACAACCTGATATTGTGGGTAAAAACCTTTTTGTACCATACACAAAAAGACTAACTTTGGTACCTTAAACGCCACCCGAAAAAAAAACTTCAAAATGCATGCACTCACACTTTTCTTGTTCCAATTAAGAGTGAATACAAAAACACACATGTTGTGTGAACCATATAGGATTTCTCTGACACTTCATTGGCTAGTGGAAGAGTGTCTTGAAGTCCAGTAATTCTTTATTTCTTCAGCTGTTCTTCCAGGTATTCTCCCCGCAATTAAAGGCCACCTGAAAATTAATATATTACTATATTCAAATTGTAAATTTTATTAAAAAAACTATGATAGATAAGCCAAATGTTGATTAATTATATAAAGGAAATATAATTTATTCATACTTCAGTACCTATCCCCCACTAGTTTATACATTCTGATGATAAGATCTTCCTCATCTTTAGAAAATTCCACCTTGGAATTTGCTTGAGTACCACTGGAATTGGATTGCACTGCTTTATATAAATTTAAAAGAAGAAAATCACACTTCCCCTCAATCTAAATGTAGTTTGTCATCTTTAATTTATTTTATTAAACCGGGTGGCTAGGTGAAAAGCTTTCACTTGGATCATCGTCTCTTATACGTATACTCTCTCCGATCACTATTATAAGCAAAAAACCACTTTCAAGATTCATTGAATTATTGATACAATTAATCTATAAGATACATCGTTTATTCAAAGAATCTAAAAAATGAATTTTTTGTTTATAATAGTTACGAGAGAGAATACACTTGAACATTATTATGTGTAAAAATCCTTTCAATTTTTTTTTTTTATTATGTGTAAAAACATTTTTATTGATAAATGTATTTCTATCATAAAATTGGTGCTAATTACCAATAATTCCTCAAAGCTACATGCATGTTCTTAATCAAAATATGGGGGCATTGAATGGATGAATCAATTAATTAAAGGGTACCTATAGAAGAATCAGAAGAAACTTCCTCATAGGAGCATTCCACGTTGGCCATATATATCTTGCAAAAGCGAGTTTGGAAAAAGATATTACTATATGGTATATAGTATTGTATGTGAATTAATAGCTGGTGGTGTGTGTGTATAAATATAGGGCAAAGTAATATGGAGGATCAGGGACAATAGTTGACAAGAGTAGTGAAGAATGGGTGGTGGAGAGGGTGTCAGCAAAGTAAAGAGAAGACTGAAGGTTGGGGTTTGACCATTTAACTCTACTTTTCTTTTTGTTCCTATATAGGTAGTTGGACATCATTGTTAGCTCAATAATATTACTTCTGCTGGTTTAGCAAGTTTCTTGCTAAGTTGGTGGTTTTTGCCACTAAAATGATCTAGCCACTGTTCATATAGTATGTTACTTGTTTTGTATTTTGCTTTGGTTGTATTATTAGTTTTTGTCTAATATTTTGAACCACCTCTCGTGTTGAATGTTGATTTTTAATAAATAATTTGCTTCACGTGCCTTCTTTTTAAACAGTACATGAAATAACACTCTGAAACACAAGTAAATTTGCCAATTCAACTCATTTTTGAGTTTTCCTTCTATATTTTCCGTTTGTGACACATCATGTGAATATGTGACACCTACCTACACACTGATCATACATTAATGTCACCATATTTTAGACTAATTTGCTAATAAAATTTGGTTCTTAGACACTAATTTTCTATAATCATTTCCCGTAAACAAATATTGATAATGTGCAATGAGACATGTCTAGTTAACGTGTGATGTCATTGCCTTTATTGTTTAGTTAACGAGTCATTTCATGTCTTTGAAAAAAAAACTTTTAATGGTAGAAGTTAATAGATAAACTATTTTGAGTGATTTCAGGTATGAATTTGCCAATTTATTAAAAAGACATATTATTTTGACTAGTACTTACAATTTTAAATGTCAATTCTCTTATTCATTCACTCTTTCTATTATATATATATTCAAGAGTTAAATTATATTGTGGAAGACACAATAAATAGGATTAAATTGGAGATATAGTGCCTCTTCTGTACCAAAAAAAAAAATAGAGATATAGTGAAGTACTTAATTTAATAACTTTTATATATAAAAGTGGTTTAATGACGACAACAACAAAGTTGCATCACTCTTATTCTTCTTCTTCTTCAAAAAAAAAAAGAGTTTCGATACTAGACTCCCACAACGTGACATATCAAGGTTCACATTTTGTTTAGGAGAGTTGTTCATGTTCGATATGCTCCATACAATATTACCTTTGATGGAGAGAAATTATGAAGAAAAAAGAGTTATTTCATGACAATAGACAATTTTTTCTAGGGAAAATAGGAGTAAATTTGAAATTATAAAATTATCGTAATTTCTAAATATTTTAATTTTAATAAAATAAAAAATTATCAATACTATAATATAATGTTAAATTGACGGATTTTATACACTTTAATCCGAGCTATTTTGGGTACCGGTAAGTATTTGGGCATGCCCTCCATGATAGGTCGAGATAGGACAGTCACGTTTGCTTATATTAAGGACCGTGTGTGGCATAAAATAAATTCTTGGAGTAGTAAGTGTCTCTCTAAGGCAGGTCGGGAAGTTATGATCAAGTCAGTCCTCCAAGCGATTCCTTCTTATGTTATGAGCCTATTCCAACTACCAACCACTCTGATCACCACTATTGAAAGAATGATGAACTCGTTTTGGTGGGGTCATGGTAGAACTTCTCAGAGGGGTATTAATTGGTTGAGTTGGAAAAATTATCAATGCACAAAAACCACGGTGGGATGGGTTTTAAGGATCTTTCGGCGTTCAATCTTGCAATGCTGGGGAAACAAGGTTGGAAATTCCTTACTGAGCCTCATTATCTCGTTTCTCGCATTTTTAAGGCTAAATATCTTCCGTCTAAGTCCTATATTACTGTTGCCCTTGGTCACAACCCGAGTTATGTGTGGCGTAGCATTTTGCGCGCTCGATTTATTGTGCGCGGCGGGGCGAGATGGAGTATAGGTTCTGGTGCGACGATTCCAATTATTGATACACCTTGGTTGTCTAATGGTGAGTGTGTTGATGGTAATATAAAGGGGGGATACCTTGTGCGTGATTTTAAAGTTCAAAGTCTGTTGTCTGATCATGGTAAGACTTGGAATGTGCCTCTTATTCGACAAGTATTTAGTGATAACATAGCTGATGCCATTTTGCATACGCCCTTGTATGAACAAGTTCTGGACGATCACTTAATCTGGAAAGCGGAAAGAAATGGTTGCTACTCTGTGCGTAGTGCTTATAGATTATGTGTTGAAGAGCTTGTCGATGTTTCTCATCTCCATCGTCCGGGTAATTGGCAGGATATTTGGCGACTGAAAATTCCACCAAAAGTTAAGCATTTGTTATGGCGTGTGTGTAGGGGCTGTTTACCGACTAGAGTTCGTTTGCAGAATAAAGGGGTTACGTGTCCGACGCATTGTGCAAGCTGTAGTTCTGATTATGAGGACCTGAATTATCTCTTCTTCGAGTGTCCCTTTGCCATTTAGGTTTGGTCTTCAGCTGTGATTTGGTATGATGTCCAAAATGCGGCCATTCATACAGATTCTACTGTTAATTCCATTTTCTATTTGCTCCAAAATTTACCTTCGAATATTCAACAATGTTTCGCTGCAATTTGTTGGAGTTTATGGAAGCATAAGAACCTCAAGATTTGGGAGGATGTAACCGAGGTCAGTGCTCAAGTCGTTGACAGAGCTCGACAGTTGATCGACGATTGGCAGGAGGCCAATCTGCCGCGTTTAGACGCGCTGTTGCAGGCTGGAATTCAGCAGCTGCCTACTGTTGTTCACGCGAAACCTGCTGTACAGCAGCTCCACCCCCTGGCAGCAGCTGTTTTCACGCATTGGATGCCGCCCGGCAGTGGTCGTTACAAGTGTAATATAGATGCGACTTTTTTGGAGCATTTCCATCTGACATGTATAGGTGTTTGTATTCGAGATGATATGTGAACCTTTGTGCTTGCTAAGGTGTTACAATTTCATCATATTTATCATGTTGCAATTGGTGAAGCTTTGGGTCTTTTTCATGCTCTCCAATGGATGAAAGATATGCATTTCGATAATATCGATTTTGAGACGGATTCAAAGATCACAAGAGATGCATTCCATTCCTGCACGAAAGATGTTACAGAATTTGGAAGTATGATTGGTGCGTGCCGAGAGTTGTTCTCCACTTCTTTTACTAACTCCAGGGTCGAGTTTATTCGGTGACAAGCGAATGCGGCGGCTCATGCTTTAGCAAGAGAAGCCACTTCTTTAGCTAGTCCCATTATTTATTATGATATTCCTCATTGTATTGAAACTAATATTATTAATGAAATGTTATAAGCATATATCATGCTGAAGAAAAAAAATTAAGTGAAAAAAAAAGAACATAAATCCTAGGAGGGGGTTGAACCCAAGACCAAAATATCATCACCTCAAAGACTCTACCAATACACCATGACTTCAAATTTGATAATGTTACAACACGATTATTATATATTCATATTTTACATGCATTCTTTTAAAAAAAATATTTTAGACCCAAAATTTTGGAGGCCCAGCTCTATTGAACTGTTTGCACCTCCTCAATAACGGCTCTGATGATGATAGTTGTGTGAGTAATAGGCTCTCTCTGAAAGCTATCACTCAGAAACAATGAAAACTATATAAATTGAGCTAATTAAGAGAAGAAGAAGATATAACTAGCTAATGAAATAAAAGACATTTTTTCCATTTGATTTTGCTTCCTTTTCCTAATGAGATAATACATATAATATTTTAAATAGATCCTAACCATCTATGTGACATAATCTCAAGCACTCTAAAAAGTACTTTTTATTTTTGTTGAATATTCCTTAAGAATGTATTAGAAACAACAATTAAAATTAACAACTAACATATAAAAATACTAAATAAGATATTTTAACTACTAGTTTACTTGGGCAACTTAGCCTCCTATCAGCGAGACCTCCTTCCTCGTGGGTCTTTCTAGTGATATGGACACCACCTTGTATGGGGTAGGTAAAGCTCAATACATATGGTGCGACTAAAGGAGGTGTTGAGTCTGAGTGTGGCGTTATCATTTGTGGTTTTGAAGGGGAGTGGTTACAAGGTTTCAACAAAAAAATTGGTTATCTTTGAAGGGTTTGAAGCTAATCAAATCAACAAGATTTACTTATGTGTTGAGTTGAGTTGGCATTTAGAATAAAACGAGCTGAATTTATGGTAGGATAGTCGTTCGGATTCAAAAATTGTTTACAAAGATATATACATTAGTCATTTATTTTTTTCAAAATATTAGTAAAGTCTCCGTGAACTTAGGTCATTTGTAATGCATATTATATGCACGGGTCAGGGTTCGAACCCTAGACACCCCACTTATTCACTTTTAAGGTGAATTTCTCTATCCGTCAGACTACTTGACAAAAAAAAAGTAAAGTCTGAACAAGGACGGGTCAATTTTAAGATCTTTATTTTTACTATTTGACCAAATCTTTGAAGTTTAGTTGTTTATTTTTTCTATGGAAAGACAAAGGGATTTGATAATTCGAATTTCGACCAGAAAGTTAGACAAATAAAATATATGTTTGTTTAACATATGCAATATTACACATGTTAAAGCAACTAAAAGTATTAAGTTTTTATTGCAAAACAACAATTATTAAACACAAAATGTACAAGTTCCAATTCAAAAATACTATTTTAAACTTCTTAACATGTGTAAATTTGCACATGATAGAAAACTCATAAAATAAAATAATTAGATTTATGATTTAACAATTAATTAAGCAATTAAACTCAAATGGTTAATGAATTCCACAAATCGTTCAAAAAAATGAGTTTGATTTCTGAGTGAATAATTTTTTGTCAGACTTTACCTATCTCCTAGACTCAAATTCGATTACATATTTTCTTTTGAGAATTGGAGGGTAACACCAAAAAATATTAAAAAAAAACACAATTAAATTAAAATTAAAATAAAGAACATCACAAAAAAGTATAAAGAAAAAAAACCTAAAATCAGATCAAAACTCCTAGTTCATCTCTCTACTCACTCGCCGTCCTGAATATACCCTTTGCCGTGTCGATCAAAACCACCGTTACAGACGCGCGCCGCCCCTTAACCCTGCCGTGACCATTCTTCCGCTTCTAACAAGGTAAAAAATCACCACTTTCATTCATTTTTTCACAACACCTTCTAACTGTTCGATGAAATGTCCCTTTGAAAAAATCACAAATTTTTCTCATTATTTTCGTTGCAGGTTCATTCCATGGCTTTCAGAAACATGTTCTACAACGATCTTCTATACCAAAAATTGGGTCGGTATTGTTTTGAGAACTGTGGCAGATTCTATGCTACCAAAGTGGATTTGAGGAAACTTCGTCCCATGATTCTCAAGAGAATTGAGAAACGTTCCCAACTTTACCCTGTTCGTGCTATGATTCCTGTTGCCAATGAGGCGTTACTTGCAAGGAATGTTCTCATCCATGGTGTTTCAACTCTCATCAATTCAATTCCTCTCATGGCTTGCAGGTGAGTGAGTTTTGATTTGTAATTACACCCTTTTTTTGTTGATGCTTTTTTGGGCATGTTTGGATTGACTTATTTGAGTTTATCCGCTGATATAAGCACTTGTGAGACTCTTTGTGAGGGCCTATAGTATGTCAACAACTTGTATTTAGCTTATTTCCATAAGGTCATCATAATTATACTTTTAGGGCCCGTTTGGATTGACTTATTTTTGATCTTCTGCAAATAAATAAGCATTTATGTATTATTCATAAGTTTGTCAAGGTAGTTTGTGAAGATACAATTTTGGTTAGCGAGAACTTATGAATTAAAATAAAAGCTTGTTTATTTGCATAAGCTATTTTTCATAAGCTCAAAAGTAAGCCAATCCAAATGGGCCCTAGGTGTATGCTTGGTTTTACGGCGAGAAAAATTGAGTTTGAGTGAATTGATTCTGGCGAAAAGTTAAGTTGTGGGTAAAGTAATTTATGTTTCAATATATTCATGTAAGTAAAAGTGAGTTGAATAATAAATTTGAGTGTAAAAATCAATTCTAGAGAATTAGAAGCTACATTTTCTAGCTTCAAGTAGAATCATTTCTAGAGGCAAAATCAATTCTACTCTAGGGAAACCAAACTTGTCAAAATCAATTCAACACCTCTAGAATCAATTTGCACTCTTCCAAAAGTGGAAGAGAACATACACTTAGAGATTAAATTGATATTTTTTTATGTGAAGAGCAAGTGCCGAATTGAAAATGAATTTTAAGCTTTGGGACCAAAATTTATGTGTTTGGGGTTGGTGCTCTAAAATTTATGTTGGTACTTTTGCACTAGGAAGCTTCTTCTGTATTAGCATTGAATAAAGTTGTAATCTTGTTGATACTCGTGGTTGCTTATGAATGATGTATACTGGGTATGTTTTGATACTTTTAATTTGGGTTCAAATTTCCATTTAGGTAGTAAGAAGATGGTGGAAGAAATACCTGAAAAGTTTTTTTTTTTGGTGAGAGCATAACATTGACAACATTAGCCTATTACAACATAAGTGTAGAAAGACTTCTACTTGTGCTTATAAATGGTGAATGCCACCATAAATCATGAGTTATTCTTTTTTCTATTTAAAATGCTTAAGTTATTTTTCTTGAGTATTTGTAAGCTTTTGATCTCTGAGCGTTTTTGCCATTTAATAACTTTCAAGTGTCACTAAGAAAATTGTATTTAACTTCGACTTGGGGTCTTCTCAATGTTGTAAGCTCAAATTATTGATAACTACGGTCTTTTCTAACTATGTTATGCATTTACAGATTTTGTCCAGAGATATACATTGGTGAGCAGGGGCATTTAATTCCGACTTGCCGGGGTTACAAGCAACGTGCCAAGAACCGGGTTCATGAATGGGTCAAAGGTGGTTTGAATGATATACTTGTTCCTGTTGAGACATTTCATCTTAAAAACATGTTCCAAAATGTTATTAGGCATGACCAAAGGTTTGATTTTGATCGTATCCCTGCTGTTGTTGAGCTATGCTGGCAAGCAGGGGCTGATGTTCCCCATGATGAAAATCTTAATCCAAGTAGTTCGAACTTGGAAGCTGCTAATGGCAATGCTGATGGTCTCGAGTCTCTGTCATCAAATGATCTTGCCGTAGTAGCAAAGAAAACTTTAGAAGCTTGGGAGGCTCTCAGGTCTGGGGTGGAAAAGTTGTTGTTGGTATATCCTGTGAAAGTTTGCAAGTATTGTTCTGAGGTTCATGTTGGGCCGTCTGGCCATAAAGCTAGGCTATGTGGAGTGTTTAAGCATGAGAGTTGGAAAGGAGCTCATTTTTGGACTAAAGCTAATGTGGATAATTTAGTGCCGCCAAAAATTGTATGGAGACGAAGGCCTCAAGATCCTCCTGTACTTGTGAGTGAAGGGAGAGATTTCTACGGACGCGTTCCAGCTGTACTGGATTTGTGCACAAAAGCTGGTGTCATCGTGCCTGCAAAATATAATATTTTGATGAAAGCGCAAGGTTTGTCTGGTCCTGCCAATTATAAGATTGCAGCGGCATTAGAAGGTCAAACAACAAACTGAATCATAATCTGACACTCAATCATTTGGAGAAGAAATCTGAGAGATTCCTTTCATCTGCCATTTCCCGCATAATTTGAGGTTGTCTGGGATATCTGAATATGGATCTCTGTGCCTGTTCTTCTGTTGGTTACAGAAAGAAATTTTGTTCCCGACCATATCTTGTGTCTCCCATAATATTTCTGCTGAGCAAATTCGAATCTCTACATTTATGTGTGACTGGACTTAATGGACCCGCCCTTCAGATTTGATGAAGGTAATTTAATGTTCTACTTCTCCAGTCAAAGATTCCACTTAATTTTCCTTTTAGATTATATTTGTCCAATAAGGAATCTTAAGTTCAATAATTGCTGGAAATATCAACGTGGGAGATACTACATTATTGTAAATGTGTGTAAATTTTTTATTGCTGCCCAAAAAATGGCAGTTTATCGCTGAAGTTTCATTTTTCTTGAGATATCACACAAATAGAAAGATTACTTTGTTGACTGAAGAGTTTATTTTCTATCAATTATTAACTGTTTAGTTTGCATATTTGAATCCTTTAAAGTATTAGATGCACTCTAGAGGGAAAAGCGCAAAACTATAAACGTCAATTGAAAAGTCAATGGATAAAAATTGTGATAAAATAAATACACGTCTGATAAATCACTGCAAGTGTATGTTAGGACTCAAGAGCCAGGCACAGGTGCTCCGCTATTTGAGTTGGTTTATGGAAGAAACCCCCCCACCTTGATTTTCTACTTTTCAGAGGAGGCTTTACTTTAGTAGAGGCAATAGCAAATGATTTATTGGATAGCGATGTGATTCTTACACAGTTTGCTTATCATTAACAGTGAATCCAAAAACAAACGAGTCATTCCGCGAACTAACAAATAGGAGAGATGTGTCTAGTAACGTGGGAGATTAGGCATGTCTTAAGTAGAGGTCAGACCATTAGCATTTAGTAGCTAGGCATAGGGGTTAAATCTAGCTTTTCACAAAGAATTTTTGGCCATTTTAGACAGTGGCTTAGGTAGGAGCAGTGGCATACAAACAAGTTACAATTTCTTAAAGGTTGTTAGGAACCCAAAAATTGAATTCCAAAGAAAGAACACTTTTATTAAGAAATAGGATAGAATGAGAGAGAATCTCTCCTCCAAGGGTTTCACCTTCACAATAAAGGTTTTACTCTATTCACAAACTTTACAATATTCAAAGACACTCTCTAACCTTTGTGTTCTCCTATTTTTATTTTTTTTAGTAGGCAAATGTTAGTGGTTATGTTAGTTTTCGGGATCGAACCCGGGACTTTCTTCTTATAACTCCTTCAATATCCCTTAGCTCACCAACCGAGCTACCTACGCGGGACATGTTCTCCTATTTATACACATACTCTCTAACTAATCCAAATAACTATAACTCTTAATTTCATTTACTACTCTAATTAGCTATTATTCTATACCCTAACAAAGGTTCTTAAATTCACCCAATTTTCCATGTTTCTCTAAACTCAGTTGAAAACTGTCCAACCACCTAAAATGTTATAGATATAGGCATGTAGAACAGTTATTGGTAGGGCCGGGGCTTTTTGAATTCATTGATTGAAGGAGAAAAGTTGAGGACAAGCTGAAAAGTTGTATGTATTTTGATTATGAAGAAGATAGTTGCAGGGAGAAGTTTTGTTTGTATATTTGCTGAATCACTTGCATTAAGCACATATGTCCTTTTACCACATTATTTGTATTCAATTGAAATGAAAACCTCAAGACATTCCCACAAAATTGTGAATTATCTAAGCCATCAGTGTAAATAGGAATGTTTGCATCTAATCAATAAGGACTTTCATCTGTTTTATTACTTTTCTGTTTTTTCTTTGGATATTATTGGCTAGTTAAGCTATTGATTGATGTTAATAAAGTACACGGTTACATTAATGGAATCTTTAATATTTTGTAGTTATTTCATTTTATTCAATTTTGAAGAGACATATAAATTTGTAAAAGTAGCAGCTTGTATAACATGTACAAACAGTAAAATCTTTTAAAATTTAAACACAATAATGAGTAAAACAATAAGATTTATTATAGTTCAAAAAATAAAATAAGATTTAATGTAGAATGTGTTCTTCAACTTCTGATTCTAAATGTGACAAACAATAACAACCTATGACAAATAATCCTTAACTATTATGATAAACTTCAAGCTCAGGCATACCCACTGCGACTAACCGTCCCTTTAAACACATAGAGCTGGTCTCCATTTTCAACTCCATGCCACCTAAGGCTACAACTATCACGCATGATCCTCTGCCTATGAATAAACAAATAATCATCAACTGGCAGAATTTTTCTGCTCAGCAGCAACTGCTTCAAGTCATTAATAGTGCTTGTATCTCTCATCTCCAATGGAATGATGGCTGCATTAAGCAAACTAGAGGAAGTTTGTACCACAAAGCTCAGCTTTCTAGTTGGTGGCTCTTTTGACCGATTTGTGGTCTTGAGGAACACAATAATTTCAGAAAATTCACGAATACCATACTCATTTAAGTTTCGGAAATCTTCATCCAGTTCCCTTCCCAAAAAGAAAAGTTTCATTGATCTGATGGGGGTGTTATCAATGATGTGAATTTTTTCCTTCAAGCTATGGACAGTATCTGTCTTATCCACCTCTATGTTAATCAGTCTCGCTGAAAATTTTACTGTGATTTGCATTTTGTTAGGATGGTGAATTATATGTGGCTCCACTGGCCTAATGGTGAGATCAACTTTTGTGCCTTCAGTGACTATTGGGTAATCTTCCATGTCTAATCCATCCAGTAGTTCAAACTCACAAACTGTTAGGATTTGGTAAGCCACTGGAATACCATGGATTTGTTCAATTTTCTTTTTGATTTCTAAAACTGTTTCTAGGGTTCCCACTTCAACGAAAAATTGGTTTATTTCTGTGGCAATAATAATCCTCATGATGGAACTATGTTGAAGCCTACTATTCTTTGATTGGAAAAAGGGAAACTAGAACTGAAAGATTGAGCAGTTTTAGGATATATATCAACAAACAGCATTTCTAATGTGTTAATAACAAACTTTTAGTTAGCCTCATGAGATTATGAAAGAAAATGGACATTAATTTCATGTAACTCATGTTAAAGACATGAGTATTTGGCGCATCCCTTATATATTTGTTCTCTAGTGTGGGGCTCAATATCACACACAACATCCCCCTTTTCTTTGTGTGTGTAATCATGCATTCTTGGATATCTTTGAAACTGCAAAATCTGTTTTGACTAGTAACTGTATAGTTTTAATAGAGAATATCTACACCACAATAAAGATAAGATGGGGCATCTTGAAGTTTGTTTAGTCACAAATATGCTTTCTAGTTCGAAGGGTATTGAAGTCAAAAGCGAGCTAAAGCCATACAGGAAGCTCGAGCCCCAACAACAAATAAGGAGCTGAAGAGATTGCTAGGGCAGGTCCATTTCCTTCTTCGGGATCAACGCAATAGAATCATTTTGTGTTATATGAATGGACTGTACATTGATATTTGAGAATGAGAATACACACTCAATTTGGTCATGAATATATGCAACAAAAAAAACCAAGTTTAATGGTATCAATTCAGCAAATCTTAACTAATTTAACCATATTTAGTTTAATGACATTATTCTTAAAATATGCTCTAATTAGTTTAGGATTTAATATTTTTATGAAACAAGTTTGTCTGAAGGGAAATTTAGGAAACGCAATTATTTTTATTATATTAAAAAAGAGATTATCTAATTTTCTTAATTAAAGGAATCATTTTTCAATAGTTTTGCTTATATTTTTAACTCACGTCCTACCCTTTAGAACTTCTCAACCAAGCACGGTCCATTTAGGGAGCTTCTTTTTCCATGGTACAGAGTTGTTATGTCATTCTAAAGTATACTTCTACATACTTGTGTGGTTTTGTAGAAACACAGGAGGGGGAAAAAGATGCTTCTCCATTTCAAGTTATAATTGACCTTCATTCCAATCTATCTTCTTGCCATGATATTGGCTAGGCTCTATTATAGTTTTGCTGTTTCCTGATTAACAGCTTAGGCCTTGCTTTATTTTTGTTTTGTGAAGGGAAATGTATGATCAAAAGAAACCATATAGGTTTCATTTTTGACCATACACGTGGAAATAACGTGGCTGTTTTATACCTGCTAGTGAATTTTTTCCTAAGAAAACAAATGATTTCTCCAATTGTGAAATGATAATATGGTATAGGGGTCAATTATGTTTGCTACAAATTTATGAGAGTAAGGAGTCTTCTTAAATTGAGTAATACTAATAACAAATTAGTACAACAAGCAAGTCCTACAACAACGGACATGCACTCATGCAAGGTCAGAGAGTATAACATTCAAACTTGAATTCAAGTCAGAACTGATGCGAGCTGAATGTCAATCATCTATGTTAATTTCAATTGGTAGAATGTGTGTGTGTGTGTGTGGGGTTTAAAAAGAAAATAAATGGTATTTGTCCCTATATTTTTCTTGATTTTATACTTTCATTCCCTCTAATATGGTGAATGTCCGTAGTCATTCATTCATTCCACTTGAAACATCCTAATGGCACCAAATAAGACACATATAGCCCCGTCAAATTGCCACATTATATTCTTCTTTCTTTTCTCCAATCTCTCTTGCCTTAACCCTCTACCTCTCCTCCCATCATGCCACATTATATTTTGCATTTTTTTGGTAATTATTAATTTACAAATTTTTTATACTTTCGAAGCATGACACGATCCAAACTTCAGGAAAATGGGATTTGTAAGTTTCATATCTCAAAACTCCAAATAAAAACATGTGGGACCAAGATATGTGACTTTTGTATTAATCCAAACAACATTACTTGTTTCCTTATGTGCTATTTTATCCTATAGTATAATAATTCAGCATGTTCTTTTTCTCTTAGAAGGAAAAGTAAGAAGCAATGAGCATGTGGTTGTTTACCAATAATAACCATCCAGCTCAATTTATTCAAGATAGGGCCTGCCTGAAATTTCAAGTGTTCCTGCTTAATGGACAAGTTAGTGCCCAATGAATAGTTTGAACTTATTTTTTTTTGGCTGAACTGAACTTTCTTTCTCCTTACATTTTTTATTGCAAAATCAGAATAATAATCTTTTCATAAACAGATTCTCTAAAAAAATTAAATAAGTTTTTGATAGAAATCAATGTATGACTAGAAATATCTTCAAAGAACTATTTATTCACAAAACTTGATTTTGATCGAACAATTAAAACATTTGTAATGAATTCTTGGTTTGAATAGAATTTTATCATCAAGACCATAAGAATTATAGTATGATATTTCATTTGAGCTTGAAGAAACTTTTAATATGATTTCAAGTTTTTTTTGAAGGGAATATGATTTCAAGTTATTATTATAGAATAATAATGATCTAAGACTTTCAGGGATAAACAAAAAATCTAAAGGTTTTTATATGTTCTATACTTCTTATAACGTCTATTAAGAAATTCAATTCGTTTGTCTATAATACACGCATTTAAAATAGTGATCCATTAAAGTGTATTTACTGACTTTTTTTTTTCTTTTGATTTTAATTAGTGTAGCGAGAAAACTCACACATAAAATGTTGAGAAGTGGAGAGTTATAGGTTTAAAACCGTATCACATCATATCAAATATTTGTACAATTTTTTACTATCTGAGTTGTACTTATGAAAAAAACTCAGTTTTATTAAATGCATTCAGGGAGATTTTAATCATATCTATTTTTTTTATAACAAACATTGAAATAAATCTTCAAGTGTTTCCAACAGCACATTAAAAATAAATGGATATTGTCATTTGGTGAGAGATAGATGCAAAAAAGTATGTAGTGGGAATGCATTGAACTTGTACTTAAGCCCCAGGTACACGGTTCGATTCCCACGGAAGGCATGAAACTCCACATGAGCTGTTAGTAGTCCCAGGGGCTGTGGAGAAGACCGTGAGTGCATCGCGGAGGCCGCTAGTAGTCCGCCCGGATGTTACAACTACACATACAAAATGATGCTCCTTTAAGAAGTGGGCCACCGGCGGCGTGTAACTTTTTAGATTGTACTAGTAACATACTCGTGCATCCGCACTGTATACTCGTTGGCCGGGATGATTTATACATTAAAAACTTGATTATATGATATATATTTAAATTATTTAATATTACAATTAAAGAAAATTAAAAAATCAAACTTATAATTTGGTTAATGTTTTATTATATTGTTTCTTTGGAAATTTGATCCCTTTGTTTTATGTTTATCATTGATTAAACTTACTCCCTTTCTTTTTATAAAAAATAATTAAAAATTATAATTTTTGGTATGGTGGTTTTTACATTTGTCTTTGAGGGATATTTCTGACAAAGTTTAATATTTAATCATTCTAATAATTTGACTATAATATTACTATGACATGTAAAAAAAGAACAATATAAACATATAAATATTATATTATTGCCAAGATGTTTATGTTTAAGTCTACGTAAACATAAGATTACAATTTAAGGATAGTAGTTAAAATTTAGATTGTATTGGTTCCTGGTGAAGCTTTAATATTTAGGGTTAACAAAATAAAATAGTTTTATTACTAAAAAATAAAATAGTCTTAGTTTGGTTAGACACTTTATTGGGTAGACTTATCTATAAAATAGTCTTATATATATATATATATATATATATATATATATATATATATATATATATATATATATATATATATATATATATTACTCTGTCCCCAAATATAAGCAAAAATGAGTCAACATAAGTTGATGTATTTGGTACAAATTTTGAACCAAATACATTAACTTTTGTTGACCAATTTTTGCTTATATTTTGGGACGGAGGGAGTATATGACAAGGGTTTGTCTAACATGTGCAACATTCACATGTTAAAACAACTAATAGTAGTAACTTTTTCTTGAAAAACAACAATTATTTATTCAAAAGTTTTATATTTAATATTAAATGTACAAGTTTCAATACAAAATTTCTATTTTAAACTTAACATGTGCAAATTTGCACATGATAGAAAAACTCATAACAAAAGGGAAGTTGTTAGTTAGACACTTTATTGGGTAGACTTAACTAATATTCAATGTGTTATAATAATTAATGGTCTGAGTGTAATTATCTATAAAAAAACATTAATCATCCCTCTCGAAATAAATGATCTTTTCGACCATTTTCTTTTACAAGACCATTTTACATACATAAAGAGTATAAGGGGTCGTTTGGAACATTTAAACCATTCTTCCTAGTAATAGCATCCCTCAATACCCTCGAGTTTGATGCTGATCCTTCCCATCCAGGAAGCACATAAATAAATTGCATATCCCTAGAACATACACCCAGGACATTGGTAGATATATCCCCTTTTCTATTACGATATCGAGACTTGTCAACTGCTGGTACATTAACTTGGATATGTGTTCCATCTAGTGCTCCAAGACAATTCTATAAGCAAATATCCAATTACAAATTGAATGTTTTGTAGTAAAGAAAATAACAGATAAAAATTTCAAAATAATTCCTAAAAAGAAACGTACCTTAAACAATTTCCATCTTTCATCCGAACAATTATCAGGGACAGGTTCAGGAGCTTTAAGAAGTATTTCATGTAATCTTAAGATCCCATTCAACACTAGATTAAAATACCTACTAACAGTTTCTCCTGATCGTTTAAATAGGAAATTAATTACACGATTCTTAGAATGATGTGCCAATATGTGTAAGAACATAGCCACTTGTTCTTCAATACATACCAATACATCTTCTTTCAATTTACCTTCATTACGAAGGACGCAACACAATGAATGAAATGATCTAATATCCATCCGAAGTTGATTAACACATATAACATCGTCTCTCTTGATTATAGACTCTAGGAATTCCCCCCTTAATCCTTCTCTATCCATTGGTTGTTGCATAATGCAATGATTTTCATAAAGCCATATTGAGGAATGACTCACTATCATTAAAATTTGAAAACAAAGTTCAACTATATCTAAGAACGATTGTTGCAAAATTAGATATAGCATCATATTCAATTGTTCTTGTAAATCATCCATTTTTACCTATAAACATGAAAGCAATAATAGAAAAGAAGAACAACAATTTACAGCAACGTAGTGTTAGATATAGCAACGTGAAAAGCGTGTATATATATATATATATATATATATATATATATATATATATATATATATATATATATATATATATATATATATATATATATAAATTCGATTTAGGAACGAGAAAGCATAAATTCGATTAGGAACGTGAAAGCATAAAATTCAAATTTATATAGTGAAAGCATATATATATATATATATATATATATATAAATTCGATTTAGGAACGTGAAAGCATAAATTCAATTAGGAGCGTGAAAGCATAAAATTCAAATTTATATAGTGAAAGCATATATATATATATATATATATATATATATATATATAAATTTGTGAAAAGCATATATGCAGCAACGTGAAATCATATATAATTTGTTAGCTTACTCAACGATGAAAAGCATATATCATATACATCAACTTTAATCAATTTCCTTCAAACTACAACAGTCACTTGTTTTGAGTGAGAGAGAGGACTGACATGAGAGTGAGAGAGAGGGGATCACGGGAGAGAAGAGTCGAGAGAGATGGACGGGAGAGAAGAAATTGAAACCAGCTGTGAAACGTGAAAGCGGTTTCTAATCCTATCAGGTTTGTAACCCACCAAAAATTAAGGATTAAAATAACAAAGGAGGAGTGGGATAAGATTAGAAATAGGTTAAATTTATCATTTCCTGTTGGTGCACCAAACAACGGATTGATTCAGGATAGGATATTCTAATCATATCCTGTCTCTTTATCCTGCGCACCAAACGGGCTCTAAATGAATGAGAAATCGTAATAGTTTATTTTGAAAGAAATAATAGTCTCTCTGCTCCTTATTGTAAGAAACAAACCAAAAAACATTAAAACCAATACAATCATTAATCAATGTAACTTTTTGAATATTTTTATAATTATACCTTCATAAAAAATTGTGAAACATTAAATACACCCACTAACATTAAAAAGAGAACAATCAAATGAGGGGTAAAAAAGTCTTTTAAGAAATAACTACACCTTAACAGTTGTGACATTTTCTTATAAATATGACCAAATTTTTTTTTGAAAATTTTCTTATAATAAGGACCAAAGGAAGTAGTACTTTTACTAAATGATTCTTATCAAATATTGATATATTCATCATTATCATAAATGTAAGTGAAATGTATTAAATTAAAAGTGATGTAAGTAGTACTCCCATGTTCTTAACTATAAGTGCCTACAAGTGTGTAAATCTTCCTAAACTATTCTTTTTAAATAGTGAGTTTATAAATTAGTGTAACATTAATAAAGGGATGTGTTTGAAAAAAAAAAGAAGATAAATACCCCTTATAACTTGCATATAGATATATCTTTTTTCTTAAATTTGTTTATGAAAAAAATCTCAAGATGAATAACTTGCATATAGATATATCTTTTTTAATTTTTTTGGTGTAAATTGTGTATCTTCTGCACGTGCAACTACAAAGACTAATATTTAAGTCTTGTGTGACCTAAATGAAAAACAAACTCTCCCTAAAAGAGATATATCTTTTTTAATTTGTTTATTAATATTTTGTTCAATTTATCTTTAATTTATAGTCTCTTTGTTTTTAATTATAAATCTTCTTTAAAAGAAACTTTTGGAGTACACAGACAAATGACACGGCTGGCTGCCGACACAAAGATATCCCACGGCCCAGTGTAATAGAATAGGGATTGTTCTTTCTTGTGTAAGCTGTAATGGATTTAAGCTGCTGCAAAAAAAGCAAATATTCTTTTCCTTCTCTGGCAAACTTGATATTATGAATTTGTATAAAGGTCTTCCTACTTCTTAGTAATTGATTTAAGCATGGTTTATTGATTCAAAATTAAACATTAAAATTTAAGCATATATAATCAAAGAAAAATAGTAGCAAGTGCTTAAAGATATTGGTTAACGAAAAAATGAATTTGTATAGAAAAATAATGTAATTATTACTTAAATAATAATTTCACTTGAATTTTTAAGATAAAATTTCTTATTATAGATTTCTTAATCAATGTTTTAGCGCACTTGTTAGTATGAATATAGTCGCGTATTATTCTATGTCTTGTATATACTTTCTCACAACATAACAAACAGTTAAGTAAATTGCAGCTAACAAAGCCTCCGCCCCCTACTTATTTGAAAAACATACTTGATCGATAATGAACTTTCCTTTTCATTCAATTTTCCCTTTTTTGATTTCTTGTCATCACGTTCCAAGATTGGAGACCAGGCCATTTCTTTATTGATGAAAATCAATCATTGGTTTATATGGACTACCCAAACGTGATTGATTCAAAACCTTGCATGATTAAGGATTTAAGGGGTTTCTATAGGCTTTGCCTTTTATTATATGTTTAACTAATAATAATGTCGTAAATAATCTTACTTTTGATATGCACATGTATTTGGAGTTTGGAATCTGCTTTACAATTTATTTGCCAGCTTGCTGTATATGCAACATATGTATGAGGACAAAAAGTGACATTAAACTGGCCCCATTACACATTAGTCACGTACAGTGATTTCCATAAAATTCACTTCAATTTTAAATGCATGTACTCAATAGTTATGTTTTACAATTAAATAGTTGTGATTAATATATGATCCGTCTGGACTTGAGATTTACGGTCTTGTGGTGACGACTGTACGTAGTTCTGTGATCGTCAGACTCTAAACGGTAGCTTCTTTCTCTCTAAAGGGAGTGACATGTTTGCAAACATTTCGATAATTAAGCAAGAATGCATCAAATATGCAAGATTTTTAAAGTAGAAAGAGTGTGTACCTCAAAAAAGGTTATGAGTTATTCTTTATAGTGCTGAACTAGGGTTTTTGGCCCTTCTAACCCTAATCCAGACAGCCGTCCAAGAGGGACACATGTGACCATATTAGAGAAAACAAACCTTGGATCTAGAACGAACAATCATGATAGGGTACGTGGCCCTAATTTGATGAATTTAGGGCAGGTCCATATTGTGGTTCATGTATGCGCTAGTGGCTTGAAGCGACTCGATTCGTTAAGGAAATGGGCACTGACCTAGTTCGAATATACACGCACATGATAAAAGATCAAATTACATTGATGTAATGTTATACCAATATTACATCACTATATATGATTTTTTTTTACGTAATTTTAAAACCATTTGACACATTAGTTGTTGGGTTATGAAGGCAGCCGAATGGATCATTGTTGGACTAATAACAATCACACACATGAGTTGAAGATCATATCTTAACCTAAAACCTTAAAACATTACTGTTTATGGATTCCCTCATTTTGTATATTGTTCAATATTTAGTTTTATGCAAGACTTCCACCTCACATTTACTAAACATTACTGAGGTGCATAGTTTATGAATATTAATTAATTGTCTCTTATATATACATAGTGATAAAATGCCGCAAGTCCGCATTTTTTACTACTTAATGTGTGTGAGTTTTTCCTAAGTTTTTTGAAAAAATAAAATAATTTGATTTTGTATGATACACACATTCAATCAAATTCATGATGATGCCATTATTATATGTTAGTTCCAATAATATTTCTACAAATACTAAGTGTAAAAATAATTATGTTTGCACGATTGGACCATTATATGATTGGAGAACGGTAAAAACAAAAATACAGCTAAGTTTTGTCAACACATCGATACTCATAATGAGTTTCAGCACTTTCTTATCCACATCGGTTTGAAATTTGAGCCAGTCACTATTTGACATTCGACATACTATATGCATAAGCAAATTTTGTTGGCTATGGCAACGTGATTTCCTCCATAATTGTGGCAAATTATTGACTTCTAAGTCTCACTACAATTATTTTCTTGTTAAATTATTACAATAATTTCCCTTTCACTTATCTTGAGATAAAAGCATCACAAGCTCTTAACATTAACGGGAAAATGTAAATCAAACAAATTTTTACTATACCTCACAAATTGTATGTGGGAATTAATTTGACTTTCCCTATACAAAAGGAACTCCTAAAACGTGTCTCTATCTTTATCATCACTAATCAAGTATTAAATTGATTAATGTATGCTTATATTCGCTAAGATTTAGATCTTACTTGCAACATTTTTTTATTAACTTTTTACCCACTCTTTAATTCATTCGTCATAGTTTTCCATTATGTCCTGCAGGTGGCAGCAGGTAATCATCGTTAATTTAATTTGAAAATTGGCTGTCTCAATGTGATGCATCACTAAAGTAATTGACTCATAACATAGGAGCAGGTAAAGTCCATACTTTCTTCTTCAATTCCTCTTGGATTCTAGCAAAAAGAAAAAAGGAATAAGGAGAATAAGAGATTGAAGTCTAGACTCACATTGGTTGGTTAATTATTTTTGCAAAAGAGACTAATCTCTCACAACATTAACAAATCCTAGTTACTTACATCGAACATAACTGAATTTGAGGAGACATGTGGTTTCAGGGCGGCCCTTGAACTTTAAAAAAATGCAAATAGACCGTTATATATTTTGCGTTTTGAACCCCCTTAGATATAGTTCAAAAGGTCTAAGAATTCAAAAGTTTGAACCCCCTAAGTTAGGGTTCTAATTCCTCCACTACATGGTTTCAAATAAATGATTAAAATAAATATATTAAGAAAAAAAAAGATATAAAGTTTGTTCCAAACTTAGCCAAGATCTATGTTAGACCTTATCCGAATTTCGAGTCCATCGAGAGCTAAGGATTTCTCAACATAAACTCCTCTTATCTAGCCAATAAACTCAAACCTACTCTAAAAATGTAAACATTGTTCATTTACCCTAAGTCTCGTGCAAGGGCCGACAAACCCTTTAAACCATTTAACGCCTTAGTCTTGATTGATTAACAACCATGTGGTCGTTGATTTGATCTCCATATCCAATGTCAAATTTCCAAGCTCAAGTCCTGCACAGATTTTTTGATCCATTGACCATTTAAGTCTTGTGTAAAACCTCATATTTTGTCCTTAGTTAAAAGACGTCTCGATAGGTTGAAAAGTGTAAATGCTTATAAACTACCTTAATCTCAATTCTCAATTGGACTATCAATCCTCGCAGTTAACCACTTCACCTTGTCACAAGACTCGTGCTTGTTGGGCTGTGCACTATTAATCTCATCATTAAGGGCACGACGCCCTCCAGAAGGGCCAAAAAGACCCTAGACGAGCCCACTAAGGGCGCCGCCTAAAAGAGCTTCTAGAAACCTCTAGAACGCTCTAAAAGTGGCTTTGGGCCCAAGTTGCTTGGGGCCTAAGCCACGAAAAACCTAGCCCAAAAAAGACTATAAATAACCCCCTTGAGAGTACTCTCAAGATATCACTTAAACAGTTCTAAACCCTAGTTTTAGATATTGTACTCACTGCGAGTACATCAATCAATGTGAAATTTTTTGGTGTACAAAAAGAGAATCCATCAGTTCGGAAAAAAAAATTAATATTCAATATGTAATAAATTACTAAATAAATGAACTGACGTTATTGAAGCAGTCAGAAATCCAGTAATATGGTACTCACCATATCTGTCCTATAGGGACATTCCCAACTAACCTATTTTAAATTTGACTATAAACTATTATTAAGTGAAAAAAGATACCAAAGTAGCATGTGTTATCACCTAGCATGTTAGTACTGCAAGGACCATCTCTATCGTTTTCTTTGTTTCATTTACCTAAACCAAACAACTATATATAATTCACTTACCACTGTTATGTATTCATCAACAAGAGAAATACAAGTTTTTCAATAGTATCTCATACTCTAATAGCTGCCAGCTATATACATATGAAAATGAGAAATCAGTGTAATTACTTCAAGGTTTTGATTCTTTGTATTTTAGCAGCATCAACTCATGCTCAATTGCAGCTAGGATTTTATACTAAGAGTTGTCCAAAAGCTGAACTTATCATTGCAAACTTTGTTCATGAACATATCCACAATGCTCCATCACTTGCCGCTACATTAATAAGAATGCACTTTCATGATTGCTTTGTTAGGGTATGAAGTTCAAGCTTAATTATTTGCTTATGCTTTCATTTCATTTTTGGTTATATAATGTGAAAATTGATTTACTAACATTAAGTATTTTGATTTAGGGATGTGATGGATCAGTCCTTCTGAACTCAACAAACAAACAAGCTGAAAAAGATGCTCCTCCAAATCTTACAGTTAGAGGCTTTGACTTCATTGACAGAATAAAGAGCCTTGTTGAAGCTGAATGCCCTGGTGTTGTTTCTTGTGCTGATATCATAGCTTTATCTGCCAGAGACTCTATTGCAGCCACAGTAAGTACTCAATTCTATCTTTAACAGACTAATTAAGGCCTGTTTGGATTGGTTTATTTAAGCTTATCTACTGTTTATAAGCTCTTTAAGTAGCTTAAGATTGCAAGCTTATCTCCTGATACATTTGGTGATTTGTGATTTCAGGGCGGTCCATATTGGAAAGTTCCAACAGGTAGAAGGGATGGAGTCATATCTAACTTGTTGGAAGCAAATCAGAACATTCCTGCTCCATTTTCCAACTTCACCACCCTCCAAACTCTCTTTGCAAATCAAGGACTTGATTTAAAAGACTTGGTCCTCCTCTCTGGTAATACTACATCAACAATTTCCTTAAAATTATGCACCGTCGTCGTGCACGCCAGTTCACTACTAGAAAATGTTAACGACATAAATTAGAGACGGAAAAAATGAAATAACTAGAGACAAATTTTTATTTTATTGTTTTCTTATCTCTAATTTGTGTCGCCGATTCAACATTTTCTAGTAGTGAACTATGTGGTTTAATTTTAATGACCATGATTTTAAATTTCTTTCAGGTGCTCACACAATTGGTATCTCTCTTTGCACATCATTTTCAAACCGTTTGTACAATTTTACTGGAAAGGGTGATCAAGATCCATCACTTGATAGTGAATATGCAAAAAATCTAAAGACATTCAAGTGCAAGAACATCAATGACAATACGACAATAGTCGAAATGGACCCCGGAAGTCGAAACACATTTGATCTTGGTTACTATAGTCAAGTTGTCAAGAGAAGAGGTTTGTTTCAGTCTGATTCTGCATTGTTGACAAATTCAGTTACAAAAGCTCTTGTGACTCAATTCCTTCAAGGCTCACTTGAAAATTTCTATGCTGAATTTGCAAAATCAATGGAGAAAATGGGACAAGTTAAAGTTAAGACAGGTTCACAAGGTGTGATTAGGAAGCATTGTGCACTTGTAAATAACTAAGAATGTTTTTCTGTTGATTTGTATTTTTGGGTTTGTTTTTTTATTTATGCCATGTCATGTTGTGTCTCTCTATGTGTGCTGTAATAATATTAAGAACATGTGGGTTCAATCAATTGTAATTTTTTTATTTCCTGGTTTGGTGGTACATTATGTTCTTGTTGTAATAAAGCAGAATTGAGAGAAAATTTCTAGTGTTAGCCAAAGCAGAGTCAATAATATATGTGTAGAAGGTTGGACTGGTTACATTAAGGGTGTGCTTCATTTCTTCTTAATTCAATGCATCTTTTTATGAAAACTTTTAATTCAATGACAAGTTCTCTAAACCAAGGCGTATCCTTAAATGGATCCTAGTATAGTATGTATTTCAAATTTTGGTGAACGATATTTTTTATTTTTTTTATAACTAAAGAACTCATATTTACGAATTTTGATTGTGCTTGTGTTTATGCATTTTAAAATAACTAGGATCTAAATAGGGAGATTAGTTTAAATGAGATATAGTTTATAGTAATAGCTTTTCAGAAATAATATGATTTTAACGTGATCCTTAAAGAGAAAATTTAGAAAGTTGAATTTCACTATAGCATAAACAAACGCAATTAACTATGCTTAATTTACACATGAATCTTTAAATTATTTTATTTGCAAATTATTTTTTCTTGGTTTAAACAATCAAACCATATAAATTAGGAAAATTATTTTTGTGGAATATTTTATTATTTAATTATATTCCGATATCATTGTGTGGGCAAATATCATAATAATAATTATATTAGCTATTTATCAATTGTGAACCTTAATTGATTAGTGATCAAATTAAGTAATAATGCTATTAGATTTCTAATTGGATAATTAATTAAATATTTAATTAGTTGATATGGACTCAATGTGAGTGGATGTCTGGATGACTCATTAACGAAATAATGGGAAGCCCTAATGATCATCCAATATAAAAGAGGCTATGGTCCTCAATACACCGGACACGGCAAACTCTCTCTTCTCCCCGTCTGAAGAGAACTTGAGGCATAAAGGTACCGGTTGAGGAAGAACCAAATCAGCCGCCGCTAACCTATCACGATTTCTCCTCTCTTAATCAGATAGTTGCTGAGAGGCTGTCATCAAAACTTCATCCAGGTATTCCTAATACCTTAAATTATTAATATCCTTGATAAATCAAACATGTTGTAGATCCGATCGTAATCATGTTCAATGTTTTGATTGCTTCCGCTATTGATTCATAATGATTGAACGTGTTTTATGAAATTTGTATTGTTTTATTTAAGACCTAAATTTCCAACAAGTGGTATCAGAGCGGGTCTTCATGTTTGATTTATTGGGATTATATTTGGATTTAGTTTCTGTCTCTCTCGTATGAACCCTATTATTGAATTTTGGGTTGATGGTTAATTTCTCCTATTTATATCTTTTGGGATTATTTAATTAAACAGCTGGTCTCTTAACTTAATTCTTTGTTTTAAAATGGTCCCATACTGTAAAAATTTACAATTTGGTCCCTTATATAAGTTGCCATGTCCTCTCCGTTAGTTTTTTAATGTCTAATATTCTTGATATGATTTCAGTCATTTGATTGCATGTCCATTGTATGTAACTGTGAACCACCAACACCTAATTTTTTTTGTTTTTCTTCATCTTCTTCCCTCTTATTCTTCTTCATCTTCATATCACTTCATACCATCTTCACCAGAAAAATAAAAAACCTAGACAATCAAAAATTGAAAACTCAAATCATGTTTTTAAAAACAAAATTTTCATCTCTTTCTCAAAGACCCATAAATTTGTTAAAATGAACCCAGCAACATATGAAGCAAAATTAGAAATCAGAAATTCAGAAATATACAATTAAGAAAATTCCATTTTCATTACCAGAACCAAAAAATTCTAGCCGAACCAAAAAAAAATCCAACAACATAAAACCAATTTCATAGCAAATTCACCTTATTAAGATTTGTGAATTTCTTAAAAATTTGGAATAAAAAAAGGTGATGAGGCGTAAATCCAGATAAGGGGCAAATCAGAAGAAGCAAAATTTTAATGGCAAAATTCAGAGCAAAATCATACCCAGACCAAAAACATCCAACATGAGAAAACCCATCCAAATTTGCAAACTCACAATACTCTCTCTTTCTCTGTTACCGCAATTGACGCTGTGTGAAGTTCGATTCCGACGAAAAACTCCCGTGAGATGAAGATCCAAATCGATCTTGGTCACACCTGATTTAGCTTCCGACGAAGCTTCCACCTCCGAAAAAAAAAATCAACACTTATATAAAAAAAATTTCATATATAAAACCCAACAGTTCAATTGTGATTAGGGTTTTGAAATCAAGGGAGGTTGTGGTGAAGAGGGAATAGAGGATTCGGGAGAGGGAGAGGGAGTGGAAAAGGAAGGAGTTTGATTTTAGAGAAGTGAAAGTGGAAAAGGGAGGAAGAAAATGGAGGAAGAGATTAAGTTTGGGGAGAGAAGGGTGGCCATAATATGGAGTTGGGGGAGAGATGGAGTTTTGAGTTTTTGTCTTGTTTTGTTTTTTTATTTTTTGGGTTTTTTTTTTTATGAATATGTATTATGATGTTGATGAAGATGAAGAAGAAAATGAAGGAAGAAGATGAAGAAAAGCAAAAAAAAATTAGGTGTTAGTGGTTTATTGTAAGATATAATAGACCTGCATAATCCAACGGTTTACTTTTTTAAAAAAAAAGATCAAAGGGTTAATATTAAAAAAATTAGTAAGGTATATGGTGGTCCACCTATAATGTTTACGCACTTTAGATATTTATAGTTAAAATTTAACAGAGGACCAATATGATTAACGACAACTTAGATAAGGGACCAAATTGTAAATTTTTATAGTTATGAGACCATTTTAAAACAAAGAATTAAGTTAAGGGACCAGCTGTTAATTAAGCCTAAAAGAAATAATATTGGGGTTTCGCGACAACAATTGATTGGTAGACGTTTGTTGAGCCTGCAATTCATCGATCAAGTTTTGCGATATAAATTACACTTTCATTAGAAAACAGTTTTAATTGTCCTTTCCCTTGAATTTGGATCTTGATTATTTCATTCAGTTTTATTTTATTTAGTTTATGATGTATTTGGGCATGTCACGTAATCTTTATCATATGCATTTATATAGTGTTTGCGTGAATACCATTGGGAATACATATATTTTGGTATAAATTGGAATTAAAGCTGATATGAATTTGAAGTTTTTCATATATTTTGGATTTGGTTCAATTAGAAATTGATCTTGTCACGTGAATCATTAACTATATTTTGAATCCAGAAGCAAACCCCATATTGTTGATAACTTGGATATATATATTTTTTATTCTTATTATACCTATAGAGTTTGCTGAATGTATATCCAAATTGGTGTGAATTTTGCTTCTCTTTTCACAAAAATATTTTGGTCGCTAGTTTTTCCATACAATTGGACTTTGAAGATTTTTGTGAATACTGTGATTTTAATTATTTGGATCCATCTTTCGGTTTAACTTATTTATAAAGTTTGTTGTGTTGTTATATTTATTTGGTCTTTATTATAGCAAATACAAATATATTGTTAACAAATAAGTATTTGGGTTTGATTTGTTTTGAAAATTTGATTTGAGATGATTTTCAAATTTCATTATCATATTTTGTAGGTTAATTTCTATTTGAAATTACTTTTGATCCACGAAGATTTTGTACATAAAGTTTAGTTTGAGAATCAGGCAAATAAAGAGTTAAAATATATTTATGATACATATGTTGCCTTTTAATAATGAATCTCAAAATATTGTTGCCCTCATTGGGTAGTATTGAAAATAAAGTTTTTGATTCTTTAAATTTTGAAAAGATTGATTCTAGTTTTGTTTGTTTATTTATAAACATATAAAGTTTGTTTCCTAATTTAGGAAATAATTAAGTTTAGAGTTATTCATTATTTTAATTAAAGAATCATTGCTACATGTGAATCAATTGTGACATGAAGATTTTTTGCATATAAAGATTCAATTTTTTTTATTTGATTTGAAATTGAATATTTGGTTTATAGCATGATTGTGATGTTTGAGATTATTGTTATTAAGTTTCTACAATAACATCATTTTTCTTTTCCTCCAATCATGCATTTTTGACATATTTCATGCTATTTACGTTTTCGCTTTTATGCGATACCTGTAAATGTATTGTCATACACACATTGGTGTGATTTTTGACTTGCATCTTCTTTTAAATTCTTGTGAACTTGTCTTCACACTTAAGGGTTGCTGAGTAGCCTTATGGTTACTTAGCGACATAATGGACTAATTCGGCCTACATTATGTCGGTAGTGCCTTGTAAATTTAAGACCATTCCCATTTAATTTACTATGAAATGTCTAGTAATTACGGTTGTTTTGGTTGAAACAACATGTTGCCAAAGTAACCTCTGTTGCGTAGATTTGATTCAGTTGAACTTACAAAAGACGTAGTATGTAATTATTCATGCGAGTTGTCGTCGGCCCTAAGGAAGACACAACTTGGTCGGATAGTTGCATGCATGTGATAATAAATGTGCGGTGATTATAAAGTAATTTTCCATGTAAATAATAGGATACCCTAAGGTGACTATTATTTGACAGGACTTATCACCCCATTTAATATATATTAAAATTATCTAGTAATTGCAGTTGAGTCGGTTGAAACAATAATGTTGCCCAAGTAACCTCTGTTGCGTAGATTCAACTCAACTGAAGTTACAATAGATGTAGTGTGTAATTATTCATGCGAGTTGTCGTCGGCCCCAAGGAAGACACAACTTGGCCGGATAGTTACATACCTGTGGTGGTAAATATGTGGTGGTTATAAAGTATTTTTCCATGTGGATAATAGGATGCCCGAAGGTGACTATTATTTGACGGGACTTATCACCAATGTTTGATCATTGCGTTGACAGTATCGCTTGCAGTTAATTTTTACAATTCGAAGATTGGGAATTAATGGTGCGCTTGGTATCTTGTTAAGGTTTTTTATTTACAAATAAAGATGCACGTTTCTATAATATTTTATTGACATGTGTGATAATGTTGTGTGAGTGTAAACTTATTTATATATTTAAGAGTTTACATTCACACTAATATAATGGTAAACATATGACAATTATAAGAATTTATTTTTTGTCAAAGTAAATTGTCATTGTTTGATCATTGCTGTAAAATACCACTAACAATTGATATTATTGTTTAAAGACTTGATATTAATGGTGCACTAGGTATTTTTGTGAGTGCTTTTGCTTCTCTTGTTCTCTTTAAGCTAATACAGTTTATGTATCTGTTAATTTGAGTTAAATTTTTTTAACTCTTGAAAGTTTTAACTTTTAGGAATTAAAGAATAATATTAACATTGTTCTTGGATCTAGACCTTATATAAGGGTGGTGAAACTCGCATTCTCTCACAAATTCAGTATCTAATGTGAGAATCAAGTTTGACAAGTGAGTATACACCAAATCTTATAGGTCTTATGTGATCATAAAGTTAAAAGATCAGAGATCCTATCACTGTTATTTAAGTTGACATTTTTTGTCATATTTTCTTGGCCAAATACCTCTTTTGGTCCTTTAAGTTTGACAAAAATACCGGATTAGTCCTTTAAGTTCTTAAGTTTCAAATAGGTCCTTTAAGTTGTTAATTTATTACACCGTTACCCTTTTAAGGACCTATTTGAAACTTAAAAACTTAAAAAACTTCAAATAGATGAATTAAATTAACAACTTAAAGGACATATTTGAAACTTAAAAAACTTAAAGGACTAATCTGGTATTCTTGTCAAACTTAAAGGACCAAAAATGGTATTTGGCCTATTTTCTTTGCTTAAACTAAGGTGCTTTTAAAGCAATATAGAGAAAGACAATCTCTCATTGGAGAGTAATATTTCATTAAGATTATTAGGCAAAGAAAATATTGAGCACATTATGTAAATATTTATTCTTGCTGAGACATTATAATTTCGACTATCAGATGACTTGTTTGAAAATTCCGCAATTTCCACTATCATATGACTTGTTCGAAAATTCAACATTTAGTATTCTTTTTGCACAATTAAGTTTATAACTGTTAAAGTTAGAAATGATCCTTTAAAGGATCAATTCACAAAGTGCGCAAATAAAGAAAAGCTGAAGCAAGAGAAAATAAAATAGTGTTCATTCAGAAAATACCTCAAAAGATAAGGGCAAATAAAGAAAGGTAATCTTGACTGACTTATGTCCAATGATGTTGAAAGATATATCAATTTAGAATGGACAAAGTCGATAAAGATTGTTTTATTCATTTTTAAACTATTTTAGATTGTCGTTACTAGCTTATTTTTGTAATTTAAAAGACAATTTGGTGAATCATTATTTGAATTAATTTTTGTTTTAATTTCTCTTTAAATAAATCAAGATATTTTGAGTTTTATTTCAAATGATGATTCCATGTGTCTTTTTAGTTCAATTATTAGAGTCAATTCAGTTATGACTTGTGACATCCTATATTGTTTAAGGGTTTGAAAACTATAAGTTTTTCGTCCCACAAATTAAGGAAATTTTGAGACACAAATTTTCAAGTTTCCTTGAGAATATTGAGTTTGGGGGAGAGATATGGTAATAGAACAAAATTAATGAGAAAGAATTAGTTCGAAACTATTTCATATTGTTACTATTATTATAGTATATTTGGAACCTCATAAGGATATTATTGTTCTTCCTCTCAATCAAGTTATGGAATTAACTCATATAGTTCAAACTCAACACCCTCAAGAACTAAGGCTTCTAGTGTCATAAAAAATTGACTGAAAAGAGAAATTCTATTTAGTTTAATTGAAAGACTCTATTAGGACAGTCATGATACTAGTTTGCTTATTATCATTTTGGAGCTTCATAAGATGGATTTCAATACAGTGTTTCTTAATGGCGACATTAATGATACAATATGGTGCAACTGAAGAAAACTTTTGTGTCAATTGATACAAATCATATGGTTTGCAAAATCATAAAATCCACTTACGAGTTAAGAAATGTGTCTCTTTATTGTTATCACAAATTCTCATAAAGTATTTGTCTCATTTTGGTTTTGAGATAATATTATGGAGAGTTGTGGATTTAGTAAGCTCTGTGGGAGTAAATTTATATTCATATTTAATTTGTCGATTTTATTTAGTCAACAATGATATATATTAGTTATGTGAAACCAAGAAAATCACTAACGAATTAGCGATGAAAGCTCTTGGGGACACTTCTTTTGCATCAAGTTTTAGATACTTAGAGATTACTCTCAAGGTATCCTTCAGATGTCACAAAAGATTTATATCAATAAAGTTGAAAATAAATTGACATAATAAGTTATGGGTGACCTTAATCACCGAGAGAGACTTTTCAGTCTCAAATATTGCCCAATAGAAAATTTATAAATTCATAAAATTAAGTATTTTCCTACGCTTTGCCTATAAGATTCTTAGGTATGATCTTATTTATACGCATTTGGAAATAGTGTATATAACCACATTGTTTGGCAGATATTTGAGCAATTCAATGCTTGATTTGTTGAACATGCAACCATACAGATTTTTTAAAGAGAACAAAAGAGTTTATACTCACATAAGAGATCTGACAATTTGGAGATCATTAGTGTGTTAGACTCTGACTTTTGGATGTGTGTATATAATACACATCCTGACTTAGGAAATGACTTTGAGTATTTATGTCACTTGATTGCATGGTAAAAAGGTATTGAAAAACCATTTAAGTTATATATAGTGACATAATGTAGTCATATAATGTTTTAATAACAAAGTTTATAAGGTTCATTACCTTATAAATTATTGTTGTGAAATGATAGAACATTAGAGACAAACTTTATGCTAGGTGACCCACTAATCAAAGACATGACACCTAAGGTCTTTCATATGATTGTTGTCATTAAGGATGTCTTAGATTAGTGGGAGTCTCTTTTATCATATGTTCTATACTTTTGTTTTGATATTGATACAGACTTTATGTTATGATTTTCTGCAGAAATAAAATTTATGAGGTTATTTTTGTTATAACCATTTATGTATCATTTGGTGCAAATATTGAATTTGCAAACTTCAGTTTGATCTAACTAAAGTTTTTAATTGGACCAGTTGGAAATAGACATGATTTAGAGATCACATTACATGAAATTTCCATGTCACGCATCCATATCGATCTATGTCATCAAGTTCATTGATATGGTGGTCGTCAGGGTTCCGTCACGTAATACGTCAGTGACGACAGCCGCGACGGTCCCATTATTAGTGTATGAGGTGGACCAGATGTAGAGTTGAAATCTAAAGATAAATAGCATTCAGATGCGCGCCTAAAAAATTTTGTTATAATTATTAAGATATGTAGCCCAAGTGAGAGATTGTGGAATATTTTATTATTTAATTATATTCCGATATCATTATGTGGGCAAATATCGTAATAATAATTATATTAGCTATTTATCAATTGTGAACCTTTAATTGATTAGTGATCAAATTAAGTAATAAGACTATTAGATTTCTAATTGGATAATTAATTAAATATTTAATTAGTTCATATGGACTCAATATGAGTGGATGTCTGGATGGCTCATTAACGGAATAATGGGAAACCCTAATGGTCATCCAATATAAAAGAGGCTATGGTCCCCAATACACCGGACACGACAAACTCTCTCTTCTCCCCATCTGAAGAGAACTTGAGGCATAAAGGTACCAGTTGAGGAAGAACCAAATCAGCCGCCGCTAACCTATCACGATTTCTCCTCTCTTAATTAGATAGTTGTTGAGAGGCTGTCATCAAAGCTTCATCCAGGTATTCCTAATACCTTAAATTATTAATATCCTTGCTAAATCAAACATGTTGTAGATCCGATCGTAATCATCTTCAATGTTTTGATTGCTTCCACTATTGATTCATAATGATTGAACATGTTTTATGAAATTTGTATTGTTTTATTTTAGACCTAAATTTCCAACATGTACATGTTGGAACAAAATGTATGAACAAGTCTCTTTTGAGTTTTGATGATAACAAAGTGTTAAAAAGAAAATTGGATATGCTAATACTTGTTCTAAGTGTGCAGGACCATATAATTAATTGTTGTATCTAATGGTGGTTCTGAAAGAACAAGTTAAGAGCAAAAGGAAAATATTGAAGCTTGTGTTGCAAGTCTGAAAGACCAGCGTCTGAAGGTGCGTCTGAAAGACCAGCTTCTGAAGGCAGCATCTGATGACCAGCTTCCGAAGACAGCGTCTGATGAACAGTGCGTCTGAAGTCTGCTTCTGAAGACAGCGTCTGATGACCAGCTTCTGAAGAAGTGCGTCTGATGAACAGTACGTCTGAAGACCAGCTTCTGAAGAAGTGCTTATGATGAACAGTACGTCTGAAGATTGAGTCTGAAGAAGTGCGTCTGATGAACAGTGTTTGAGACCAGCTTCTGAAGAACTGCGTCTGAAGACTGGGAGTCTGAAGAGCAGCTTCTGAAGTCTGAGTTTTAAGGAAAAGCAGAAGTCAACAACTGTCACTGTCAACAGTAAAGTACTGTACAGTCAAAACAGCTCTCTGCAACCTTTGCCTCCTTGGACGAAACACGCAGCCAGTTTTTAAGGAAACTATTTAAACCGTATTGCTCTATTTTCTGTGCGCACACCAGAACAGAAGGATTTAATGCTGGCTGAAGCTTCTAATTCCAAACGGCTCTATTTGATGACATGGCATCTTCACAACAGCTCTTTATTCCTCTATAAAGGATTGAAGATTTGAAGAAGAAGATTAGGACTCTCATGACTCTGTTACTCTATTTTCTGGAAACGCAAAACTGCCAAATCTGAAAGTCATCAAATAACTTAGAAATTCTTACAAACCTTTTTATCTTAGAATTTCTTAAGTATAGAGTCTTAATCTGTGTTGTATTTTGTGAACACCACTGATAGTATATCAAGTGTTCAACTCAAACAAATTTCTCTATAATTCTGTTTGATTAAAAGTCTCTTGCTTGTGTGCTTGAGCAACTAGAAGTCTCATACTGTGTGTTTGAGCAAGGAAGTCTCATACTGTGTGTTTGAGCAAGGAAGTCTCATATTGTGTGTTTGAGCAAGGAAGTCTCATAGCTGTGTGCTTGAGCAATTGTAATCTTTGTGATTATAGTGAAAAATCTCTTGTTAGTAACAAGGGGACTGGACTACTTCCGGGTTGTGGAAGGAACCAGGATAAATTGCTTCTCTCTCTCTCTCTCTCTCTCATTTACTTTATATCCGTTGCAAAACAACTCTGAAAATAGTTTCAGAATCTGATCAATATCTGATTCTAAACTAACCTAAGTTTTTGAGAAAGAAAAAGAAAACACAATTCAACCCCCCTTCTTGTGTTTTTCTCACCTTCAGTTGGTGTCAGAGCTTGGTTTTGATATTCAATCACCTAATAATGAGTCAGTAAAGATCCTGAGAAAAACATGTCTTCTGGTGTATCTGGTGAATCCACATCCAGAAGTGGTGGTGTTGACTATGGCACACATGACAAGCAATCTCACTCACACCATAAACCTCTTATGTTTACTGGTGATCCTGAGAAATTTCCATGGTGGAAAAGCAAGATGTATAGTCATATCATTGGAATAGATGATAGTCTATGGGACATCATTGAAGATGGTATAACTATACCAGTTGATGAAGAAGGAGTAACTATTAATAGAATAGGCCTTACTGATGCTGAAAGAAAGATCTACAGAAAGCATCACAATGTAAGAGGTATTATTGTGAACTCTCTGCCCCACAATGAATACTTGAAGCTGAGTGATAAATCAACAGCAAAAGCCATCTTCACCTCTCTCTGCTCTAACTATGAAGGAAACAAGAAGGTTAGAGAAGCAAAAGCAAATCTTCTGGTTCAGCAGTATGAGCTGTTCAGAATGAAGGAGGATGAAAATATTGAGACTATGTTCTCAAGATTTCAGACTCTGGTTTCTGGACTTCAGATTCTGAAGAAAAGCTATACTACTTCTGATCATGTGAACAAGATCCTCAGAAGTCTGCCATCTAAATAGAGACCTAAAGGACTGCTATTGAGGAAGCTAAAGATCTAAATACTCTAAGTATTGAAGATCTTATAAGCTCTCTCAAAGTGCATGAACTAGGACTCAATGAAGATGAACCTGTTAGAAAATCTGAGTCTATAGCACAGAAATCTAAAGGAAAGTCATCAAAAGCTCCAAAAGCTATAGAATCTGATGAAGAATCTCCTAAGGGAAATTCTGAAGAAGATTCAGAAGCTGAGGAGCTGGAAATGCTTTCTAAAAGAATTCAGTACTTGATGAAAAGACAAAAGAAGTTCTCTAACAGGAGCAACAACTTCAAAGGATCTGGTTCCAAGATGGAAGAACAGAAAGGTTGCTACAACTGCAAGAAAACTGGTCATTTTATAGTTGATTGTCCAGATCTTCAAAAGGACAAATCAAAGGAGAAATCCAGAAAGACCAACTCAAAATCAAGCAACTTCAAAGACAGATTCAAGAAAAGTCTTATGGCTACATGGGATGAGCTTGACAATGAATCTGAGTCTGAGAATGAAGATGAAGAAGAAGCAAATATAGCTCTGATTGCTACAACATCTTCTGATGAAGAGTCAGCATCAGACTCTGAAGAAGAAGATGAGGTATATTCTGAACTTACTCGTTCTGAGCTTGTTGATACAGTTACGGATCTTATGAACCACCTCAGAAGCAAGTTGATTCAATTAAAATCTTTGAAAAAGTAATACAACTTGCTGACTGATGAGAATCTCGAACTTCAAAATCATATCAATGAGATTGAGGAAGAAGTTAGAGAACTCAGAGAAATGGTTCATAAGAAACCTGATGAAGTTCCAAGTGAACATGAAATTGCTCTTCAGGATTTTATCCTAACTGGAATCAACATAAGTAAAGTTGCTTCTATGATTTATAATATTAGCAGAAACAGAGGAGAAGGTATTGGTTTCAAAAATGATCCATTCAATCATTCAAAAGAAACAAATATACCATCCTGTTCTGGAGATATTATAAAAGGCACCAAGGTGTATTTTGTACCTGCATTTGAGATTTCTGAGAAACCGAATTTACCAGAAACAGAGACTGTTGATTCTGAAGTTCTGAACAACTCAGAATCCAAAACTTCTGAACCTAAGGGAAAGATGAAGGCAAAATCTAAAACTTTGCCAAAGTCTAAACCAAAAGGTTCTAAGTCTAAGACTATGAGGAAAACAAACTTTAAATCTGAAAAGGTTCAAAGTCTGAAGAGTTCAGAACCTAAGGCAAGCAAGTCTCAAAATCTGAAAAACTCAGACTCAAATTTTCAAAAGGTTGTGTTTATGAAATCTTCAAAAGATACTAAACCAGTTTATACAAAACCTTTTAAATCTCAGAATGTCAGACAAAGGATACAAAAGAAAGCCAATCTGTCATCTGATTCTGATTGTATTAAGAAAGGTCTGAAAGTTTGCTTTGTGTCAGAAGAAGGCAAAACTGAAGTTCTTAACAAATCAGAACCTACTACTTCTGAATCCAAGATTCTGAACAAATCAGAATCAAAGACTCTTAAGTCCAAAGTTCTGAAGAAAACATAACCAAAGTCTTCAAAGGTTCAGACTCTAAAGAGCTCAGAACCAAAGACCTTCAAGTCTCAGGTTCTGAAGAAATATGAGTCAAGACCATTGAAAGCACAGGTTCTGAAGAACTCAGTGTCTGATACTAAGACTTATTCAAGATTAAATGATTCATATCCAAGGTATCTGAACAAGTCTGAGTCCTATAACTCCAGACATAAGGTGCAACAAAAGACTAAACCTTTCAGAACTAACCCAAGATGACCCATATGGGTACCTAGGTCTGGAATTATTTCTGTTGCAGATATGCTGAACATCCAAAGAAAAGGAGAAGTCTTGGTACTTGGACAGTGGCTGCTGGCATTACATGACAGAAGGAAAGTCTATGTTCCAAACCCTGACCATGAAAGAGGGAGGAACTGTGGGATCTGGAGGAAACCAAAAAGGCAAGATCACTGGTACTGATATTCAGCTCTCAGAAGATGCTTCAGAACCTGACCAAATTTCTGAGTCTAAAGAAAGTTCAGAAGCTGAAAAACTTCCAGAAGCTAAAAATCCTCCAAATGCTGAAAACCTCTCAGTAGCTGACACTCCTCTTGAAGCCAATCAAGAACAATGTTGGAACAAAAATGGGTGTTCAGAAACAAACTGAATGAACAATGAGAAGTAGTCAGAAGCTCAAAGACAGATCAGAAGCTCAACAGAGGTATGATTTGTTCTCTGTTATACTTAACAGCTTCTACACCAATGTGAAAGACTATCAGATTCATGAAACAACATACCCATCTTTGTGATAATACTGCTGCTATCTGTTTGTCTAAAAATCCAATTTTTCATTCAAGAGCCAAGCATATTGAAATTAAACATCATTATATTAGAGATTATGTTCAGTAGGGTGTTTTGGATATTCAATTCATTAATACTGAACATGCATTTCATCTCTTAAAAAAAAAATTAAAACTGCTTGACTCTGAATAGAAACTGAGAATCTGAAGTTCATCAGAAGCTAAGACTTAACAGACACTCACTTTGAGAGTCTGAAGAAAGTTCAGCCTCTGAAAACATCAGAGTCTGAGTTTCAGAATCTGAATTTCTAAACTTCTGATAAAACTCATTATAAGTGGACACTTTACACGTGGCCCACTAATGACAGTAAATCTGAACAGTTGTCTAACACATGGTCAGAATCTGATAAGTTATAACTGCTGGGCAGTGATGAGTTAGTTTTGAAAGTTGTACTTTGCCCCTCCTAAAGTCATCAATGTGCAGTTGTGTTTAATGTTTTTCTGTTTTCAATTTCTGAAATGTTTTAAAAAACACTCAAAACACAGTCACACTTTCACTTTCTCATCTTATATGTTCAGTTCTCAGACCCATTTAAAAACTCTCAATTCTGTCTGAAAAAGTTCAGTAGTACTGAACCATATGTTCTGAACAATTGTGTCTGCAAGAGTTCAGCAGTACTGAACCATATGTTCTGAACAATTGTGTCTGAAACAGTTCAGTGGTACTGAACAAAATGCTCTGAACATTTTTATCTCATGTTTTACACTCTCTTGTGTCTTAAAATTCTTGAATTTTCTTTTTGTTGATGACAAAAGGGGGAGTAAAAGTAACAAGTATTTCAGGCTCTGAGCTTACAGAATATAAGTTAATTTCTGATAATTAATTAACTTAGGAGAACAACTTCTCATCTCTAAGCCTCTGATTAAATTCTGTGAGATAATTCTGAGTGATTTTTGACTTAAACTGAATTTAATTAACATGGATAAGACTCAGGGGGAGCTTACAAACCTCACCTTGTGAATTATCAGACTCAGGGGGAACTTACAAACCTCAGACCCTGAAGTCAACTTGTCAATTAAATTCTGAGTATCACCCTTTATTGATTTAAATTGAATTTAATTAACCTGGATAAGACTCAGGGGGAGCTTACAAACCTCACCTTGTGAATTATCAGACTTAACGGGAGCTTACAAACCTCAGACCCTGAACTCAACTTGTTAATTAAATAAACAACAACTTTCTTTTAATACTTGTGTTTGTCATCATCAAAAAGGGGGAGATTGTTGGAACAAAATGTATGAACAAGTCTCTTTTGAGTTTTGATGATAACAAAGTGTTAAAAAGAAAATTGGATATGCTAATACTTGTTCTAAGTGTGAATAACCATATAGTTAATTGTTGTATCTAATGGTGGTTCTGAAAGAACAAGTTAAGAGCAAAAGGAAAATATTGAAGCTTGTGTTGCAAGTCTGAAAGACCAGTGTCTGAAGGTGCGTCTGAAAGACCAGCTTCTGAAGGCAGCATCTGATGACCAGCTTCTAAAGACAGCGTCTGATGAACAGTGCGTCTGAAGTCTGCTTCTGAAGACAGCGTCTGATGACCAGCTTCTGAAGAAGTGCGTCTGATGAACAGTGCGTCTGAAGAAGTGCTTCTGATGAATGCGTCTGAAGAAGTGCGTTTGATGAACAGTGTCTGAGACCAGCTTCTGAAGAACTGCGTTTGAAGACTGGGAGTCTAAAGAGCAGCTTCTGAAGTCTGAGTTTTAAGGAAAAGCAGAAGTCAACAACTGTCACTGTCAACAGTAAAGTACTGTACAGTCAAAACAGCTCTCTGCAACCTTTGCCTCCTTGGACGAAACACGCAGCCAGTTTTTAAGGAAACTATTCAAACCGTATTGCTCTGTTTTCTGTGCGCACACCAGAACAGAAGGATTTAATGCTGGCTGAAGCTTCTAATTCCAAACGGCTCTATTTGATGACATGGCATCTTCACAACAGCTCTTTATTCCTCTATAAAGGATTGAAGATTTGAAGAAGAAGATTAGGTGTAACACCCACACTAAATTATCTAGAATATTTAGTATGTGTATTAATCTGATACTGGGTACATTAAAATTTTCAATAATAAATACAATAATACATACAACTGAATGAGTACAAATTTGCTCGTTATACAATTATCCAAATATAATAACATACACTTCTATATACATATACAATCTGTCAGCCTCCTGAGCGTGTCCTTGACGAGCAACTGCACTCCATCCAGCATCTTCATGAAGATCTTCATCTGAAAGCCACTTGGCTACCTGAAAACCTGCACCAGAAGGATAGGGATGAGACATAATGTCTCAGTGAGCTCCTACCCTACCTACTGTTGGCAACCACAGGGAACCTAGGGTCGCCGTGCCTACCTCGGCAATCTTGGGGATACCTATGATCGCCAAGTCTTAACCTTACCCATAGAGGGCTACCTGACTGCTCCTGCTAAACTGTGTAGTCGTAAACTGGACTACATCCTGCTGAACTAGTGATCAAGGGGAAAACTAGGATCACTGTCTGAGTCTGATACTGAATAGTCATGAGATCTAGACTATATCCTGATAACTGGGTGATCGAGGGGAAACCTAGGATCACCGCCTGATAACTGATACCTGAATCTGATATCTGATACTTTTCTGATAACTATTCTCTGTCTGATAACATAATAAAATATTAACTGATACATGTCTTTATGTTAGCTGTTAGCGTTGAACAAACAATATTATCTGAGTTCATTTTACGGAATGCCCCCGGGTGGAGTAACCCCGAAGCACATTCCCCTGATAACCGGTGAAAATTCCTATCATATCAGGCTAACACCGGACTCCTCTTGTCGTCGTGCGGTCATCCTTGCGGAATAACACGTCCCACTGGCGTGAACCTCCTGTGTCCCACTGGCGTGAACAGCAGAAGACACGACTTAATAATTAGTCTTAACTGATGTGTATACCTCCCGTGTCCCACTGGCGTGAACGACGGAAGACGCGAATAAATAATCTTTAATCTTATGCATGAACCTTTCATGTCCCACTGGCGTGAACAATGAAAGTCACTACTTAATAATAATAATCTTAGTCTTAACTTTGCATGAACCATTCGTGTCCCACTAGCGTGAACGACGAAGGCCACGGCTTAATATCTTAATAATTCTTGTTCTTATTCTTCTTATATATATAACTTATGTCTATTGCATATCTGATGCATTCTTGAATGCTTAACCTATTAAAGGTCCTTAACTATGAATATAGATTCAATCTTGTGCTTAGTACATGATAAGTACCCTTCTAAATCTCTTTAACCTATAATAGGTTCTTGACTCATCGTTCTCATGAGCCATTATCTAAAGTGGGGAAACTACGTCCCTAACTTACTTAAAAATGGTAATGAAGTTCCTGCATTCGTCTAAGCTTTGCCCTTTAATTCTGAACTATTCTAAATCAATGTTCAATCCTTGTTCCACACATATTCATCCTTTTGGGAGCCTCTTGAATGTGTTAAAATGGTGGAGAATGTTTCTAAAATGTTTACGGAGAAAACGGATGCGAAAAACCATGCCTACGCGCCCCAGAACACCCAAAACAGCAAAGCTGTCAAGTGCTGTCTGGGCCTCCGCGCTTGTAGCGACAAGCCTGCGTTTGTAGCGACAAGCCTGCGCTTGAAGCGACAAGCCTGCGCTTGTAGCGACAGTAGGCAGAATAAAATTCTGCCTGGTCGCTGTAGCGAGCTCCAGCTCGCTGTAGCGACCATGACAGGTCCAAAAATCTCAAAATTGATATTTTTCATCATTCCAACCCATCCCAACACACCCAAGCCTCCCAAATGGCATAAAAAGGATTTTCTTAAGCTTATAAATCATTTAAACATGGCTGGAACAAGGAATTAACATTTAACATAAATTAGGGCACTTTTATAAAAATTGTTCTAAGTATAAATTACTCTTAAACTTACTCAATAAGGGTTCTAAAACCCTAGGGAGCTCACCTCAATTGCTGGAAAGGCATGAGGAATTGATGAAATGGTGAGACTTCAAGATTTTCCCAATTCCAAGCTAAATCTCTTACTCCAACTCAAGTTCTTGTGCCCACTCCAAAATAAAGCTTCCCAATAGACCAATTTGATGATGGGAGGTAAAATCTTAGCATATAAGCTTGAATTGATGACATTTAAAGAAGTTAGGGTTAGAGTAAAGAGGGAGAGTTCGGCCAAGAAGACAAAGGAAAGGAAGAATTTGTGCTTGAGAGTTGATTAGCTTGCTCTAAGGGCCATAATCCCACTTTTGCATGTTAATTGGTTGAGAATTGTGTGAGGATCAAGAGAGGAGATGGGGGGCGTGAGAGAAGAGTAGAAGAAGAAGGAAAATGAAATGGGAAAATATCTTTCCCCCCTCTAATTTAAATAATCTCCTCCTTCCCTTTATTTACGAAAATGCCATTGCTTCATATTACAAAATTGCCATGCTTGCTTAGCACGTTTCTAACACTGATAACTGTTACATTTAAGCGGGATATACATTAGGACTCTCATGACTTTGTTACTCTGTTTTCTGGAAACGCAAAACTGCCAAATCTGAAAGTCATCAAATAACTTAGAAATTCTTACAAACCTTTTTATCTTAGAATTTTTTAAGTATACAGTCTTAATCTGTGTTGTATTTTGTGAACACCACTGATAGTATATCAAGTGTTCAACTCAAACAAATTTCTCTGTAATTCTGTTTGATTAAAAGTCTCTTGCTTGTGTGCTTGAGCAACTAGAAGTCACATACTGTGTGTTTGAGCAAGGAAGTCTCATATTGTGTGTTTGAGCAAGGAAGTCTCATAGCTGTGTGCTTGAGCAATTGTAATCTTTGTGATTATAGTGAAAAATCTCTTGTTAGTAACAAGGGGACTGGACTACTTCCGGGTTGTGGAAGGAACCAGGATAAATTGCTTGTATCTCTCTCTCTCTCTCTCTCTCTCTCTCTCTCTCTCTCTCATTTACTTTATATCCGCTGCAAAACAACTCTGAAAATAGTTTCAGAATCTGATCAATATCTGATTCTAAACTAACCTAAGTTTTTGAGAAAGAAAAAGAAAACACAATTCAACCCCCCCTTCTTGTGTTTTTCTCACCTTCAGTACATCCATTAACCATTCTACACTATAAATAGAGAGAGTGATGTGATAGATGCAATGAATAAGTGATGTGATAGCAAAAGATATATAGATAGAAAATGATATCTTGAATGAGTGTATGAAAATCAATGGTGTACAAAATTTATTAGTTGTATAAATGAACAATTGTGTACCGGTTAGAGAGAGTGTGTTGCTTTCCCCGCCCTTACTACTAAGCCCCGTTCTTGTTTTGGAGTCGTGTACGTACAATTTTTTTGAAAGCATGAATTTAACTTGGGGTGGGCATGGTTCTGTTCAGGATGAAAATTGAACCGAACCAAACTGAATTGTTTGCTAAATTTAAAATAACTGAACCGAAACCGAACTGTTTGTATTTCGAACTGAATTGAACAATTCCAAACCAATCTGAATTGTTTCGAACCGAACCGAATTTTTATTATTGGTAGCGTTGAAAAAATATAAAAAACCAATGAAATCGAATTTAGAAGTTTTTAAAACGGAACCGAACTATTCCAAACCAAACCAAACTGTTTTGAATTGAACCAAATTGTTTTGAACTGAACCGAACTGTTTCAGTTCAGTTCCAGAATTGTTAGTAATGATTCAGTTTTTTTTTGTTTGGTTCAGTTCAACAGTTCGGTTTAATTTTTTTGGTTTTTTTTGCCTATCCCAACATTTAATGACATAGATTTAGTAACTTTTTCAAATAATACATCTTAATTGATGTTGGGGGTGAGATAAAGATGTCTTCATAATTCCTCTAAAAAAAGGTCTTCAACATATTTTTGGGGCATCACTTTTCACTCCTCAATCACTACTAAAATCTACTCATATTTTCAAAAGTGCACTTTCAAACTACATAAATTACTCAAGAGTGCACTTTCACAACAAACACCTTAATTTATATCGTAAAATTACTCCATCCGTTCCTTTTTAAGTGTCATTTTGGAATATTAACAACAATTTAGCGAAGTGTATTTTTGCACATTTACTTCCTATTATACCCTTATTTTAATCCACCAATATATTCCTATTTTTTTGCACACACTTTCTTTTTCCAATAAATTTAATATTTTATCTTTCTCTCGTAACAAACATTGTTAGTTACTATCTTTTTCTCCAACAAATTTCTTTTTTTTTTGCATATTTTGTCTCTCTCGTAACAAACAATTGTCAATTTTAAGATAATAAGAAACAAAGTTTGTTTTAATAAAAACAAACAAACGTTGTTTAAAAAAACAAACTTTAGTTTTCCAAATATATAGCATTAATTAGTTTTATTTAAAAAGATAAGAGTAATTGACAAAGTGTTTAATTAAAAAGGAAAGGAGGAAGTAATTATTTAGGTTTGCATAGTTGGTAACTATATATATCCTATATTTACTCCTTTTTTCAGTTTTTATTGGATTTTTGGTTTGAAAAGTTTGGTCTTATCATGGCACTTTTAACTAACTAATTTATTGAGATTTTTCCGATGATTAACTATAAAATGATTTAAATAACTATATAATAATTTAAAAGAACCGAAAAAGAAACAACTATAAAATAATTTAAATTTTTAGATAAGATTTTATTCGACAGAGCTAAATAATAGCATACTTGCCGCTCAAGTTACATATGCTAATTCACATAAAAAAAAAAGTATATATATTCTACATATCCTCAAGTTAAACCTACAATTGCAATTATGATGAAAAAGTTTATCCGCCTCGGATGCTTCCGTTCGCGCACTGCGAAAACGATTACCAATAATCCTTCAACAACCTATGATCCTCATGCTGTTAAGATTCAATCCACTGCTCCCAACCAAAACCATCATGTCGACATTGAAAAACACAAAAAGAATCTTGATAAGAAATTCCGTTCCTTCAAAAGTTTGTCTCATGACTCATCTTGAGTCGTAGTATTTTTTACGTCTTTATTTCTGTGTCAATTCCAAACCCTATGATGAAAATAATGCTTAATGTCTTGGGAATATTTGAGTCTTTATTGCTTGATTTACCCACTGTTTTGACACAATGCCCTATTTGTGATATAATGTAGGTAAGTTTAGTTTAGGAGTGAGGTGAGACTTGGCATTAAACTAGGAATGCACCAAACTGGTCTGGAATAGATATCAAAAGAGTGTAGAAGCAAAAATATATATTACCATAGGGGAATAAAAAAAAGTGCGGCTCATTATTAATACATACAATCTTTTTGCCGAGGGATCGGGTAACATCGCAAATATGTTGTTATTCGCGTCATTAAGCAGAGAGATAATATGAAAAAACAATAAGAGTCGCATTTCCCCAGTTATTGGTAGCATTGCGCTCTTGCGATGAAGGATTGGTATGGGAATTTTCAGAATGAAAAGTTCACCTAAACTTCTACTCTGTTCTACATCACAAAGTATAGGGCCACACACACACTAAGAGCTAGTGGGTTGATCATGATTCTAAAGGTTAAAATATTATTACTTGACTAGAGTATTCCTGAGGGTTGATGATATTCATATCTAAATTAGTTTGATATGTGTATTTGTGTCTTTTCTTTTTCATTATTTGGGGACAATTAATTGTTTAAATTTTGAGGTGTGATAAGTGATAACTACTAGAAATTATATTTATTTAATCTTTTTAAAACATGAAGTTTTTTAATCAAAGTTCGTGAAAATAATTTTGAGTTCTTTAGCTGTGACCTTGTTTTTTTTCATAATTTATTTCAGCTCTTATTATTAATGATATATTTGCGTCTACTAAGAGTTCATATGAAATAGAAAATGTTGGATTGGATGCTATAAGGTGTTGTGGTAACTTTGAGCAAATGAAAGTCCAATAGGAATATATTCTTGTAGAAGTTTTATGAACAGATTAGATTATTTACTCTATATTGATTTGCTAAACCAAAAGATTATTGCAATTATGTTTGTATCGCCTCAAAAGAATAGATTGATATGAATCACTCGAGACGAGCAAAATAGTCTTCCAAGCATGGAAATACAGGTAATACATTACTCTCTTTAAAATGTCTTAACTTCTGTTAGTAACACGACGTTTTTGGTACCGATGCAGATTCCACATAGCATTGTTGGTGAAAGCGAATTTATCAAAGCTATCAGGCATAGTAGGCACTTGTGCGAATAGGATTGGTCCATCAAACGCGAGATAGCTGCTTCAGTTTTTGTTTCAGATGTGTTGAAACATGCCAATTGTTGGAAAGGAGTAGCATATGATGTTGGAGAGGTAAGCACATTATGTTGCAGGAAAGCTATCATGTTGGGAAGGGGTAATTTAAGCATATGAACTTGCAGTTTGAGGAATTGGCAGGGGTAGGTATATGATGTTGCAGGGAAAATTACTCCTTAGTTGCTGATGTGAAGAGGGTCCTAAAAATAGGTAGTATTATTAATTGAATGAATTTGGTGTGGGTATCATGATGTACTATAAATTATTTGTAATGATCCGTTGGTTGTAATTTTGTCCGACTTTCGAGCGTATGATTTGGTGGGAGCTCTGCAACCCTTCATAGAAGGTGGATAGATGCCTCTTGCTATGATGCTGAGTCCGGACCGCTTAGTTGTAAGGGTTGGAGTACCCCCTTGTACTCCCTTTAATAAAATATTTTTTATTATAAAAAAAATATAACTTATGATTTTTATTTTGGTTGATAGTCTTTCATACGTTTCTACTTGGTTGTTGTTTCTGTTATTCACAATTATACTTGCTTTTAAAAGTTGCATGTGAATGTTGTTTAGCTGAGTTTTAGTGGAAATATGTCTAGAGTGCAAGGATGATTTATATATAATGAAAACGTTTATTGAATGTTCAACACATTAATTAATAGGAACTCTGTATAAGCTAACTTAACAAATTCGGTTGTATTAATTAATAGTTTTTCCTTCTACATAACATTGTTCTGCATCTAAATATTATTTCATCATGTGCTGCAATATTGGTATTTTTCCTTTTCATGCACTCTTTGCATGAAACCCCTCAAAGGATCTCTCCAACGATTTTCGTACTATTTGTTTTTTATTTAGTAACAATATTGAAATGTCAGCCATATATAGGCACAAGACGCGTTTAGGTTAGGCCAAACGAAAGCACCACACTCACAAGAGCAGTGGCGGCCCAATGCTTAGACGGCGGCACAAATTATTTAATTCACCGCTAAATAGCGAAACTATTTGCGAAACTAAAAATGTGTCGCCGTTTTCATAGAGGATTTCGTCAAAGTCTCCAATGCTTAAGTGCTATAGTGATTAGTGCCACTATTTGCGACGCTGTGAAAAACAAATTATTGCTCCCTCCAAAACCAAAAAATATAATTGCATAATCATTCCGTAAAAGGCTAACTTCTAGCCACTTGTCAAATAAAAACTATCAGTCAAAAGGTTTTGAATCAAAACCTTTAACTTGAAGACTGTTGTCTTGCCTAAGACAATAAAGACAAAGCATGAACTTCAGTAATGATAAGGCAGATCAATAATACTAAGAAAAATTGAGATAAAGAACAAAAAGTTGAACTATGAATAGAAAAAAATAATTTGTCTGCAGACATCAACAGACAAACAGCAGTGAAATTGGTACCTTCGCAACAAGTAGAATAGTCTTCACCTAGAGCATCTAGAATTGGTTGTGTAATTTTCTCAACTTCTTCCTGCCATGAATGATAACACAAAAAGTAATAGAACTAATTATTCATTTGAGATAAAATGTTAAAGCAAAGTGAACAAAATTCTAACCTTGTCAGGATTCGACATATCATTGATGTATAAAAATTAATCCTCCACAGGAGAAGCAACAACCAAATCGCAGAAAAACATAATTAAGGTATTAATAAACATTCATGATCCGAGTAAACTATTATTCACATTTTCAGTTTACTTCAATGGCTGTACCTATATCACAATTATTTAACCGTTATGTTAACGGTAGCAAACACGACAAAGTATATGGCTAGACAGAATAATAGAAAAACAAAGTCCCACAAAGTTGGCTCTTACAAATTATTCAGCTTAAACATGCCAATGATATGTCCATATATTTCAAGGAAGAATACTGTTAAGAGTCAAGGGTTTGGAGCTAAAGTTCCAACAAAAAGTCGCTGAGCATGCACACGACGAATATATCACCAAATTAGCATATTTAAGGATACATGGCTCACATTCCAGGTCAAATATTGCTGTCTTAAGAAGTTGGAGAGACTGAAACAACAAATCAATGAAAAAAGAATTAGATGCAATATATTAAATTGGCGAATAAACATGTGAAGAATTTTACCTCAAATGCCAACTTTTTAATTTGCATCCTGAATGACATTTCCATCGCATCTGACTCTGAGCAACTCCAATCGTCGTCTTCAGGTTCACACTAGGTCAAAATTTGACCGCTATACTTAACAAATAAAACTCTCTTGTACTTTATCTCAAAACGCGTTGTAATAAAATGATCATATTGATTATGATTATGTATATAATCAATGGAACTAAAGTCATTTTGTATCCATGTTTGAAGTATATTGGATAAAACACTACATCACCGAAAGATCCTAGTCATTCTAAATGGAGCAATGATATATGAACAACTATTTGGTATAACTTTTATGACAACATTTTTTTTTCTCTATTTATTGGTCAAAAACAATGGAGAGAGAAAAAGGAAGAGCGAGAGTAAGAATGTAATTTGAGTATGAGAGAGAAAGTTGTCTAAAAGTTGTCACAAAATACTTGTACAAATATCATTTCTCTTTTAGACGTGGAATCAACCCAAAAGCAAATTTCTGATTGTCCTTATTAACCTATTTTTTCAAATGAGAAATACTCGAATTAGTTGTTAGAAAAATGTTAGAAATAGGAGTTGAATTCACAACTTCTTATCTTTCCAAATTTTGTTCCTCCCATCATGTCATTTTATCATTTTATCCTTTGCATCTATTTGAAATACATGATATACGCTTTAGGTACTAACTCAATGGTAAGAGTTTAACATCGTAACATCAAGGCGTTGAGTTGTAAAATGTTCACTAATGTCACTATAAGAAAAAAAAAACCCCTTTCCCAATTTTAATAATTAAAAAAAAGCACTTTGAAATACATAGTAAAACCGATATTTTTTAATAGTCAATTCCTAAACTTAGTTAAGATCAATTGAGCATCTACTTTTTCTAATTGCTTGTCAATATTATATCACTTTGAGCACAAACCAAAATTATCAAGCATGTCAATTTAGATTGTTGATTCTGTGTATTCGAAGAAATTGTAAACTTTTTTTTGAATAATAGTTCAAGATTGTCGTCTCCTACAAATCTAAAAACAATCCATTCACTTTTTTCCTTCTACATAACATTGTTATGCATCTAAATATTATTTCATCATGTACTGCAATATTGGTATTTTTCCTTTTCATGCATTGTTTGCACGAAACCCCTCAAAGGATCTCTCGAACGATTTTCGTCCTATTTGTTTTTTATTTAGTAACAATATTGAAATGTCAGTATAATGAGCAATTTCAAAATCCGTAATTAATCAGTTAATCATGGAGGAATCTCCACACACATTTTCATCTCGTGATCTATGTTAATATAACAATCTAAATTTTCAGTATGTGAATCAAATGCAAAATTCATATTAAAACAAAATATGTGTAAAAATGCTATGAAAATCGATGCTTGACTCCCTATTTCCAAGCATGGGAAACAATATGATTTATAGTAATAGCTTTTGCGAAATAGCTTATAGTAATATAGTTTATAGTAATAGCTTTTCATCTCGTCGGAAAGCAATTTCTGACAAAATGGGTTTAATTTCGTCGGAAAGCAGATAAAATTCGTCGGTAAGCATACGCGCTATTTATTTCCTCGGAAAGTCGTCGGTAAGCACACGCGCTTTTAATTCCTCGGAAAGCCCTCGGTAAGCGCAAAAGCAAAAAATTCCTCGGAAAGCATCATAAAGCCGTTGCCTTTATAATTTCGTCGGAAAGCTACATAATTTCCTCGGAAAGCATTAATAGCTGTTATTATCTTATATTATACAGGAAAGCTTGCAGGAAAGCCGGTTAATAGCTGTTATTATCTTATATTATACAGGAAAGCCGGTTAATAGCTGTTGCTTGCAGGAAAGCTTTGATGTGACCGTTGCAGGAAAGCATTATAGCCGTTGCTTGCAGGAACGTTGGAATTAAATAAATGGATATGAACATGAACGTTGGAATTGCACAGGATATGAACGTTGAAACAGCAGTATATATACACCATTCCATTCTCACTTCATTCCTAAAATTAATCTTCTTCCTTCTTCATTTCTTCTCTCCTTCATTCTTATTATAATCTTCTTCTTTCTTATATTACCAAACTTCATTTATTTAATTTATTTTCTCTCAATAAACTTATTATCTCAAATTATTATCTTATATTATACACCATATAAATATCACTTATTCTCTCTATTATATATAATACACAATTTCTTTCTCAATCTCAGACTCTACTATCAAATTCAATCATTCTCACTCATTTTTTTTCTCAACTTCAATTTTATCATCATATTTTTATTTTATTTTACTCAAGGTTATTGTTGCTACTACTCAAGGTTGCATTTATATTTTTTGAGGTTAGTTTTTATATTTTATTTTAAATTGTTAGAAAAAAGAAAGTCATGGTTATTAGTAATAAAAATATTACTTAGTAAAAGAAGTGTAGTTTGTAAAAAATAGTTGGTAAAAATGTTACTATAATTATTTATAAAAATATTAGTTAGTAAATGTATTTTTTTTTTAAAGATGATATTAATTAAAAATGGTGTTAGTTTATAATAAAAAAAGTGTTAGCTTGTAAAAAAATTGTAGTTTAGTAAAAATGTTTTGTTTTTTTAAAAAAATATTGACATTGATTTTATTAATTATGTTGTATTATTTTTTGTAGTTTCTTGCTTCGGATCCATTTTAAGGTTGGTGTTGTTGCTGCAGCTGCTGCTTGGTTTTTTTTCATCCACTTGGTCGTTCATCGTCTAATTATTTGAGGTTGGTATATATGTTCTACTTATTTTAAATTGCTACAATGGTTTGACTAGGAATATGTGAATTAGTGAATTAGTTGTTGTAATGAAATATATATGTTAAAAAAATTTATTATGAAGGTAATTGATATGAAATATGTGAATTAATTAGTTGTTGTAATTAATTTTGTCGGTGGCGCGCAGAATTTTTATCCGCGCGTAACTTTTATTTGTGGCTTGTAATTTTTATATGCGCGTAATGTTGAATTCATACAAAAATTTTAGAAAATGTGATGTAGATTAATTAGAAAATGTTATATATGTTAGTTGTAAAATATTATATAATTTTTATGCAATTCATGTGACATATTATATAATAAATATGTTTTAGTTATAATAAAAATGCAAGAAAAAATGTGGTTAGTAAAAATGTTATTGTAGTTATTTTAAAAAAAGAAGGTTAAGTTAGGAAAGAAATATGTTTAAAAATTAGTTAATTAGTAAAACTAATTTATATATGTAACAAATATGTTTTAGTTAATAATTAAAAAATGCAAGTAAAAAATGTGGTTAATAAGTAAAAATGTTGTTGTAGTTATTTTAAAAAAAGAAGGTTAAGTTAGTAAAGAAATATGTTTAAAAATTTGTTAATTAGTAAAACTAATTTATGTAATTAAATGAGTATGTTTTAATTAGTTAAGAAATATGTTTTAATATGTTTAAAAAGTTTGTTAGAAAAAGAAGATAAATTAGTAAAGAGTTATGAAGTTAATTTATATGAAATATGTGTAATTTGAACGAATTTCTAAATATTTAGGTTTTTAGAAATAAAAAAAAAATTGTTATTTATATTTAGGTTGTACGTAGTCATTAACTTTTGTCGGCAACGCGAGAATTTATTAATTATTCGCGCGTTATTGTAACGAATAAATACAAACTAATAATTGAGTTAATATTAGTGACGCGGAAGATGGATCAATATATTTTACATCGTAGTTGGATGTACGATAGAAAATATCCAGGGAAAAGAACACTTAAAGCGGCTTTTGTGGATGGAGTTCGTGAATTTGTTGCTTACGCCATGTCGCAACGTGCGTTTACATTGGAGGGAGGGATAAGATGTCCGTGTATTAAATGTACGTGTAGGCTGCTTTAGAGCCCAAAAGATGTTCTAAATCATTTAAAGGACCTTGGTTTTATGGAGAATTATTACGTGTGGAAATATCATGGTGAACAAGAGCCGACAAATGATGTTAATATGCGCGCTTCAAGCAGTGGGGCGCGTACGGAGAGTGAAAACTTTGGCATGATGGAAGATATGGTTGGCGATGCTCTTGGGGTGAACCTGTCTTACAACGAGGACGAGGGCGCTGAAGAGGAAAGAATTCCGAACGAGAAAGCGTTGAAGTTTTACAAAATGATGATGGAAGTAAACAAGCCGTTGTTTGAAGGGTCGTCTGATTCTAAGTTATCCATGAGTGTGAGGCTTTTAGCTGTCAAGTCAGATTGGAGTGTGGCCGAAGAAGGCGCAGAATGTTATACAAAAATGATGAGGGACGCAACTCCTATAAAGGACAATTTGCCATTGAGTTTTTATGAGGCTAAGAAGTTGGTGTCGAAGTTGGGATTGCAAGTTAAAACTATTGATTGTTGCGTTAAAGGGTGCATGCTGTTTTACGACAACGAATTCGGTAAAAATGATGGGTCGTTGGTGGAGTGTAAATTTTGCAATGCACCGAGGTATCAAGTACGTGGTAATGCCAGTTCTCGGAAGCAGAAGCTAGTCTCAGTCAAGTCAATGTTTTATCTGCCAATAATACCAAGATTGCAGAGATTGTATGCATCAACTCACACAGCCGATAAAATGACGTGGCATTATTACAATAGAACAAATACAGGTGTGATGCGACATCCCTGTGACGGGGTGGCATGGAAGCACTTTGACGAAGTACATCCTGATTTTGCAGAAGATCCACGTAATGTGAGGCTTGGATTATGCTCTGATGGATTTGTCCCGTATATCCAAAAGTCGGCAACGCCTTATTCTTGTTGGCCAATTCTTCTTACCCCGTATAATCTTCCTCCTGACATGTGCATGTCAAAACCTTATTTGTTTTTGACTTGTGTTATACCAGGACCTAATAGCCCATTAGATGGTATAGATGTGTATTTACAAACCTTAATTGATGATTTGAAGAGATTGTGGATCGGGGAATCAACATATGATATTGCAAGGAAGGAGAATTTTAGGATGAGGGCAGCTTTGATGTGAACTATTAACGACTTTCCTGCATATGGAATGTTGTCTGGATGGTCGACTCATGGTAGATTGGTTTGTCCACATTGCATGGAAGAAACAAAGGCGTTTAACTTGCATCACGGAAGAAAGAGTTCGTGGTTTGACTGCCACCGTAAGTTTTTACCAGCAACACATGAATTTCGTAAGAAGAGGAATTTGTTTCGTAAAGGAGAAACAGAAAAAGATGGCCCGCCTCCTAGGACAACATCAGAGGAAGTATTCCGTAGAGTCAGTGCATTAGGACTTTTGAAATTCCCAGATGTTGGCAAAAGAGTCAGACACCCGCAATACGGTGACACCCACCATTGGACGAAAAGAAGTATCTTCTGGGACCTCCCTTACTGGAAAGACAATTTACTTAGACATAATCTTGATGTTATGCACATTGAGAAGAATTTTTGTGACAATATAATTCACACGGTGATGAATGTCCCTGGTAAAACAAAAGATAATGAGAAGGCTAGAATGGACTTGCCATTGATTTGTAAGAGACCAGATATGGAGCTACAACTTCTTCCAAATGGAAAATATCTAAAACCTAAGGCTATTTATAGTCTAACTGCTGATGAAGCAAAATCTGTTTGTCAATTGTTGAAAGAATTGAGGATGCCAGACGGATATTGTTCTAACTTGTCAAGGTGTGCCGACGTCAACTCCGGAAGACTGCGTGGAATGAAAAGTTGTAACACCCATAATAAGATTGCCTAGGATCTTATACGAGTATTAAAATTTCGTACTGGATACATTAATTTACAATATAAAAGTTCATACAATTATTACATCACATCGTAATACTGCATCCAAAGTTAATACAATTCTCTTGTTACATGTACATCAAGTACCACAACATATAATACATCCATATAATACAATCTTCCGTAACAGATAACAACAGCACGATCAGTCCGTAGCCTTTTCCTTACCCTTGTTGCGTGCTGATTGCGATCCTGCCTGAGAACCTGCACCAGAAGGAATGGGATGAGACATAATGTCTCAGTGAGCTCTACCCAACCTACTGTTTGGCGACCACAGGGAACCTAGGGTCGCCATGCCTACCTTGGCAATTTAGGGGAATCTAGAATCGCCAAGTCTTTAAATCTATCCCCAAAGGATATGACTTCCTATAACTTTAACTGTAATCCACCCGTATCTGTAAAACTTCCTGTAACTATAACTTTAACAACTTTAACTATAACTATAAATCATAAAACGAATAAAGTGTTTTATGTTAGCTGTTAGCGTTGAACAAACAATTATCTGGGTTCATTTTACGGAGGGCACCCCGGGTGGAGCAACCCCGAGATACGTCTCCCTATAAACCGGTGAAATTCCTATCATATCAGGCTAACACCGGACTCCCTATAAAACGTGTGGACAACCCTCTCGGAGAAGTCCCATCCGGCGAATCCCGGAGTCTGATGAACACGCCACTATAAAACGTGCAAGCACGCCACTATAAAACGTGTAAACACGCCAATATCTTTAATTCTTTAATTCTTTAACTATAACGTATGAACATGTAATCAGTCACTTTAATTCTATAACCATCCTGTAATCTATAACCTGTAACCTATAATCTTGGCTTATCGTTCTCATAAGCCATCTATAATTGTTGGAGAACCAACACTATAAATCTGTCTGTAACTGTACTTGCCGAAGCATTCCTATTAACCTTGTATTCATGCTATTAATGCTTTGCTAAATCCTCAATCACTTATTCCTTATGCATTATGTGTCCTTGGTTATGTCCACAATGGTGTTTTTCTTATTTAATAAAAAGGTTCTCTTTGAAAACAGTTATTAAAAAGCCTCGCCGAACACCTACACAGCACTCAGAACGAACCAGAACAGACATGTGCTGTCTGTCTGATTTCGCCTAGCTAAAGGTTGGCGAGATCACTGATTTCGCCTAGCGAAAGCTTGGCGAAAGCTAGGCGAAACAGGGCAGGGAAAATTGCTGAAAATCGCCGTTTTCTCGCCCCGAGGTCGCCTGGCAAAAATGACAGTTCAAAATCTGATAAAAGTGTGATTTTTCCACCATTTTGACACAATTAAACATACCCAAGCTCCATAACAGCATAAGGAACGATTTACAACTATAAATTGAATGATTAAAGTGTGATTGAACAAGGAATTAGCAAGCACAAAGATTAGGGTAAAAACTCTATAACTCTATAACTTTACCTATTATGCAAAACTCATGAATTTCACTCTAGGAGGGTTCTAACAACCCAAGAGAGCTCACCTATTTTCTGGTTTGGTGATGGCTAAGCTTCAAACCCTAAGCTTCCACTTGTGAAATTCTCCTTCTCTTGACCTTTACCTAGCTTCTCTTGCTCCAAGTTTAACCAAGGCTTTGATTGCTTAACATACAAAATTTATGGAAGAAGTTTGATGGATCAAGGGTGATGATGATGAGGAGGGCGAAATTGAGAGAGGAAGGGAGGATGGTTTTCAGATTTGTGAAGGAAAGAAAAATGAGTAGAAATTCCCAACAATTTTCATATATATCCATTTGCCATATTCCCCTTATTTACAACTTTGCCATTGCTAGTAAACTAAGCTTCTAACACGTTAACTGATACTTCTAAGCGGGATATTACAAAAGTCATGATTCCCACGTTTTCATGGAACGCTTACTTCCAATTGCATTTAGTTCATTGCCGAAAAATGTTATAAACCCGTTGACTGAAATTAGCCAATTTTTTAAAGACTTATGTGCTTCAACCTTGAGGATGGATGAACTTGTTAAAATGGATCAGAATATTCCAATCACTCTTTGTAAGTTGGAGCAAGTTTTTCCCCCGGGTTTCTTTGATTCTATGGAACATCTTCCGGTGCATCTCGCATATGAAGCTTGGCTTGGTGGACCTGTTCATTATCGGTGGATGTATCCTTTTGAAAGGTTCATGGGTTATGCAAAGCGAATGGTTAGAAATAAAGCAAGGGTTGAGGGATCAATAGCTGCAGCTTACGTGGTTCGGGAAACAAACTATTTCATCTCTCACTACTTCGACAACTTGATGTTGATCCCAAGAAATACACGAAATGAAGTTATTGTTGAAAGTGAAGAGTGTCAGTCAGCCTTATCAGACCCATAAAAATTGAATTATGGACAAAGGCTGCAGGAGGACAAATAAGACCGGATAGAGTATACGGTCTTGGAGCGTTAGCTGGCAACGTGGTGCATGGAAATTTGTTCCGTGCTCCTGTTCTACCAGAGTCCAGCTCAGCTCGTTCTGCAGAGTTGTCTCCTGAGATTCAAGCAATGATAACTCGAATGAACGAGGAGTTGCAAAGTCAAAAGTCGGAGTTGCGAAATCAAAATGAGCTGTTGGAATCTCAAAAGCAGGAGTTGGCAAGGAAAAATGAGACAGAGAAGAAGCTATTGAAACAAATGAATGTCTTTCGAAAATTCCAAAAGATGATGACAAAGAAGTTCATGGGTGGGAAAAAGAGTAGAAAGACATCTGATTCATCGTCGCCTGCATCGTCGAATCAATTTTCACCGACACCTCATCAAATACATGACGACGACGATGATGACAATGACAAGGACGCCGAGGAGGAGGAGGAAGAGGAGGAGGATGATAGCGAGTAATTTATTATGTTTTTGTCAGGTACATTTATGAATATTGTCGTTGATAGCGAGTAATTTATGAATATTAATTGTCGTTGTGTACTCAAATCATTATTTTTTATTTTATTAAATTTAACCAAATTTTTTTTTTAGACAAGACCTCATCAAATACATGACGACGACGATGATGATAATGACGAGGACGACAAGGAGGAGGAGGAGGATGATAGCGAGTAATTTATTATGTTTTTGTCAGGTAAATTTATGAATATTGTCGTTGATAGCGAGTAATTTATGAATATTAATTGTCGTTGTGTACTCAAATCATTATTTTTTATTTTATTAAAATTTAACCAAATTTTTTTTATAATGACGAGGACGACGATGAGGAGGAGGAGGATGATAGCGAGTACTTTATGTTTTTATCAGGTAAATTTATGAATATTGTCGTTGATAGCGAGTAATTTATGAATATTAATTGTCGTTGTGTACTCAAATCATTATTTTTTATTTTATTAAAATTTAACCAAATTTTTTTTATAATGACGAGGACGACGATGAGGAGGACGAGGATGAGAGCGAGTACTTTATGTTTTTATCAGGTAAATTTATGAATATTGTCGTTGATAGCGAGTAATTTATGAATATTAATTGTCGTTGTGTACTGAAATCATTATTTTTTATTTTATTAAAATTTAACCAAATTTTTTTTATAATGACGAGGACGACGATGAGGAGGAGGAGGATGATAGCGAGTACTTTATGTTTTTATCAGGTAAATTTATGAATATTGTCGTTGATAGCGAGTAATTTATGAATATTAATTGTCGTTGTGTACTCAAATCATTATTTTTTATTTTATTAAAATTTAACCAAATTTTTTTTATAATGACGAGGACGACGATGAGGAGGAGGAGGATGATAGCGAGTACTTTATGTTTTTATCAGGTAAATTTATGAATATTGTCGTTGATAGCGAGTTATTTATGAATATTAATTGTCGTTGTGTACTGAAATCATTATTTTTTATTTTATTAAAATTTAACCAAATTTTTTTTATAATGACGAGGACGACGATGAGGAGGAGGAGGATGATAGCGAGTACTTTATGTTTTTATCAGGTAAATTTATGAATATTGTCGTTGATAGCGAGTAATTTATGAATATTAATTGTCGTTGTGTACTCAAATCATTATTTTTTATTTTATTAAATTTAACCAAATTTTTTTTTATAATGACGAGGACGACGATGAGGAGGACGAGGATGATAGCGAGTACTTTATGTTTTTTTCAGGTAAATTTATGAATATTGTCGTTGATAGCGAGTAATTTATGAATATTAATTCTCGTTGTGTACTCAAATCATTATTTTTTATTTTATTTAATTTAACCAATTTTTTTTTTATACAACACCTCATCAAATACATGACGAGGACGACGATGAGGAGGAGGAGGATGATAGCGAGTACTTTATATTTTTGTCAGGTAAATTTATGAATATTGTCGTTGATAGCGAGTAATTTATGAATATTAATTGTCGTTGTGTACTCAAATCATTATTTTTTCTTTTATTAAATTTAACCAAATTTTTTTTATACAAGACCAAGTAAAATATTTATAATGTTTTTTTCAAAAATAAGCGATTTTTGTGAAAATAATGGGGGGAAAAAAAAAGGGAATGGGCCGAGGAAGGCCGAGGAAAAAGGCGAGGAAAGAGGAAGGGGGAAAGGAAAAGGCAGAGAGGGAAACGAAAAGGGAAAAGGGGAGGGGAAGCGGGCGAGGAAGGGGGGCCGAGGAAAGCCGCGGAAAACGGGACAGAAGGGGGGGCGAGAAAGAACACACGCGACACGACACAGGGCAGCAGGCAGGCAGGCAGCGCGAGCGCAAACAAAGAGGCAGCCAGCGCGGAGAGGGGCGGCGGCAGCGGCGGCAGCGGCGGCAACAAGGGGGAAACACAGAGAAGGGGGGAGCGGCGGCAACAAGAAACGGGAGCAGGCGGCCGAGGGCGCAGCGGCGCGGCGGCGGCCGAGGGGCAGCGGCGCGGCGGCGGCGGCGGCGTCGGCGGCGGAGGCGGGCGGCGGCGGCGGCGGCGGCGGCGGCGGGGGGGCAACAACGCAGCCACAACAAGGGGCGAGCGGCAGAACACGAAGGGCGGCAACAAGAACGGGATAGAAGGGGGGAACAGGAAGGGCGGCTCCTAATTCTCTTCTCTTTCTTTTTCAACAACTCTACCACAACACCTTTTCCATCTTCATTAACACAAATTTTTCATCTTCTTCAACCATAAAATCTATTTATTTCTTTCAAAATAATTTCATCAAAATAATTCATTCCTACATTTTTTTTTATTCAAAACACTTTTACTTCATATATTTCTTTTTTAAAAATCATTTTTTAATATATATTTTTTTCAAAATTTGAATTTCGCGCAATTTTTTAAAAAAAAATTCAAATTCTTTTGGCGCAATTTTTCAAAATTCAAATTTTTGGCGCAATTTTTGAAATTTTGGCGCAATTTTTGAAATTATTTTGAAATTTAAAAATTAATTTTTTTATAAAAAATTAATTATTTTCCTCGGAAATTCCTCGGAAAAAATTTTAAAAAATTTAAAAATTTTTTTGGCGCAAAATTTTAAAATTTTGGTGCAATTTTGAAATTCGAAAAATTTAATTTTTTTTTAAAAATTAATTATTTTCCTCGGAAAAAATTTTAAAAAATTTTAAAATTTTTTTGGCGCAAATTTTTTAAAATTTTGGCGCATTTTTAAAATCCCAAAATTTATTTATTTTTTTTAATAATTAATTATTTTCCTCGGAAATTCCTCGAAAACTAACCATTAAAATATAATAAATTTTCCTCGGAAATTCGTCGGAAACTAACCATTAAAATATTAATAAATTTTCGTTGGAAATTCGTCGGAAAACATGTGTCAGACGAAGCAGTTTTGCAGGAAAGCTTTCCTAGGAAATTTTCCTCGGAAATTCCTAGGAAAGCTTCTGACTAAAAATTCCTAGGAAATTCCTCGGAAAATCCTAGGAATAGATCGAAAATTTCCTAGGAATTTTTTCGTCGGTAATTTCCTCGGAAAACACTGTTTCCAAATTAGGCTGTTTTCCTAGAAATTTTTTCCTAGGAAAATTTAACTTTTCTTGTAGTGAAATAATATGATTTTAACGTGGTCGTTAAAGAGAAAATTTAGAAAGATGAATTTCACTATAGCATAAACAAACGCAAATAAACTATGCTTTATACATGAATCTTTAAATTATTTTATTTGAAAATTACTTTTTCTTGGTTTAAACCATCGAACCATATATGGATAGATTATACTTGTCTCACAACCGAACTTCGAATTGCTAGGACCCCATTTCCCTAGAACCGGATGATTAACACAAAAAAAAAAATTGAACCATATAAATTAGTAAAATTATTTTTGTACATCCATTAACCATTCCTACACTATAAATAGAGTGATGTGATGGATGCAATGAATAAGTGATGTTATAGCAAAAGATAGATAGATAAAAAATGATATGTTGAATGAGTGTATGAAAATCAAGGGTGTTCAAATATAATAGTTGTATAAATTAACGATTGTGTACCAGTTAGAGAGAGTGTGTTGCTTTCCCCGCCCTTACTACTAAGCCCCGTTTTAGTTTTGGAGTTGTATACGTACAATTTTTTATTTGAAAGTATGCATTTAACGACATAGTTTTAGTAACTTTTTCAAATAATACATCTTAATTGATGTTGGGGGTGAGAAAAAGATGTCTTCAAAATTCCCCTGAAAAAATGTCTTCAAAATATTTTTGGGGCATTACTTTTCACTCCTCAATCACAACTAAAATCTACTCATATTTTTGAAAGTGCACTTTCAAACTACATAAATTATTCAAGAGTGCACTTTTAAATGGTGCAAAGTTAATGTTTCCGCGTATACACAATCTCATATAGGTGGTGAGAAAAGTTTTTATATTTTTGTTAAAGGTCTGGATTAGTTTTTTTTTCGGTCGAAAGAAGTTGAATATTAAGCCCAACATGTTATTTGGATCGGAATATTACTCTTCTCACTTCTCAAATTGCTCAAAAACATACCCAACAACAGTATAACTGTTCGACTTTCTAGCTGCAATTAAGTGTCGTTGGACACTTTTTAGAGCGGTTCAGTCACTTTTTAAATTGATTTAACCGATCTTAAAAGTGTCCAACGACAGTTAACTATCGTTGGACTGACAACAGTTGAAAAAGAAAGATCAATTTGAGAAGTGAGAAGAGTAATTTTCTTTGAATCGACACCATATGACCAGCAAAAGCCCAAAAATCCTAATGAGGATCTTTTGCTCACAACTCAGTATGATTGCTTCTCGAGAATTTCTATTCGCATCATACTCATCTCTCGCGCGTCCTCCAAAATTTCTATTTTGTCTCTGTTTGGATTATATAATTCGAAACGTGACTATATATAAGCAAGACTCAGAATCCTCCCCTCATTTCAACAGTTACGATTTTTAGCCTTAACTTCTCCCAAACCACCCAAAATTTGAACCACCCCACATTTTGTCATTCTTGAAGTCAAGTTGGTCTATTTCATCAAATTTCAACACTTTTCAACCACTAAACAAAAGGTTAATTAGGTCGTATGATCTTGTGTTTTCTGGTAAGACCCTGATTGAGGAGGATTTGTGTAACACCCTGATAAGTGCCAGAAAGTGGTTAAAATGTTCATTTAATTAAGGCACTTATGTTACTTATTTCACAAGTTATCATAGGATAAGCCCATATTTATGGTTCAATTGCAAAATTGTGATCCTATGCCTTACCCCATGTTTTTATTGCAGGAAATTCATGCTTGAACATGCTGAGCAACGAAAATGAAGTTTTGATTAAAGCCATCGCTTCAAGCGCGCGTTTCCTCGCTACACGCGAGGATAGGCAGGGAATTTGAAGACTTCATCGCTTCAAGCGCCAGATGCCACGCTTCAAGCGAGCCTAGGCAGGGATTTTCAGAGGTTCATCGCTACAAGCGATGGACCGGTCGCTTCAAGCGACCAAGGGCGGTTTAAGGCTTCATGCTGACGTGGAGGATCCCCATTGGCCAACAGACTTCCTCGCTACAAGCGACCAGCTCATCGCTTGTAGCGAGCGTGCAAAAATTCAGAGTATTAAAGCATTTTTGGCTCATTTTCTGATATAATCAGTTGGAGAACTTTGAGAACTTTTACTTCCAATTGTTAGGATTGCTTTAGTAGTAGTTTAGGACTTAGTAATTAGGGCTAGAAGTAGTGATCTTCAAGGAGCAAAAGGATTGAATTGTGGAAATCCACCAAGGGCTTTGGGAAATCAAGACTTTGGGTTATGATCTTCATCTTTTCTCTTATCTTTTGTATAGTTGTCATGAAAATGAGCAACTAACATCCCTTTGTTGGGATTAGAGGTAATCTTTCTAGCTTTGATGTAATAAATGATTATGTGAATATATGATTTTGGCAATTCATGTGTTTATGAAGTTATTCTTGCTTTTCAATCTCATGCTTGATTCAAATGATATTGACAAATACTTTTGAATCTATGTTTAAGAATAATCTTCTATCAAAATAAGAAAATCTAGAAATGGATTTGGGTTTTGATAATCACACTAAGTTTCGGATCGTAATGCTTTCGGATCGTTTGATTGATTGGGAAATCGTCGATTAAACGATACGATCGATCTCACGATGTCATTTGGGAAATCAATGACGTTGTCGAGCGATACGTGATATTTATGCTAAAACGCTAAATTCATATGCATGATTCATGAATTATATTCTTTGCAAGATTGATGAACTCTAATCTCAACGCTTTTATTCCCTATTACTTGTCGTTTTAATTCCCGCATTTACATTCCGTCATTTTATGAAACCAATAGTACAAACCCTTAACTCAAAACAATATCGATTGTTGAACGGTTCGAAGTAACGCACCAATCCCTGAGGAGACGATAATTGAAAATACTTACTTTTGTTGTATGAAATACTGCTTCAACAAAATGGCGCCGTTGCCGGGGATTAGTGTTTTGTTATTTTGATCATTGCAATAATTGATAGTGTTTTGAGATTTTGTATATACCTTGTTAATATTCTTTCATTTCTTTTGTATTTTAAACTGTTTGTGCATTAACCCTCTTTGCAATGCAAAGAAATGTTTCTTGTTAGTTATTTGTGTTTCAGATTCTCATTGAAAGAAATCATGGCTGATCATCATGATTATTTCAACTACTATGATCCATACGAGTATGAAGCTTATCAACAATATCAACAATATCCGTCTGAAGAAGAACAAATGGCAAGAACAGAGAATATTCTGAATATGTTCATGCAACAATCCATGATCAACATGCAAAATACCAACCAGAGATTGAGAGCTATATCATGCCAATTGGATATTTTGCGAGTGCAATTCAATTTTATACCAAGAATCATGGATGTTCAAACCAACAATCAATCCACTTTGGAATGTGGAGAGATTGTTGAAGATGATATTGATGAGAGTGAGGAAGAGACGTTATTTGAGGGATGTGGTATAAGGATATTAATGGAAGAATTAGAGATACCACACAAGGATGAACTTCCTCAAGCCAGGTCAAATACTGAAGAGGCCAGCATTGTTGATAGTGAAGAAGTGATGGATATTGAGAAGCCGGAACAGTTTCTTGACAAGGAAGAAATTTCTAAGGAAGAGGGGATGAAAGTGAGCAAGGCAGAACTTGAACGTGTACAAGATTGCTTTTGTTCCTTGCTCAGCTTATTCTGGATAGGGAGGTTATTGACTCCACATCAGCTATACTTCAAGTTCATGGAATTCCTCCCGATGCAAAGGAGTACTAAGGCTGATGTGCTTTCCGTCTCGTATTGGCCACCCTAACGAATCAGGCGTCGAGCTAACGACGTAAAACAAGCGCTTGTTGGGAGGCAACCCAACTGTTTAGGTTTGTTTTTAATTAGTATTTTAGTTTTTAACATCCATCCATGCATTTAGGGATAGTGGCAAAGAACTCAAAATTTTATTTTTCTGTTTCCTGTCATGGTCGCTACAGCGACAGATTCATCGCTATAGCAATGAACTTTGCACTATGTCGCTGCAGCGACGTACTTGTCGCTTGTAGCGAGGCCTTTCTGGCTTTGCACTGTAGCGCCACACCAACGCTTGTAGCGATGGGCTTATAGCCTGTCGCTGTAGCGACAGGTCGTGCGCTTGTAGCGACCGTATCAGAAAATGTAATTTATAGTTCCCATGCCACTAGTAACCTTTCCTATACCTCCCAACCACCCCATTAATTTCACTATCCGTTTTTTGCTTAAATTTCGCATACCTTAAACATCTGTAACATATTCCATTCCAGTTTATTCTTTCCTACATTTTTCACTTTACATTTCTGCAAAATCCTGCAATTTACCTCTGTTCTTCTGCAATCTACATTCAATCCACCCTTCAGGTATGTTTTTCGTCAGTCTCTGTTACTGTTTATATGCTTTTTACTTGATGAATGTGCCTGCATGCTGATTACTGAATTTAGGGTTTAGGGTTTTGAAAATTTTGAACTTAGGACATGCCCTGTTGCTATACCCATGATTAGCCATAGATTAAGCCATTATAAATGAACTAGAATCACTTAGCAACTTGTCCTTTCATCCTCTTGTTCTTTCAATTCGTATTTTGAAAAAAAATTTGTAAAAATTTCAAAATAAATTTAGGGTTTTGATGAAAGAGGAAGTTTTAGTGATTGTTATTCATTTATATTAGCTTTAGGGTTAATTTCGCATGCTACAAGTAGGTTAGAACATAGAAAAATCAAAAATTTTGAAAAGGGTCTTCCTCGCTACAGTGCGCTTGTAGCGCAGGAATCCAGCAAAATCTGGGTTCGCTCGCTACAAGCGACCAAGCTGTCGCTGTAGCGACGAAGCCCAGAATTTGTTTTATTTTTCTTTTGATTTGATCCTGACTTGTATCCTACCTAATTTTTGTCTGTTTTAATCCTTGTGTAGGAATGGCACCCAAATCTTCATCCAAAAGACAAAGGAACGTTGAGAGTTCATCATCTCGACCAAGAGCCAACCCTCAACCGCATGACGCGAGCCGCTTCCTAAGTTTGAGGAATCAAGAGCGGTATGAGGAGCTGAAAACAAGGAGGATATGGTCCGAGAAGCAGTTTCAGATATCAGAGGAAGGAGAATATGGAGGGATTGCGCACATGCTCAATGAAAGAAAATGGGGGATTTTGTGCAATCCGCCGAGGAAGATTAACTATGACGTTGTGCGAGAATTTTACGCAAACGCGATTCCAGCAGACCCATCTGATGACTTCACCTGGACAACATTTGTCCGAGGCCGTACTATCATATTTCATAGGGATGCAATCAGCGAATATTTAGGTAATCCCCTGGACCTTACTTTCCCGGATGACCTAATTAATTATAAGCGGTGGTGTGCTTATCACGAGCATCAAAGAGCGGGGAATTGGGATCACGATCTTATAGCACGAGAAATCTTCCAAGAGGGAAGATCTTATGATGTGAGTAAGGCTTCGGGTAAGCCTTTTAGAGCATTCAGGGACGACATGACCACACCTTCTCAGGTAGTCCTTACCCTCATTCTTTATAATATCCGGCCTAAATCACACACTTCTTCTACCACACTCGATGTTACACCCCTTCTCCACTATATCCTTAGCAACCGTCAGGTTGACGTTGCAAGGATCATAGCCAATGAGATGAGGGTTGTAGCTGAGAGCGGCATCCTACCCCCAGGCAAACCCAAATGCCCACTGACCTTTCCTGGTTTGATTATGGGACTTTGTAGAAGGGCTAGAGTACACATGCCCAACCAGGTAGATGAAGAGATCAAGAATCCTATTGATGACAGGTACATCAATAGGTATTGCTCCACCCCCACACCTATTGCCCCACCTTCTTCCTCAGATGGACCTTCCACATCAGCCGGTCCTTCTAGTGTACCACCACCACCACCACATCACCCTAGCCACCCTCAGGGCCCGACCTTTCCTCCACTGGATTTCTCTAGTTGGGACCCCTCTATGGTTAGCTCTTTTCTCATGGCGCAGAATGCGTCAAATCATCGGGCTCTCACGACTATTCAGAGTCATCTGCATGACAGCGGCCAAAGCACATGGACGCCAGCCTTCTTCTCAGAGCATATAGCTTGGCCTGGGGACAGGCCTTTCTTTCCTGGAGGGGCAGCTGCTGCAGATGTTGGTGATGAGGATGCCGGTGATGATGGTGATGATGATGTTGATGTTGATGACGACCTTGGCGATGACTCCTCGGCGGCTACTACGAGCATTGACCGTATGGCAGCAGACTTGATGGATTCTGAAGATTATGATTCAGACTGAGCTGCAGACTTTTGTTTTATCATTCCTTTCATTTTATTTATTAAGCTTTGTACTTTTATAACATTTTTCATGTTTTGTACTTTGTTTTGTTTATGCTTTTGTACCATGGATGATGTTACATTATGCTATTATGTTATTTATTTTGGGTATTACATGTTGAGTATATAGTATGCTTTATTTATGCTTTGTTATTTATTTTTGGTTAAATTTTTTGAAAATATCCCAACAATTTGGAAAGAAAGATTCAAAAGCCAGTGCTTGAGCTTAGAATCATTTGAGTGATAATGATAGAATGAGTGTTAAAGCGCGCAGCTAAGGTACTCGTTTTCTTGTTTTTCTAGGTATATTCTTGAATGTGAATAGGTTCTTTACACACAAGTTAATTTATTCAGTTTTACGCAAGCATATGTTTAGTTTTGAACCAATTTAGAACTAGCCAAAATGTGAGGTATCCTCAACCATTGTATATATATGCAGGAGACCAACATATCATGTTTAACTCAGTTATTTTATGTTAAATCTATTGTTGTTTTAATTTGTATAAAAGCATTGAAGTGATCAAGGCAATTTTTTGAAATTGAGTGAAATACTTGACCAAATAAACCTACCCTGTGAGAAGTGTGAGTATCTGTTAACCCATCTGAGCCTATTGAATCAGAATTGTTAACTGTGAACTGTCAATTTTAATAAGCTCAATTGCTTATTTAAATTGCCGGAGTTTGTAAAAAAATTCAGTTCATAGTTAACTCTTTATTGAATTCTGATAGTTGTTTTCTTGTGAACCCTTATCCATCGTTTTTATTGACCTTTGCCATAATAACAAAGGAACATTCGATTAGGGTGTCATTGAACTAAGTTGGGGAGAAAGGGAGGTTATGTTTATGTCAATGTAATGGTGAATGTGATAATTGATCTTGACAACAAGAAAAAGAAAAAAAAGAAAGAAAAGCAAACCAAGAAAAAGAAAAGAGATAAATGAAAAGGTTTGCAATAATTCAAAGAAAAAGTTGTCATGATCAATCAAGAAAAGAAAAGTATGTAATTCACCAAGAGTTGTATTGGAAAAAGGAGGAAGTTTGTAAATAGATTGAATGTTCCTCTTGCTTGGCCATTTGAATTCAAATATCCCACATATGACAATTCTTTTGTAACCTAGCCCAATTACAACCCTTAAAGACCTTTTGATCAATGCCTTTTATGCTTTTGGAAATGATAATTAGATGGACACATAATTTAATTGGAATGTTATCATGTTTGTTGGATGAGTGTTCATACCCTCACAATAGATTTCAAATTGTTCATATACTTTATTTAGAAGTGTGTTAGGTTTGGTTCAATTTTAAACATGTTGCTTGTTAAGAATTGTGTGATTAGATGCTTTGTGTTTAGAACTAGTTCACATTCATAGTATGTATCTCGTTTAATGAGAAACCTAATCCTAGCTTGCGCAATCACATCTGAATCATTCATCTGACACTTATTTGCTTCAAACTTTTGATTCTTTTGCATTCTTGCTCAAAGCCATGGTTAAAGCTTGTTTCCTTATTTGTTGTGTCCTTTGTTTGAGGACAAACAAAGATTTAAGTTGGGGAGTGTGATAAGTGTCAGAAAGTGGTTAAAATGTTCATTTAATTAAGGCACTTATGTTACTTATTTCACAAGTTATCATAGGATAAGCCCATATTTATGGTTCAAATGCAAAATTGTGATCCTATGCCTTACCCCATGTTTTTATTGCAGGAAATTCATGCTTGAACATGCTGAGCAACGAAAATGAAGTTTTGATTAAAGCCATCGCTTCAAGCGCGCGTTTCCTCGCTACACGCGAGGATAGGCAGGGAATTTGAAGACTTCATCGCTTCAAGCGCCAGATGCCACGCTTCAAGCGAGCCTAGGCAGGGATTTTCAGAGGTTCATCGCTACAAGTGATGGACCGGTCGCTTCAAGCGACCAAGGGCGGTTTAAGGCTCCATGCTGACGTGGAGGATCCCCATTGGCCAACAGACTTCCTCGCTACAAGCGACCAGCTCATCGCTTGTAGCGAGCGTGCAAAAATTCAGAGTATTAAAGCATTTTTGGCTCATTTTCTGATATAATCAGTTGGAGAACTTTGAGAACTTTTACTTCCAATTGTTAGGATTGCTTTAGTAGTAGTTTAGGACTTAGTAATTAGGGCTAGAAGTAGTGATCTTCAAGGAGCAAAAAGATTGAATTGTGGAAATCCACCAAGGGCTTTGGGAAATCAAGACTTTGGGTTATGATCTTCATCTTTTCTCTTATCTTTTGAATAGTTGTCATGAAAATGAGCAACTAACATCCCTTTGTTGGGATTAGAGGTAATCTTTCTAGCTTTGATGTAATAAATGATTATGTGAATATATGATTTTGGCAATTCATGTGTTTATGAAGTTATTCTTGCTTTTCAATCTCATGCTTGATTCAAATGATATTGACAAATACTTTTGAATCTATGTTTAAGAATAATCTTCTATCAAAATAAGAAAATCTAGAAATGGATTTGGGTTTTGATAATCGCACTAAGTTTCGGATCGTAATGCTTTCGGATCGTTTGATTGATTGGGAAATCGTCGATTAAACGATACGATCGATCTCACGATGTCATTTGGGAAATCAATGACGTTGTCGAGCGATACGTGATATTTATGCTAAAACGCTAAATTCATATGCATGATTCATGAATTATATTCTTTGCAAGATTGATGAACTCTAATCTCAACGCTTTTATTCCCTATTACTTGTCGTTTTAATTCCCGCATTTACATTCCGTCATTTTATGAAACCAATAGTACAAACCCTTAACTCAAAACAATATCGATTGTTGAACGGTTCGAAGTAACGCACCAATCCCTGAGGAGACGATAATTGAAAATACTTACTTTTGTTGTATGAAATACTGCTTCAACACACCCATACTAAATTATCTAGAATATTTAGCATGCGTATTAGTCTGATATCGGATACATTAAAAATTTCAATTATAGTAATACATACATCTGAATGAGTACAAGTTGACTCGTTTATACAGTTATCCAAATATCATAAAATACACTTTCATATACATATATATAATCTGACAACCTCCTGAGCTTTTCCACAACGAGCAACTGCACTCCATCCAGCGTCTTCTTGAAGAATATCATCATGAACATCTCCTGATAACCTGAAAACCTGCACCAGAAGGATTGGGGTGAGACATAATGTCTCAGTGAGCTGCAGCCCAACCTACTGTTGGCAACCACGGGGAAAACCTAGGGTCGCCGTGCCTACTCTCGGCAATCTTGGGGATACCTATGATCGCCAAGTCTTAACCTTACCCATAGAGGGCTACTGACTGTTCCTGCTAAACTGTGTAGTCATGACTAGACTACATCCTGCTAAACTAGTGATCAAGGGGAAACCTAGGATCACTGCCTGAACCTAATACTGAATAGTCATGGGATCTAGACTATAACCTGATAACTGGGTGATCGAGGGGAAGCCTAGGATCACCGCCTGATAACTGATAACTGCCTGATAACTATTCTCTGCCTGATAACATAATAAAAAATATAATAACTGATACATGTCTTTATGTTAGCTGTTAGCGTTGAACAAACAATATTATCTGAGTTCATTTTACGGAATGCCCCCGGGTGGAGTAACCCCGAAGCACATTCCCCTGATAACCGGTGAAAATTCATATCATATCAGGCTAACACCGGACTCCTCTTGTCGTCGTGCGGTCATCCTTGCGGAATAACGCGTCCCACTGGCGTGAACCTCCTGTGTCCCACTGGCGTGAACAACAGAAGACACGACTTAATAATAATCTTAACTTACGCGTATACCTCCTGTGTCCCACTGGCGTGAACGACGGAAGACGCGAATTAATATTCTTTAACTTATGCATGAACCTTTCATGTCCCACTGGCGTGAACGATGAAAGTCACGACTTAAATAATATTAATCTTAGTCTTTACTTTGCATGAACCATTCGTGTCCCACTGGCGTGAACGACGAAGGCCACAGCTTAATATCTTAATAACTCTTGTTCTTATTCTTCTTATATATATATATATATATATATATATATATATATATATATATATATATATATATATATATATATCTTATAACTTATCTTGTAACTTATGCATATCTGATGCATTCTTAAGTAAATCATTCTTAAATGCTTAACCTATCAAAGGTTCTTGGCTTATCGTTCTCATAAGCCACCTATTAATTGTTGGAGAACCAACACTATAAGCTTATCTTAAACTTGATTGCCAAAGTATTCCTATTACCTTTGTATTCTAAACTGAATACATCTATAATCTTGTATACCTAAAATAGGTTCTTGACTATCCAAGTCGTATGCCTTATTCTCATACTCTTAATTCTTGTTTTCCTATTCATATAACCATTGTTCTCCTATTTCACATGCCTTGCGTATTCCTTGCTCCTATAATCTTTCAACCATTGGAAGCCCTTTTGGATGGGTTAAAATGGTGGATAATTTTTCTAAAATGTTTCAGGAGAAAACGGGAGTGAAAAACCATGCCTACGCGCACCAGAATGTCCAAAACAGCAAAGCTGTCAAGTGCTGTCCTGATGCTGTCGCTATAGCCACGGCCTGTCGCTACAGCGACTGTAGGTAAAAGTCTGAAAAACAAGCTGCTCGCTTGTAGCGACGGCTGGTCGCTTGAAGCGACCGTAGGCAGAAATCAAAAGCTGTCTGGTCGCTGTAGCGACGGCTGGTCGCTGTAGCGACCATGACAGTACAAAACTTGTTAAAAATCATGTTTTTCCACCATTTTTGCTCAATCCAAGTTACCCAAGCATCCCAAACATGTTAGGAATGATTTTCTATTACAAAATGATAGTTTTAAACATGTATGAGCAAGGAATTAGCAAGCATAGAGAATTAGGGTAAAACCATAAACTTGCATATGAGTGAAAAACACTTCAAAACTCTCAAAGTGGGTTCTAAAACCCCTAGGGAGCTAACCTAAGCCTTGATTGGTGCTTGCAATTTCTGAGTTCCAATCCCCTTGGTTCTTCCTTGCTTCTCTTCTTATTCTTCTTGTTCCAAACTTCCAAAACCTAAGCCTTCTTGCATAAATCCCACAAGATTGAGGATGGAGGCTTGATGGTTGAAGGCTAGAGTGAGGAGGCGTGAGGTTGAGGGAGGAGAAGGTGAGAATTCTGATTTTTAGAGAGAGAAGGGAGAGATAAGAATGATAGAAAATATCTTCCCCCTCTTTTTAAATAATCTTCTCATTTCAAATAATTTCCATTTTGCCATTGCCTCATATTACAAAATTGTCATTGCTTGCATAATAAGTTTCTACCACTAATGACTGATGCTTATAAGCGGGATATTACAATCTACCCCCCTTAAAGAAATTTCGTCCTCGAAATTTAGTATCCACTATCATATAAGAATGAATCTGTCACACTACTTCCTCCACTCGCCCAAAACTCCAGTTCGTCTTGCTTATCGGAATCCCTTGGATTTCCAACTCTCCATATGTCGAATATACTTGACAACTTTTCCTTTAACTGAAATGCTTGTGGTGATTTGCATAACTCTTACGTAGTAGGATGTGAGGTTATCTGAACCATCGTATCCAACTCGCTTAACCACGTTCCTGGTTCATACACTTTTGCAAATCCAATCTGAAGTTGTCCAGCTCTGACACTTGTACTAAACCTTATAAATCCCTTCGTAGTCCGTGCAAACTTACTTTGACGACATTAGGTCGTTCTTATTATCCTCAAATATTCCCACTCTTCAATGGGTTTCTTGCACTGCATATACTTCCCATGAATTATTATCTTTATCTTTCGTCTCATACAACGACATCTTACCTGTAGACCTATGTCATACCCTTCCACATGGAATCATCCTTACACTGAAAAACACCTGGCATTGTATACGCACATGCAAATGCAAGGATCATTCCAACTTCATTACTTGGAGTTTGATGATCTTCCATCATTTATGTCGCAGATTAATCTCGAATTCTTGCCGTAGCATGAATCTTTTCTACATTGGTAAATCCAAACTCATAAGAGTCTAGCCCAAGTGATGAGTGGTATCAATCATCTCACATAACACCATAGGGTACACTTCATGGCATATAATTTACATACATAAGCGAGCACGTGTACACTACTGACGGGTACACAATACATCATCTCATCCTTGTCCGACTAACGGGACATCATTCTTGATCTTAACATATTTGAGACACTACCACATCAATTGGGAATCTTTTCTTACTCTTAACTCATTTTGTAACATTCGGGATTTGCCTTTCAACTGGCTTGCCAGGTTTGCCCCGCCAATGTTACCCATGTTTATCTCTTGAGTATACAACAACCCGTATATTATTGTTACATTCTATCGGTATCACAAACTAATTTTCATTCTGGACGTCAAGTCCAAGATCCTTGATTCCAATAGAAAACTCTACTTAGAAAGTCCTTCTTCCTTTACTGGTGAACATTAAGTTCAAGAATTTCTGAATACTTCAACTGAGATATATTTGATATCAACAAATCTGTTCTGGTCATACCTTCCTACTTAAACATTCCTGACTGTGTACCACTATTGCCAAAACATGTCACAACACTGAAAATCTGCTACACTACTATCTGAGTAGCTTAAGCACTGCCTGATAAGTATATATAATACTAAACATAACCTGATACATGTGACATATTGACAGATTGTAGGTACAACATGGATTAAACTCATATGTCACCACAGTGTTGTTTCTGATCAACGCTTCAATTTCAAAAATTACCGTCTTGCAAGAGCAACTTTTACTGATATTGCCTTATGCGTAATCCTGTTGTCTAAACTTACTCTTCAAGTACCGTATTCGTGGTGACTTTCCTTGCTCTAGATTTATTGTGCTAGAAACATATCCTTCTTATTCTTATCACAAAATCTTAAACTGCTTCAATTTCCATTCCTCTTGAGTCTCGAGGTTTGAAATGTCCCTCGGCTTAACTTTTAAAGTTTCCCGCTAAAACTTATAACAAGTTCAAGTTGTCACTGCTCACTGATATTCTGTGGTTCAATAATTGGGCACTTATTGCCCTCCTGTGGTTCACTTGACAAGGACTACACAAGCATCCTTGTTCTCTAAGCTTCAGCTTAGAATTGTTTGTTAACTCCTCCTTGAATTACTTTTTCGCTGCGCAACTCTGATCTAAACAAAACACTTTGGAGTAGGAGTAATACACCATTATCAAATTCTCTGGCTGACTTGTGTTTCCTTTCGAACATAAACCATTTACTTACTTTTACGAAAATACGCTGAAACCTGTAAACAGTTTTCAGCAATTGTTACGAGTCCAACAATGCTCCTGTTAAAATAGCTTATACTCTGGTTCTAACTTTACTCTCCATACTCCGAATTCTGTAACCATCTCATAGTTGACTCAACATGTATATTCATTTAAACATTGCAGAAACCCTACTGAAAGTATACCTGAAGCAACTTAAGTTTATACATTATTTACTTGTAGTAACTTCTAGGAACATTCTATGACTTCTGGGGGTTCACATCTTTCATACACTGAATCCACTGAGGGTTTGAGCCCATACTAATCGTTCTATCTTTGTCCATAAGGATTTCATACCCTTAATCTTTCCGAGACAATTACGGTCTCTATGGTCTTACCATACCTCTGAAGTTACCTTCAAATCCCCCCAGTTAATTGATCTTGAGCTTCAATACCTCATCATCACCTTTTGATTCATTCAACAACTCGTTACTGCATTCACCATTCAAATCTTGATCTTAACATCTAAATAATTCTGCATATAGTTGAACAATCCGAAATATATACTTTATTACCGCCCTCGGAACTTATCAACACGAGGTGACCTCTTTAAGCTTCTAATATAACTGTGGAAGGAACTCATCTGTTGAAAACTTAAAACTCACTAGCATTAACCACAATCTTAACCTTTTGTATTTAAGACGATCCTCCGTATAATACAGTCTCAATATAATTTCTCGGCTAAAATTTCTGATTATCCTTCAAAACTGGTCTACTATAATCTTGTGTCATCTTGAACTTGCCTTCTTCATCCAATCAAGGGACTTCAACTTAGTCCATCCCTCAGTTCGTTAAAATCCAACAACTTATTATTCAATATCCTCTTCAGAGGACTCATTACTTATTGCTGAGTTGCGTTCTCTCGTACAAAACATCTCGATGGCTCATCATAATGAAAATAATCCGATTCACTTCTCTTGGTATAAACTTTTCATTAAACTTAGCTTATTTCAAATCTTCTTACCAACGGAACATATCCTAAAACAGGCTTCGATGTGCAACAGGTATTATCATTACTGCTTACTCATCCATCTTTTCTTCTTAAGGAGTGCTCCACTGTCATTCTCGTGGCACGAGAAGCATGGGTCGTGGCACGATGATTCCAGCAAGTTCAGACTCTATAGTTTCATCTGTCCCAAAATTTTCTTAATCCATAATCAAGTCACTTAATCGTTTGGATGGTAAAATCTCATCCAATTTGAGAGCGCGAATCCTTCGATTCCTACTTTTTGTTCTTATTGCCACTTCTCGACTACAGTTTCCGTTATGGTTCCATGATTCCTTACTTCCTATGTCTTTACCAACGAGACATCTCTTAATGACGCGTACGACTGTGTTAAGGTTCTTCACCTTATCCTTAAATATTTCTGACATTCCTGAAACTCTGCCATAAATAGGCTTAGTCACTTTACGGTTTGATGGCCACCATTTGGCGTTGAATACTTCTTCGCCAACTCCGTCTTAAAATTCTATCACCTTAATCTTCGCCCTTCATACACTTCATTCCTCCTTGGTCACATTCAGCTCTCGGACATTTATCCTAACTGTCATATACTAGATTGAGTTGATCAGGCTCAACTAGATGTGACCTTTAGAACAACATCCGGAACCCAATGGTCCCACTACCTTATTGAATATTTTAATGACCCAAGGCACGGTCTGAATCGACCTGCTCTGATACCAATTGTAACACCCATACTAAATTATCTAGAATATTTAACATGCGTATTAATCTGATATTGGATACATTAAAAATTTCAATTATAGTAATACATACATCTGAATGAGTACAAGTTGACTCGTTTATACAGTTATCCAAATATCATAAAATACACTTTCATATACATATATATAATCTGACAACCTCCTGAGCTTTTCCACAACGAGCAACTGCACTCCATCCAGCGTCTTCTTGAAGAATATCATCATGAACATCTCCTGATAACCTGAAAACCTGCACCAGAAGGATTGGGGTGAGACATAATGTCTCAGTGAGCTCCAGCCCAACCTACTGTTGGCAACCATGGGGAAAACCTAGGGTCGCCGTGCCTACTCTCGGCAATCTTGGGGATACCTATGATCGCCAAGTCTTAACCTTACCCATAGAGGGCTACTGACTGTTCCTGCTAAACTGTGTAGTCATGACTAGACTACATCCTGCTAAACTAGTGATCAAGGGGAAACCTAGGATCACTGTTTGAACCTGATACTGAATAGTCATGGGATCTAGACTATAACCTGATAACTGGGTGATCGAGGGGAAGCCTAGGATCACCGCCTGATAACTGATAACTGCCTGATAACTATTCTCTGCCTGATAACATAACAAAAAATATAATAACTGATACATGTCTTTATGTTAGCTGTTAGCGTTGAACAAGCAATATTATCTGAGTTCATTTTACGGAATGCCCCCGGGTGGAGTAACCCCGAAGCACATTCCCCTGATAACCGGTGAAAATTCCTATCATATCAGGCTAACACCGGACTCCTCTTGTCGTCGTGCGGTCATCCTTGCGGAATAACGCGTCCCACTGGCGTGAACCTCCTGTGTCCCACTGGCGTGAACAACAGAAGACACGACTTAATAATAATCTTAACTTACGCGTATACCTCCTGTGTCCCACTGGCGTGAACGACGGAAGACGCGAATTAATATTCTTTAACTTATGCATGAACCTTTCATGTCCCACTGGCGTGAACGATGAAAGTCACGACTTAAATAATATTAATCTTAGCCTTTACTTTGCATGAACCATTCGTGTCCCACTGGCGTGAACGACGAAGGCCACGGCTTAATATCTTAATAACTCTTGTTCTTATTCTTCTTATATATATATATATATATATATATATATATATATATATATATATATATATATATATATATATATATCTTATAACTTATCTTGTAACTTATGCATATCTGATGCATTCTTAAGTAAATCATTCTTAAATGCTTAACCTATCAAAGGTTCTTGGCTTATCGTTCTCATAAGCCACCTATTAATTGTTGGAGAACCAACACTATAAGCTTATCTTAAACTTGATTGCCAAAGTATTCCTATTACCTTTGTATTCTAAACTGAATACATCTATAATCTTGTATACCCAAAATAGGTTCTTGACTATCCAAGTCGTATACCTTATTCTCATACTCTTAATTCTTGTTTTCCTATTCATATAACCATTGTTCTCGTATTTCACATTCCTTGCGTATTCCTTGCTCCTATAATCTTTCAACCATTGGAAGCCCTTTTGGATGGGTTAAAATGGTGGATAATGTTTCTAAAATGTTTCAGGAGAAAACGGGCGTGAAAAACCATGCCTACGCGCACCAAAATGTCCAAAACAGCAAAGCTGTCAAGTGCTGTCCTGATGCTGTCGCTATAACCACGGCCTGTCGCTACAGCGACTGTAGGTAAAAGTCTGAAAAACAAGCTGCTCGCTTGTAGCGACGGCTGGTCACTTGAAGCGACCGTAGGCAGAAATCAAAAGTTGTCTGGTCGCTGTAGCGACGGCTGGTCGCTGTAGCGACCATGACAGTACAAAACTTGTTAAAAATCATGTTTTTCCACCATTTTTGCTCAATCCAAGTTACCCAAGCATCCCAAACATGTTAGGAATGATTTTCTATTACAAAATGATAGTTTTAAACATGTATGAGCAAGGAATTAGCAAGCATAGAGAATTAGGGTAAAACCATAAACTTACATATGAGTGAAAAACACTTCAAAACTCTCAAAGTGGGTTCTAAAACCCCTAGGGAGCTCACCTAAGCCTTGATTGGTGCTTGAAATTTCTGAGTTCCAATCCCCTTGGTTCTTCCTTGCTTCTCTTCTTATTCTTCTTGTTCCAAACTTCCAAAACCTAAGCCTTCTTGCATAAATCCCATAAGATTGAGGATGGAGGCTTGATGGTTGAAGGCTAGAGTGAGGAGGCGTGAGGTTGAGGGAGGAGAAGGTGAGAATTTTGATTTTTAGAGAGAGAAGGGAGAGATAAGAATGATAGAAAATATCTTCCCCCTCTTTTTAAATAATCTTCTCATTTCAAATAATTTCCATTTTGCCATTGCCTCATATTACAAAATTGCCATTGCTTGCATAATAAGTTTCTACCACTAATGACTGATGCTTATAAGCGGGATAGTACAATTTGGTTGAAAAATCCAATTTTTCTCGTAGTACTAGTTTTTTGGAAGACACTCTTGCTCTTCCTGTTTCCACTATGAGTGGATGGTGGAACCTGTACTCTGCTGGAGCCGATAGTCTTTATTTATGGGGGCCTTCCTTTGGAGCCTTGGAGCGGGGTCTTTGGGGTTTGTTCCTTAGTTTCTTGTATCTATGTCCTGGGTGGTGTAGGCTTGGTACATCGTCTCTTTGGTCTGGGTATTTGGTGTGTGGTAGGGGTTTTCTTTACATGCCTTTTCTTAGGGAGAATTTTGGTGGTTTTCTTTATTTTTATTTGGTGATGTAGGCGTTGTAGGTTTTTTTTGCTGGTTTTGGGTTGGCCTTTTTAGGTTTGATGTCCCAACCAACTTTGTATATTCGTTCTCCTTTCTTTACATATTTTTGACATTCAATTAAAAAGGTTAGGTCGCATTTCTTCATTCATTAGTTCATTAATTTGTATTTTTTTTTTTGCGCGGTCATGTTTCAGATTATATAATCCAAATCAGATTGTTCGAGAATTCATATTATCTAATTCGAAACAGCGTAATGTGTGCTGAATTCTGATTTTTTTTATTTGTATATGTGATTTTGATTGCGTTTAGGTATGGACCTACGCCTGAATCGTGTTAGAGGCAATGAAATTACCATTATTGCATATCAGTTATGCGAGATCGAGCGAGAGCAGAGGCGGCCGAGAGAGGATAGGCAGATAGCGAACGAGAGAGAGAGAGAGAGAGAGAGAGAGAGAGAGAGAGAGAGAGAGAGAGAGAGAGAGAGAGAGAGAGAGAGAGAGAGAGAGAGAGAGAGAGAGAGAGATAGAGAGAGAGAGATGGATAAGAGAGCAGGAGAGGCAGAAACTTAGAGAAAGGAAGCGTGTATATCATAGAATGGAATGGAAGCGCGACAAGTGAAACTGATACGCTAATCATATCATGTTCGTAACCAAACCTAAACTTATGATATAAATTACAAAGGCCAGATATAATTGGATTAGAAAATGAATTAATTTATCATAGTTCATTGGTTCATCAAACATAAGATATACATATGATATGATAAGTTTATCTTAACTCCAAATCCTGACCATCAATTGGTTAACTACTGCTGAGGTTGAAAGGTTCTAATCAAATCCAAATGATTTTTTCAAGCATACATGAAATCATTATAGAACCAAGTTATTGTGTTTTTATTTTCTAAAAAAAAAAGGGGTTTTCTCTTTAAAAAAAAGTATTTTTTTTTGTTAACCCTCTGGTTTCTAGGGAAAGGGTCCTGGTAATCCAGAAATCAAACTCAAGTTCTCTTAAACGATAAAAAAATAGTGTTTTGCTATTATATTTTTTAAATTTCGGGTGCGCTTGATTTGAAAAATGGTAAGTACTGAATATAACAGTACATGACAAGACAAAACTATAATAGAGAGAGGTAGTATTTTTTATGATGGAAAGATGATATTTTGGTATTTTTTATAGTCTGTGCTTTGGACAAAAAGTTGTTCCATGATTTAGTGAGCGATAATAATTACTCGTTGTTATTGTTCAATCTCTTGCTACTTGTTTTGTCCCATGTACTTCTTCTCTTGCATATTCAAGTGTGTTTCTATTTCCACTTCCTCTTGGTAAGCCTCGACGTTATGTTGAATTTAATGTTTTAAATAAACCCTATAACCAATATTAGATTCATGATTCTAAAACCACCAACCACATGACACTCTCATTCACACACTTATCCAGTTATCCACTTCGTCCTAGTAACAAGAAACTATCTACACCAGATGTCAAAATAAGTCTATCTATAATTGAACGAAATGTCCATCATATTCCCAAAATGTCCACTAGTCTAATTTCCATATAGAAACTAACAAAAAAAACCTATGAAGTAATGTTGTTGTTGTTTTCATAACAATGTTAGTGTTTTCTAACAAAAATATTCATGGAGGACAATTGAAAATGTTAGAGAATGGAATGGTCTTTATTACCAGAATCTTCCTCAAAGTCTACTCAACAACAACATTTTTTTCCTGAATCAATTAAGAACAACAGAGAGAAAGACTTCTTGTACTATTGTCGCTTTGATCATCCTTTATTTAGGGTCATTTTGAGAATTTAATCTATTTTGAACATGCATTGGTATTTGGTAATATTAATTTTTAATATATTGTATGTTATATTTTTCATTAAACATATTACTTTACTGTGATTTTTGAGATTTTTTTAATATTAGTATTAATAGAATTTGTTGAAAATTGTAATTTGGATAACCGAAACTCGATCGAAATTAAACACATTAAATTAGATTGGATAGGGTTTACTTTTAGAATCATATATCTGAATACTACCACAACTATTTTAATCTTTTGATCAGATGAATTTTTTGCTCATAACCGATTAAAAAGCTCACAACAAACACCTTAATTTATAGTGTAAAATTACTCCATCCGCTCCTTTTTAAGTGTCATTTTGGAATATTAACAACAATTTAGCGAAGTGTATTTTTGCACATTTACTTCCTATTATACCCTTATTTTAATCCACCAATATATTCCTATTTTTTTGCACACACTTTCTCTTTCCAATAAATTTAATATTTTATCTTTCTCTCGTAACAAACAATTGTTAGTTACTATCTTTTTCTCCAACAAATTTCTTTTTTTTTTGCATACTTTGTCTCTCTCGTAACAAACAATTGTCAATTTTAAGATAATAAGAAACAAAGTTTGTTTTAATAAAAACAAACAAACGTTGTTTAAAAAAACAAACTTTAGTTTTCCAAATATATAGCATTAATTAGTTTTATTTAAAAAGATAAGAGTAATTGACAAAGTGTTTAATTAAAAAGGAAAGGAGGAAGTAATTATTTAGGTTTGCATAGTTGGTAACTATATATATCCTATATTTACTCCTTTTTTCAGTTTTTATTGGATTTTTGGTTTGAAAAGTTTGGTCTTATCATGGCACTTTTAACTAACTAATTTATTGAGATTTTTCCGATGATTAACTATAAAATGATTTAAATAACTATATAATAATTTAAAAGAACCGAAAAAGAAACAACTATAAAATAATTTAAATTTTTAGATAAGATTTTATTCGACAGAGCTAAATAATAGCATACTTGCCGCTCAAGTTACATATGCTAATTCACATAAAAAAAAAAGTATATATATTCTACATATCCTCAAGTTAAACCTACAATTGCAATTATGATGAAAAAGTTTATCCGCCTCGGATGCTTCCGTTCGCGCACTGCGAAAACGATTACCAATAATCCTTCAACAACCTATGATCCTCATGCTGTTAAGATTCAATCCACTGCTCCCAACCAAAACCATCATGTCGACATTGAAAAACACAAAAAGAATCTTGATAAGAAATTCCGTTCCTTCAAAAGTTTGTCTCATGACTCATCTTGAGTCGTAGTATTTTTTACGTCTTTATTTCTGTGTCAATTCCAAACCCTATGATGAAAATAATGCTTAATGTCTTGGGAATATTTGAGTCTTTATTGCTTGATTTACCCACTGTTTTGACACAATGCCCTATTTGTGATATAATGTAGGTAAGTTTAGTTTAGGAGTGAGGTGAGACTTGGCATTAAACTAGGAATGCACCAAACTGGTCTGGAATAGATATCAAAAGAGTGTAGAAGCAAAAATATATATTACCATAGGGGAATAAAAAAAAGTGCGGCTCATTATTAATACATACAATCTTTTTGCCGAGGGATCGGGTAACATCGCAAATATGTTGTTATTCGCGTCATTAAGCAGAGAGATAATATGAAAAAACAATAAGAGTCGCATTTCCCCAGTTATTGGTAGCATTGCGCTCTTGCGATGAAGGATTGGTATGGGAATTTTCAGAATGAAAAGTTCACCTAAACTTCTACTCTGTTCTACATCACAAAGTATAGGGCCACACACACACTAAGAGCTAGTGGGTTGATCATGATTCTAAAGGTTAAAATATTATTACTTGACTAGAGTATTCCTGAGGGTTGATGATATTCATATCTAAATTAGTTTGATATGTGTATTTGTGTCTTTTCTTTTTCATTATTTGGGGACAATTAATTGTTTAAATTTTGAGGTGTGATAAGTGATAACTACTAGAAATTATATTTATTTAATCTTTTTAAAACATGAAGTTTTTTAATCAAAGTTCGTGAAAATAATTTTGAGTTCTTTAGCTGTGACCTTGTTTTTTTTCATAATTTATTTCAGCTCTTATTATTAATGATATATTTGCGTCTACTAAGAGTTCATATGAAATAGAAAATGTTGGATTGGATGCTATAAGGTGTTGTGGTAACTTTGAGCAAATGAAAGTCCAATAGGAATATATTCCTTAGTCTTCTCTCTGTTTTTCTCAAAAATGTTCTTGTAGTATACTTATCAAATGTTTTAGGGTGACACCAACATATTAGTCATTAAATAGAAGTTTTATGAACAGATTAGATTATTTACTCTATTGATTTGTTAAACAAAAAGATTATTGAAATTATGTTTGTATCGCCTCAAAAGAATAGATTGATATGAATCACTCGAGACGAGCAAAATAGTCTTCCAAGCATGGAAATACAGGTAATACATTACTGTCTTTAAAATGTCTTAACTTCTGTTAGTAACACGACATTTTTGGTACCGATGCAGGTTCCACATAGCATAGTAGGCACTTGTGCGAATAGGATTGGTCCATCAAACGCGAGATAGCTGCTTCAGTTTTTGTTTCAGATGCGTTGAAACATGCCAATTGTTGGAAAGGATCGGAGTTAGCATATGATGTTGTAGGCGTAATTAAGCAGGGAAAATTACTCCTTAGACGTTGCTGATATGAAGAGGGTCTGTTCTAGTTTATAGCAAGTGTAGTAAAAATAGGCAGTATTAATTGAATGAATTTGGTGTGGGTATAATAGGAAGTAAATGATCCGTTGGTTGTAATTTTGTCCGACTTTCGAGCGTATGATTTGGTGGGAGCTCTGCAACCCTTCATAGAAGGTGGGTAGATGCCTCTTGCTATGATGCTGGGTACGGACCGCTTAGTTGTAAGGGTTGGAGTACCCCCTTGTACTCCCTTTAATAAAATATTTTTTATTATAAAAAAATATAACTTATGATTTTTATTTTGGTTGAATAGTCTTTCATAGGTTTCTATACTTGGTTTTTGTTTCTGTTATTCACAATTATACTTGCTTTTAAAAGTTGCATGTGAATGTTGTTTAGCTGAGTTTTAGTGGAAATATGTCTAGAGTGCAAGGATGATTTATATATAATGAAAACGTTTATTGAATGTTCAACACATTAATTAATAGAAACTCTGTATCTGACTCAAATCAAAGCTAAGCTAACTTAACAAATTCGGTTGTATTAATTAATAGTTTTTCCTTCTACATAACATTGTTCTGCATCTAAATTTTATTTCATCATGTGCTGCATTATTGGTATTTTTCCTTTTCATGCACTCTTTGCATGAAACCCCTCAAAGGATCTCTCGAACGATTTTCGTACTATTTGTTTTTTATTTAGTAACAATATTGAAATGTCAGTATAATGAACAATTTCAAAATCTATACTTAATCAGTTAATCACGGAGGCACAAGACAACGATGCAAGTATTGACAGACAACGATGCAAGCCATATATAGGCACAAGCCGTGTTTAGGTTAGGCCAAACGAAAGCACCACACTCACAAGAGCAGTGGCGGCCCAATGCTTAGACGGCGGCACAAATTATTTAATTCCGCTGCTGGGTTTATTACTTTGAAAACCCTAAAATTTTCCTTTTTCCAATATTACCGCTAAATTTGCTGGTAGAAACTGGAACAACGGCTGCTACTGCCCTAATAGCGAAATAAAAAATGTGTCGGCCATTTTCATAGAGGATTTCGTCAAAGTCTCCAATGCTTAGGTGCTATAATGATTAGTGCCACTATTTGCGACGCTGTGAAAAACAAATTCTTGCTCCCTCCAAAACCAAAAAATATAATTGCATAATCATTCCATAAAAGGCTAACTTCTAGCCACTTGTCATATAAAAACTATCAGTCAAAAGGTTTTGAATCAAAACCTTTAACTTGAAGACTGTTGCCTTGCCTAAGACAATAAAGACAAAGCATGAACTTCAGTAATGATAAGGCAGATCAATAATACTAAGAAAAATTGAGATAAAGAACAAAAAGTTGAACTATGAATAGAAAAAAATAATTTGTCTGCAGACATCAACAGACAAACAGCAGTGAAATTGGTACCTTCGCAACAAGTAGAATAGTCTTCACCTAGAGCATCTAGAATTGGTTGTGTAATTTTCTCAACTTCTTCCTGCCATGAATGATAACACAAAAAGTAATAGAACTAATTATTCATTTGAGATAAAATGTTAAAGCAAAGTGAACAAAATTCTAACCTTGTCAGGATTCGACATATCATTGATGTATAAAAATTAATCCTCCACAGGAGAAGCAACAACCAAATCGCAGAAAAACATAATTAAGGTATTAATAAACATTCATGATCCGAGTAAACTATTATTCACATTTTCAGTTTACTTCAATGGCTGTACCTATATCACAATATTTAACCGTTATGCTAACGGAAGGAAACACAACAAAGTATATGGCTATACAGAATAATAGAAAAACAAAGCCCCACAAAGTTGGCTCTTACAGATTATTCAGCTCAAACATGCCAATGATATGTCCATAGATTTCAAGGCAAAATACTGATAAGAGTCAAGGGTTTGGAGCTAAAATTCCGACAAAAAGTGCATGCACATGACGAATATATCACCAAATTAGCATATTTAAGGATACATGGCTCACATTCCTTATCAAATATTGCTGTCTTAAAAAGTTGGAGAGACTGAAACAACAAATCAATGAAAAAAGAATTAGATGCAGTATATTAAATTGGCGAATAAACATGTGAAGAATTATACCTCAAATGCCAACTCTTTAATTTGCATCCTGAATGACACTTCGATCATCTGACTCTGAGTAAGTCCAATCGTCGTCTTCAGGTTCACTCTAGGTCAAAATTTGACCGCTATACTTAACAAAAAAAACTCTTGTATTTTATCTCAAAACGCGTTGTAATAAAATGAACTTATTGATTATGATTATGTATATAATGAATGGAACTAAAGTCATTTTGTATCCATGTTTCAACTATATTGGATAAAACATTACATCACCAAAAGATCAGAGTCATTCTAAATGGAGCAATGATATTTGAACAACTATTTGGTACAACTTTCATGACAACCTTCTTTTTTTTCTCTTTTTATTGGTTAAAAACAATGGAGAAAGAAAAAGGAAGAGAGAGAGTAAGAATGTAATGTGAGTATGAGAGAGAAAGTTGTCTAAAAATTGTCACAAAATGCTTGTACAAATATCATTTCTCTTTTAGACGTGGAATCAACCCAAAAGTAAAATTCTAATTGTCCTTATTAACCTATTTTTTCAAATGACAAATACTCGAATTAGTTGTTAGAAAAATGTTAGAAATAGGAGTTGAATTCACAACTTCTTATCTCTCCAAATTTTGTTCCTCCCATCATGTCATTTTATCACTCTATCCATTGCATCTATTTGAAATACATGATATATGCTTTAGGTACTAACTCAATGGTAAGAGTTTAACATCGTAATATCAAGGCGTTGAGTTGTAAAATGTCCACTAATGTCACTATAATAAAAAAAAACCCTTTCCCAATTTTAATAATTAAAAAAAACACTTTGAAATACATAGTAAAACCGATATTTTTTAATAGTCAATTCCTAAACTTAGTTAAGATCAATTGAGCATCTACTTTTTCTAATTGCTTGTCAATATTATATCACTTTGAGCACAAACCAAAATTATCAAGCATGTCAATTTAGATTGTTGATTCTATGTATTCGAAGAAATTGTAAACTTTATTTTGAATAGTAGTTCAAGATTGTCGTCTCCTACAAATCTAAAAACAATCCATTCACTTTTTTCCTTCTACATAAAATTGTTTCTGCATCTAAATATTATTTCATCATGTGCTGCAATATTGGTATTTTTCCTTTTCATGCACTGTTTGCTTGAAACCCCTCAAAGGATCTCTCGAACGATTTTCGTACTATTTGTTTTTTATTTAGTAACAATATTGAAATGTCAGTATAATGAGCAATTTCAAAATCTGTAATTAATCAATTAATCATGATAATATAACAATTTAAATTTTCAGTATGTGAATCAAATGCAAAATTCATAATAAAACAAAATATGTGTAAAAATGCTATGAAAATCGATGCTTGACTCCCTATTTCCAAGCATGGGAAACAATATGATTTATAGTAATAGCTTTTGAGAAATAGCTATAGTAATATAGTTTATAGTAATAGCTTTTGAGAAATAATATGATTTTAACGTGGTCGTTAAAGAGAAAATTTAGAAAGTTGAATTTCACTATAGCATAAACAAACGCAAATAAACTATGCTTTACACATGAATCTTTAAATTATTTTATTTGAAAATTACTTTTTCTTGGTTTAAACAATCGAACCATATATGGATAGATTATACTTATCTCACAACCGAACTTCGAATTGTTAGGACCCCATTTCCCTAGAACCGGATGATTAACACACACGAAAAAAATTGAACCATATAAATTAGTAAAATTATTTTTGTACATCCACTAACCATTCCTACACTATAAATAGAGTGATGTGATAGATGCAATGAATAAGTGATCTTATAGCAAAAGAAAGATAGATAAAAAGTGATATGTTGAATGAGTGTATGAAAATCAAGGGTGTACAAATATAACAGTTGTATTAATTAACGATTGTGTACCAGTTAGAGAGAGTGTGTTGCTTTCCCCACCCTTAGTACTAAGCCCCGTTCTAGTTTTGGAGTCGTATACGTACAATTTTTTTGAAAGTATGCATTTAACGACATAGATTTAGCAACTTTTTCAAATAATAGATCTTAATTGATGTTGGGGTGAGAAGAAGATGCCTTCAAAATTCCCTTAAAAAAGATGTCTTCAAAATATTTTTGGGGCATTACTTTTCACTCCTCAATCACAACTAAAATCTACTCATATTTTTGAAAGTGCACTTTCAAACTACATAAATTATCAAGAGTGCACTTTTAAATGGTGCAAAGTTAATGTTTTCGCGTATACTCAATCTCATATAGGTGGTGAGAAAAGTTTTTCTTATATTTTTGTTAAAAGTCTGGATTAGTTTTTCTTTTCGGTCGAAAGAAGTTGAATATTAAGCCCAACATGTTATTTGGATCGGAATATTACTCTTCTCACTTCTCAAATTGCTCAAAAACATACCCAACAATAGTTAACTGTTCGACTTTCTAGCTGGAATTAACCGATCTTAAAAGTGTCCAACGACAGTTAACTGCCGTTGGACCAACAACAGTTGAAAAAGAAAGGTCAATTTGAGAAGTGAGAAGAGTAATTTTCTTTGAATCGACATCATATGACCAGCAAAAGTCCAAAAATCCTAATGAGGATCTTTTGCTCACAGCTCAGTATGATTGCTTCTCGAGAATTTCTTTTCGCATCATACTCATCTCTCGCGCGTCCTCCGAAATTTCTATTTTGTCTCCGTTCGGATTATATAATTCGAAACCTGACTATATATAAGCAAGACTCAGAATCCTCCCCTCATTTCAATAGTTACGATTTTTAGCCCTAACTTCTCCCAAACCACCCAAAATTTGAACCACCCCACATTATGTCATTCTTGAAGTCATGTTGGTCTATTTCCTCAAATTTCAATAGTTTTCAACCACTAAACAAAAGGTTAGGTCGTATGATCTTGTGTTTTCTGGTAAGACCCTGATTAAGGAGGATTTTGTTGATAAAACCAATTTTTCTCGTGGTACTTGTTTTTTGGAAGACACTCTTATTCTTCTTGTTTCCACTATGAGTGGGTGGTGGAACCTGTACTCTACTGGAGCCGATAGTCTTTCTCTATAGGGGCCTTCCTTGGGAGCCTTGAGCGGGGTCTTTGGGGTTTGTTCCTTGGTTTCTTGTGTCTATGTTCTGGGGGGGGTAGGCTTGGTACATCGTCTTTGGCCTGGGTATTTGGTGTGTGGTAGGGGTTTTCTTTACTTGCCTATTCTTAGGGAGAGTTTTGGTGGTTTTCTTTATTTTTGTTTGGTGATGTGGGCGTTGTAGGTTTTTTTTGCTGGTTTTGGGTTGGCCTTTTTAGGTTTGATGTCCCAACCAACTTTGTATATTCGTTCTCCTTTCTTTACATATTTTTTACATTCAATTAAAAAGGTTAGGTCGCATTTCTTCATTCATTAGTTCATTAATTTGTGTTTTTGCGCTGTCATGTTTCAGATTATATAATCCAAAACAGATTATTTGGGAATTCATATTATCTAATTCGAAACAGGGTAATGCGTGCTGAATTCTGATTTTTTTTTATTTGTATATGTGATTTTGATTGCGTTGAGATATGGACCTACGCCTCAATCGTGTTAGCTAGAGGCAATGAAATTACCATGATTGCATCAGTTAGGCGAGATCGAGGGAGAGCAGAGGCGACCGATAGAGGATAGGCAGATAGCAAACGAGAGAGAGAGAGAGAGAGAGAGAGAGAGAGAGAGAGAGAGAGAGAGAGAGAGAGAGAGAGAGTTGGAGAAGAGAGCAGGAGAGGCAGAAACTTGGAGAAAGGAAGCGTGTATATCATAGAATGGAATAGAAGCGCGACGAGTGAAACTGATACGCTAATCATATCATGTTCGTAACCAAACTTAAACTTATGATATAAATTACAAGGGCCAAATATAATAGGATTAGAAAATGAATTAATTTATCATAGTTCATTGGTTCATCAAACATAAGATATACATATGATACGATAAGTTTATCTTAACTCCAAATCCTGACCATCAATTGGTTAACTACTGCTGAGGTTGAAAGGTTCTAATCAAATCCAAATGATTTTTTCAAGCATACAGGAAATCATTATAGAACCAAGTTATTGTGTTTTTATTTTCTCAAAAAAAAAAAAAGGTTTTCTATTTGAAGAAAAAAGTATTTTTTTTGTTAACCCTCGGGTTTCTACGGAAAGGGGTCCTGGTAATCCGGAGTTCGGTCGTTAGGTAAGTATAGTCTGGCCAATAATTGTTTCATCCAGAAATCAAACTCAAGTTCTCTCAAATGATAAAAAAATAGTATTTTGCTATTAAATTTTTTTAATTTCAGGTGCTTTTGATTTGAAAAATATTAAGTACTGAATATAACAGTACATGACAAGACAAAGCTATACTAGAGAGAGGTGGTATTTTTTATGCTGGAAAGATGATATTTTGGTATTTTTTTTATAGTCCATGCTTTGGACAAAAAGTTGTTCCATGATTTAGTGAGCGATAATAATTACTCGTTGTTATTGTTCAATCTCTTGCTACTTGTTTTGTCCCATGTACTTCTTCTCTTGCATATTCAAGTGTGTTTCTATTTCCACTTCTTCTTGGTAAGCCTCGACGTTATGTTGAATTTAATGTTTTAAATAAACCCTATAACCAATATTGGATATGGGATTCTAAAACCACCAACCACATGACACTCTCATTCACACACTTATCAAGTTATCCACTTCGTCCTAGTAACAAGAAAATATCTATAATTGAACGAAATGTCCTTCATATTTCCAAAATGTCCACTAGTCTAATTTCCAAATAGAAACTAACAAAAAACCTATGAAGTAATGTTGTTGTTTTTTTATAACAATGTTAGTGTTTTCTAACAAATATATTCATGGAGGACAATTGAAAATGTTAGAGAATGGAATGGTCTATATTACCAAAATTTTCCTCAAAGTCTACTCAACAACAACATTTTTTTCCTGAATCAAGAACAACAGAGAGAAAGACTTCTTGTACTATTGTCGCTTTGATCATCCTTTAATTTAGGGTCATTTTGAAAATTTAATCTATTTTGAACATGCATTGGTATTTGGTAATATTAATTTTTAATATATTGTATGTTATATTTTTCATTAAACATATTACTTTACTGTGATTTTTTTAATATTAGTATTAATAGAATTTGTTGAGAATTGTAATTTGGATAACCGAAACTCGATCGAAATTAAACACATTAAATTAGATTGGATAGGGTTTACTTTTAGAATCATATATCTGAATACAACCACAACTATTTTAATCTTTTGATCAGATGAATTTTTTGCTCATAACTGATTAAAAAGCTCACAACAAACACCTTAATTTATAGTGTAAAATTACTCCATCCGCTCCTTTTTAAGTGTCATTTTGGAATATTAACAACAATTTAGCGAAGTGTATTTTTGCACATTTACTTCCTATTATACCCTTATTTTAATCCACCAATATATTCCTATTTTTTTGCACACACTTTCTTTTTCCAATAAATTTAATATTTTATCTTTCTCTCGTAACAAACATTGTTAGTTACTATCTTTTTCTCCAACAAATTTCTTTTTTTTTTTTGCATATTTTGTCTCTCTCGTAACAAACAATTGTCAATTTTAAGATAATAAGAAACAAAGTTTGTTTTAATAAAAACAAACAAACGTTGTTTAAAAAAACAAACTTTAGTTTTCCAAATATATAGCATTAATTAGTTTTATTTAAAAAGATAAGAGTAATTGACAAAGTGTTTAATTAAAAAGGAAAGGAGGAAGTAATTATTTAGGTTTGCATAGTTGGTAACTATATATATCCTATATTTACTCCTTTTTTCAGTTTTTATTGGATTTTTGGTTTGAAAAGTTTGGTCTTATCATGGCACTTTTAACTAACTAATTTATTGAGATTTTTCCGATGATTAACTATAAAATGATTTAAATAACTATATAATAATTTAAAAGAACCGAAAAAGAAACAACTATAAAATAATTTAAATTTTTAGATAAGATTTTATTCGACAGAGCTAAATAATAGCATACTTGCCGCTCAAGTTACATATGCTAATTCACATAAAAAAAAAAAGTATATATATTCTACATATCCTCAAGTTAAACCTACAATTGCAATTATGATGAAAAAGTTTATCCGCCTCGGATGCTTCCGTTCGCGCACTGCGAAAACGATTACCAATAATCCTTCAACAACCTATGATCCTCATGCTGTTAAGATTCAATCCACTGCTCCCAACCAAAACCATCATGTCGACATTGAAAAACACAAAAAGAATCTTGATAAGAAATTCCGTTCCTTCAAAAGTTTGTCTCATGACTCATCTTGAGTCGTAGTATTTTTTACGTCTTTATTTCTGTGTCAATTCCAAACCCTATGATGAAAATAATGCTTAATGTCTTGGGAATATTTGAGTCTTTATTGCTTGATTTACCCACTGTTTTGACACAATGCCCTATTTGTGAAATAATGTAGGTAAGTTTAGTTTAGGAGTGAGGTGAGACTTGGCATTAAACTAGGAATGCACCAAACTGGTCTGGAATAGATATCAAAAGAGTGTAGAAGCAAAAATATATATTACCATAGGGGAATAAAAAAAAGTGCGGCTCATTATTAATAAATACAATCTTTTTGCCGAGGGATCGGGTAACATCGCAAATATGTTGTTATTCGCGTCATTAAGCAGAGAGATAATATGAAAACAATTAAGAGTCGCATTTCCCCAGTTATTGGTAGCATTGCGCTCTTGCGATGAAGGATTGGTATGGGAATTTTCAGAATGAAAAGTTCACCTAAACTTCTACTCTGTTCTACATCACAAAGTATAGGGCCACACACACACTAAGAGCTAGTGGGTTGATCATGATTCTAAAGGTTAAAATATTATTACTTGACTAGAGTATTCCTGAGGGTTGATGATATTCATATCTAAATTAGTTTGATATGTGTATTTGTGTCTTTTCTTTTTCATTATTTGGGGACAATTAATTGTTTAAATTTTGAGGTGTGATAAGTGATAACTACTAGAAATTATATTTATTTAATCTTTTTAAAACATGAAGTTTTTTAATCAAAGTTCGTGAAAATAATTTTGAGTTCTTTAGCTGTGACCTTGTTTTTTTTTCATAATTTATTTCAGCTCTTATTATTAATGATATATTTGCGTCTACTAAGTGTTCATATGAAATAGAAAATGTTGGATTGGATGCTATAAGGTGTTGTGGTAACTTTGAGCAAATGAAAGTCCAATAGGAATATATTCTTGTAGAAGTTTTATGAACAGATTAGATTATTTACTCTATATTGATTTGTTAAACCAAAAGATTATTGCAATTATGTTTGTATCGCCTCAAAAGAATAGATTGATATGAATCACTCGAGACGAGCAAAATAGTCTTCCAAGCATGGAAATACAGGTAATACATTACTGTCTTTAAAATGTCTTAACTTCTGTTAGTAACACGACATTTTTGGTACCGATGCAGGTTCCACATAGCATAGTAGGCACTTGTGCGAATAGGATTGGTCCATCAAACGCGAGATAGCTGCTTCAGTTTTTGTTTCAGATGTGTTGAAACATGCCAATTGTTGGAAAGGAGTTAGCATATGATGTTGGAGAGGTAAGCACATTATGTTGCAGGAAAGCTATCATGTTGGGAAGGGGTAATTTAAGCATATGAACTTGCAGTTTGAGGAATTGGCAGGGGTAGGTATATGATGTTGCAGGGAAAATTACTCCTTAGTTGCTGATGTGAAGAGGGTCCTAAAAATAGGTAGTATTATTAATTGAATGAATTTGGTGTGGGTATCATGATGTACTATAAATTATTTGTAATGATCCGTTGGTTGTAATTTTGTCCGACTTTCGAGCGTATGATTTGGTGGGAGCTCTGCAACCCTTCATAGAAGGTGGATAGATGCCTCTTGCTATGATGCTGAGTCCGGACCGCTTAGTTGTAAGGGTTGGAGTACCCCCTTGTACTCCCTTTAATAAAATATTTTTTATTATAAAAACAATATAACTTATGATTTTTATTTTGGTTGAATAGTCTTTCATATGTTTCTACTTGGTTTTTGTTTCTGTTATTCACAATTATACTTGCTTTTAAAAGTTGCATGTGAATGTTGTTTAGCTGAGTTTTAGTGGAAATATGTCTAGAGTGCAAGGATGATTTATATATAATGAAAACGTTTATTGAATGTTCAACACATTAATTAATAGGAACTTGTATAAGCTAACTTAACAAATTCGGTTGTATTAATTAATAGTTTTTCCTTCTACATAACCTTGTTCTGCATCTAAATATTATTTCATCATGTGCTGCAATATTGGTATTTTTCCTTTTCATGCACTCTTTGCATGAAACCCCTCAAAGGATCTCTCCAACGATTTTCGTACTATTTGTTTTTTATTTAGTAACAATATTGAAATGTCAGCCATATATAGGCACAAGACGCGTTAGGGTTAGGCCAAACGAAAGCACCACACTCACAAGAGCAGTGGCGGCCCAATGCTTAGACGGCGGCACAAATTATTTAATTCACCGCTAAATCTGCTGGCAGAAACTGAAACAACAGCTGCTACTGCCCTAATAGCGAAACTAAAAATGTGTCGCCGTTTTCATAGAGGATTTCGTCAAAGTCTCCAATGCTTAAGTGCTATAGTGATTAGTGCCACTATTTGCGACGCTGTGAAAAACAAATTCTTGCTCCCTCCAAAACCAAAAAATATAATTGCATAATTGTCATACCCCGTTTTTGACCCATTTTCAATTCGTTTGTCTCGTCTTTTTAAGCCGGAATTTTTCGTCGTGTCAGACGAAATTTCGGCAAGGAGGTATTTTAAAATACCTCATATTTTGTTCCAAAGGCGACCGTTTTTTATTTTGTTATTTTATTATTATTATTATTATTATTATTTATTTCCTTTTTAAAATTCTTTTTTATTAGTGTTTTCTTTTATTTCGTTTATTATTATTATTTTTTTTTTATTTTGCTGTTTTTTATTTTTTTCAGTCATTTTTGGCCCAGACCCCAGGAGGGGCATTTTTGTCCATTTGGTCCACACAATTTTCACTATAAATAGTACATTGAGTGTATTGTTCACGGATCCCAAGTACACCCCAATTAGTCAGAAATAGTCAGAGTGAACCACCAACAGTCAGAAATCCGGCCACCCTCAGGCCACCACCAACCACCAACACAAAAAACCTGATTTTTTTCCTTTTCATTTCTTTTCCAGAAATCAAAATCCAAACACAAATCATCTCAAACCAGAATCGAGTTTCACACAAGTCAGAACCAAATTTCATAAAGCCAGTACCAAAATTTCGACATCCCTCTCACACACACTACCGAACCATCACCGTACCACAACACAAACGAACAGAAATCACAACAACCAACCAACACAGAACCGAATCAGCACAAATCCAAACCCAAACATCATAACAAGGTAGTTTTATCAAGTATCTTCAAACCTAGATCTACCTTTTTTAAAAAAGTTTTGAAAGGATCTAAGCTTAGATTCGTTAAGAGGAAGAAAACGGATTTAAGAAAACGTGTTTTTTTTAAAAAAGGAGTAAAAATTTACTCCGGCGCGGTGGCGCCGCCGGCGGCCGCCGCGCCGGAGAGATTTCTGGCCAGACTGAATTTTGGAGAGAGGGGAGAGCTTTTAGTGAGGGAAAAAAGAAGAGAGAGGAAGAAGAATGAAAATGAGCAATTTTTGCTGAAAGATCTGTTTTATAAGCCAGGCCTGTTTGACTTTGGGCCACACGGCCCAGTCCCTTTCTTTCTCTTCTTCTTCTTGTTTTTTTTCTGCTTACTTTCTGCACCCCCTTTCTCCTCCCTGCACCCCTTCTTCTATTTTCTCCCTTTCTTTTTCTTTTTTATTTCTTTTTAGTTTTATTTTTTTTTATTATTTAGCTCCATGCATTTTTACTTCATTGTCTTTAATTTTCAGTACCTCATGCATTTTTTAATTTTTGCAGCATATTTATTTTATGTCTTGCATTTTTTTTATTTTATTTATTTATTTTATACAACATATTTATTTTATTTCATGCATTTTTTATTTTCTTTATTTATTTTATGCAACATATTTATTTTATGTCTTGCATTTCATGCATTTTTTTATTTTCTTTATTTATTTTACGCAACATATTTATTTTACGTCTTGCATTTCTTGCATTTTATTTCTTTATTTACTTTGTAGCATATTTATTTTAGTGCATTTGCAATTTTTTTTTTATTATTTATTATTTTGTCATTTTTTATTTTATTAGAATGTATTTAGGAACAATGTAAAATATAAATGAGAATATGCACCGACACTCACATTTATTTATTCCGCTTTATGTCGAGGACGATAAAATGTAATAAGGACCGTATCCGAGGAAAATGACCCTCACTTGATCCAACGTCATTTTGAGGGATCCGGCGCGCTTTAATATCTCAGCTTACCTTAGTCTCTGGACCTTAGGAAATAATCAAAATTTTCACAAAAAAAGTCAAATAGTCAAAATCAAAAACATTTCATAAAAAAAACATTCAATCTTGGATTTTAAACCAAGTGTCCTTTCTTTTTTAATCAAGCTTTAATCAATCTTTAATCACTTAAACTTTTTCTTCAATTTAAAATCAATCAAACTCACATTTTATCTCTTCTATGCTTTTTCGGCCCCTTATCTTTCTCAAAACATTTTTCAAAACTTTAAAATCAATCAAAACCAATCACTCGGCTTTTTACCCCGAACTACGTGATTTTGATCCCGCTCGGGTACGTAAGCAAAAGACTTTGTCTTTCCAAATCAACAAAATAACAAAAACATTTTCCTTTTCTTTTAATCTCATCACTTTAGTCCTTTTACACTTAAGCATTTATTTACAAACAAATAACAATTTAGCATAAAGATAAATAAAAACGAGAGGTTCCTAATCATGAATCATATAAAAAGCTTAAACACCAATAAACTCGTTGAACACTGTAACCCTATGCTCTCTCCCGACATTGAGTTCCCTATTTACGAAGCTGAAGAGGAGGAGGATGAAGGGATTCTCGAAAAGATCTCTCTGTTACTAGAACTCATGAAGAAGCACTGGAAGTGATTAACTTGGGCACTACAGTATTCCTGATAAAATCCCAGATGAATGGTGCCATCGAGGCTGCAAAAAAAAAAACAAACAAAAAAAAGACAAAAGCAAAAAAAAACAAACAAAGAAAGAAAAATACATCAAGAAGATGGTGCAGAAGATGGTAACCACCTACAAGGACTTGCATGAGATGTTACCGTATACTTTACATAGATATCGTACTTCAATGCGTACCTCAACAGGGGCAACCCCCTTCTCCTTGGTATATGGTATGGAAGTTGTTCTCCCCGTAGAAGTTGAGATTCCGTCAATGAGAGTTCTAATGGAAGCCAAGTTGTCAGAGGCTGAATGGTGCCAAAACAGATATGATCAGTTGAACTTAATTGAAGAGAAACGCATGACTGCCTTGTGTCATGGACAGCTATATCAAAAAAGGATGAAACAAGCTTTTGACAAGAAAGTTCATCCCCGTGTATTTCAAGAAGGAGATCTCGTGCTCATGAAGGTTTTATCTTTCCAACCCGATTCCAGGGGCAAATGGACGCCTAACTATGAAGGTCCATATGTCGTCAAGAGAGCTTTCTCCGGTGGTGCATTGACTCTTACAACTATGGATGGTGACGAGCTTCCTCGTCCTGTGAACGCTGATGTAGTCAAGAAATACTTTGTCTAAAAAATAAAAGAACAACTCGGTAAGTCGAAAACCCGAAAGGGCGGCTTAGGCAAAAATGAGCGTCTCGGTGGATCAAAAACCCGAAAGGGCGGTCCAGGCAAAAATTAGAGACATAAAACAGAAAAATAATCATCCCGATAGGTCGAAAACCCGAAAGGGTGATCTATGCAAAAATTAAGGATCAAAAGACAAAGTAACTGCGTCAAGTTGGCCATATCTCACTTGGAGCACATTAGCGGTCAAAGAGGCTCTAAATCTGAAGCATCCAAATAGTGGAATTCAAAGTTGTCAGGGAGAATAGCGGTTATTGTGTTCAATGTACCTTCCCCTTATATTTACCATTTTCCAAACTTTGTAAGATCCGTGGAGCCATGCCATTGGTGGGTCACCACTCTTTTAAATAAATTTGAGCCTGTTGCCTTTCATTTGGAATTCCCATTTATTCAGTTTATAAAAACTTCTTCTATTTTTGATGGTGGTATTTGAAACGAAATATCTTTCAAAATCATAAATATTTTTCATGTCTTTTTGAAAAGCACAAACAACAAACACATTTTCTCTGAACTCGTGAATAAGTGAAGGGTGCGTCAACAGCTATCCTGAGAACGAATAAACTCTGCAGTTTTGAACTTGGTCAATTGCTTAAAACAAAAAGTATATATAAAAAAAGAGAGAAAAAAGAGAAAAAGAAAAGAGCTCCGTAAGTTGAAAACCCGAAAGGGCGACTTAGGCAAAAATGAGCGTCTCGGTGGATCGAAAACCCGAAAGGGTGGTCCAGGCAAAAATTAGGGGCATACAAAAATAATATATTCCCGGTGGGCTGAAAACCTGAAAAGGCGGTCCAGGCAAAAGTTAGGGATTCAAAACAACAGATAAGCATGACCACAGAAGCACCAGTTCTTCTACCAAGTTCTTGGATTAGCACGTTCTCCCCAAGAAGTGTTTACTCCCCATCAGTTGTTGCATATGTCGGGCTTTACCCCGTCAATGTTTTGATATGTCCCCAGTGGCATCATCCCCATTGAAGATTACCGAGTGTATATGCATGATTACCGAGTGTTTGTAATGCGACGTCGGTCCACTTTCCATCTCACCTGTCTAATCTTGTCTCATCAGGTCCATCAGTTATACAGTCACACAAGTCAATCCTTCATATAGTCATGCAAGTCATACTATCATACATACATTCATGCATATACACATTCATGCATACAACATACAATAAAGACAATATCATTCATACATGGCTGCATTAACCACCATGAGTCTTGCTTTAACTATCTTTTCATATCAATCAATCATGAATAATTTGTAACCCTCTTTTTCCCCAAGTGTCATCCTCCATGTGTCTTGTCCAGAGATGTCACCTTCTTTATGCCCAGTGACAATTCTTTAATGAACAACTTGACATTTATCTTTGTTTCTTGTGGCTAGTTCGGCAGTAACCCGAACAGCTGACATTTATCTTTGTTTCTTGTGGCTAGTTCGGCAGTAACCCGAACAGCTGACATTTATCTTTGTTTCTCGTGGTTAGTTCGGCAGTAACCCGAACAGCTGACATTTATCTTTGTTTCTTAGGGCTAGTTCGGCAGTAACCCGAACAACTGACATTTATCTTTGTTTCTTGTGGCTAGTCCGGCAGTAACCCGAACAACTCACATTTATCTTTGTTTCTCGTGGCTAGTCCGGCAGTAACCCGAACAGCTGACATTTATATTTGTTTCTCGTGGCTAGTCCGGCAGTAACCCGAGCAGCTGACATTTATCTTTGTTTCTCGTGGCTAGTCCGGCAGTAACCCGAACAGCTGACATTTATCTTTGTTTCTCGTGGCTAGTTCGGCAGTAACCCGAACAGCTGACATTTATCTTTGTTTCTCGTGGCTAGTTCGGCAGTAACCCGAACAGCTGACATTTATCTTTGTTTCTCGTGGCTAGTTCGGCAGTAACCCGAACAGCTGACATTTATCTTTGTTTCTCGTGGCTAGTTCGGCAGTAACCTGAACAGCTGACATTTATCTTTGTTTCTCGTGGCTAGTTCGGCAGTAACCCGAACAGCTGACATTTATCTTTGTTTCTCGTGGCTAGTTCGGCTCGAACAGCTGACATTTATCTTTGTTTCTTGTGGCTAGTTCGGCAGTAACCCAAACAGCTGACATTTATCTTTGTTTCATGTGGCTAGTTCGGCACTAACCCGAACAACTGACATTTATCCCCAGTGAAACCATGTCATCCCTAGTGGAGTCGGACCCCGTCACTTAACAGACTCGGGTATCCTTTTGTTTTGTTATTCCCAGTCGAGCCATCTTCGCCGTCTTGCATTCATACTTGCATCGCGAGCATTCATAACATTACATACATGGCATTGCATCCATAGCATTTTACAGTCGAATTCGGTCAAAAAGGGTGTACTCTGTATTTAAGTCTCTTCGACCCGTCGAATTAAAATTTCATTTTTTTAATCTCCGTAACGAAGAAACTTAAATAGGGGCATCTGTCATACCCCGTTTTTGACCCATTTTCAATTCGTTTGTCTCGTCTTTTTAAGCAGGAATTTTTCGTCGTGTCAGACGAAATTTCGGCAGGGAGGTATTTTAAAATACCTCATATTTTATTCCGAAGGTGACCGTTTTTTATTTTATTATTATTATTATTATTTATTATTATTTATTTCCTTTTTTTAAATTCTTTTTTATTAGTGTTTTCTTTTATTTTCGTTTTTTATTATTATTATTTTTTTATTTTACTGTTTTTTATTTTTTTTCAGTCATTTTTGGCCCAGACCCCAGGAGGGGCATTTTTGTCCATTTGGTCCACAGTCCATTTTCACTATAAATAGTACACTGAGTGTACTGTTCACGGATCCCAAGTACACCCCAATTAGTCAGAAATAGTCAGAGTGCCCAACCACCCTGAACCACCAACAGTCAGAAATCCGGCCACCCTCAGGCCACCACCAACCACCAACACAAAAAACCTAATTTTTTTTTCCTTTTCATTTCTTTTCCATAAATCAAAATCCAAACACAAATCATCTCAAACCAGAATCGAATTTCACACAAGTCAGAACCAAATTTCATAAAGCCAATACCAAAATTTCGAAATCCCTCTCACACACACTACCGAACCATTCACTGTACCACAACACAAACGAACAGAAATCACAACAACCAACCAACACAGAACCGAATCAGCACAAATCCAAACCCAAACATCATAACAAGGTAGTTTTCTCAAGTATCTTCAAACCTAGATCTACCTTTTTTTAAAAAGTTTTGAAAGGATCTAAGCTTAGATTCGTTAAGAGGAAGAAAATGGATTTAAGAAAACGTGTTTTTTTTTTAAAAAAAATGAGTAAAAATTTACTCCGGCGCGGTGGCGCCCCCGGCGGCCGCCGCGCCGGAGAGATTTCTGGCCGGACTGAATTTTAGAGAGAGGGGAGAGCTTTTAGTGAGGGAAAAAAGAAGAGAGAGGAAGAAGAATGAAAATGAGCAATTTTTGCTGAAAGATATGTTTTATAAGCCAGACTTGTTTGACTTTGGGCCACACGGCCCAGTCCCTTTCTTTCTCTTCTTCTTTCTGTTTTTTTTCTGCTTACTTTCTGCACCCCCTTTCTCCTCCCTGCACCCCATCTTCTATTTTCTCCCTTTCTTTTTCTTTTTTATTTCTTTTTAGTTTTATTTTTTTTATTATTTAGCTCCATGCATTTTTATTTCATTGTCTTTAATTTACAGTACCTCATGCATTTTTTAATTCTTGCAGCATATTTATTTTATGTCTTGCATTTTTTTATTTTCTTTATTTATTTTATACAACATATTTATTTTATTTCATGCATTTTTTATTTTCTTTATTTATTTTATGCAACATATTTATTTTATGTCTTGCATTTCATGCATTTTTTATTTTCTTTATTTATTTTATGCAACATATTTGTTTTATGTCTTGCATTTTTTATTTTCTTTATTTATTTTATGCAACATATTTATTTTATGTCTTGCATTTCATGCATTTTTTTTATTTTCTTTATTTATTTTACGCAACATATTTATTTTACGTCTTGCATTTCATGCATTTTTATTTCTTTATTTACTTTGTAGCATATTTATTTTAGTTCATTTGCAATTTTTATTTTTTTTATTATTTATTATTTTGTCATTTTTTTATTTTATTAGAATGTATTTAGTAACAATGTAAAATATAAATGAGAATATGCACCGACACTCACATTTATTTATTCCGCTTTATGTCGATGACGATAAAATGTAATAAGGACCGTATCCGAGGAAAAAGACCCTCACTTGATCCAACGTCATTTTGAGGGATCCGGCGCGCTTTAATATCTCAACTTACCTTAGTCTCTGGACCTTAGGAAATAATCAAAATTTTCACAAAAAAAGTCAAATAGTCAAAATTAAAAACATTTCATAAAAAAAACATTCAATCTTGGATTTTAAACCAAGTGTCCGTATCTTTTTTAATCAAGCTTAATCAATCTTTAATCACTTAAACTTTTTCTTCAATTTAAAATCAATCAAACTCACATTTTATCTCTACTATGCCTTTTCGGCCTCTTATCTTTCTCAAAACATTTTTCAAAACTTTAAAATCAATCAAAACCAATCACTCGGCTTTTTACCCCGAACTACGTGATTTTGATCCCGTTTGGGTACGTAGGCAAAAGACTTTGTCTTTCCAAATCAACAAAATAACAAAAACATTTTCCTTTTCTTTTAATCTCATCACTTTAGTCCTTTTACACTTAAGCATTTATTTACAAACAAATAACAATTTAGCATAAAGATAAATAAAAAGGTGAGGTTCCTATAGAGTACTATAGACGTTTAAGGTGTTAATACCTTCCCTTTGCGTAACCAACCCCCGACCTTGATCTCTCTAAAAAATAGGTTTTTTTTCGAACTTTCTTCCTTTTCCTCGGAAAAATAAAAGATCGGTGGTGAACTTAAAATTGCGAGTCAACGCTAATTAATAGTTTGATATCCAAAAATCACCGCGACAATAATCATTCCTGTAAAAGGCTAACTTCTAGCCACTTGTCAAATAAAAACTATCAGTCAAAAGGTTTTGAATCAAAACCTTTAACTTGAAGACAATAAAGACAAAGTATGAACTTCAGTAATGATAAGGCAAATCAATAATACTACAGAAAATTGAGATAAAGAACAAAAAGTTGAACTAATGAATAGACAAAATTAACTTGTCTGCAAACATCAACAGACAAACAGCAGTGAAATTGGTACCTTCGCAACAAGTAGAATAGTCTTCACCTAGAGCATCTAGAATTGGTTGTGTAATTTTCTCAACTTCTTCCTGCCATGAATGATAACACAAAAAGTAAAAGAACTAATTATTCATTTGAGATAAAATGTTAAAGCAAAGTGAACAAAATTCTAACCTTGTCAGGATTCGACATATCATTGATGTATAAAAATTAATCCTCCACAGGAGAAGCAACAACCAAATCGCAGTAAAACATAATTAAGGTATTAATATACATTCATGATCCGATAAACTATTATTCACATTTTCAGTTTACTTCAATGGCTGTACCTATATCACAATATTTAACCGTTATTTTAACGGAAGCAAACACAACAAAGTATATGGCTAGACAGAATAATAGAAAAACAAAGTCCCACAAAGTTGGCTCTTACAGATTATTCAGCTCAAACATGCCAATGATATGTCCATAGATTTCAAGGCAGAATACTAATAAGAGTCAAGGGTTTGGAGCTAAAATTCCGACAAAAAGTGCATGCACACATATCACCAAATTAGCATATTTAAGGATACGTGGCTCACATTCCAGGTCAAATATTGCTGTCTTAGGAAGTTGGAGAGACTGAAATAACAAATCAATGAAAAAAGAATTAGATGCAATATATTAAATTGGCAAATAAACATGTGAAGAATTATACCTCAAATGCCAACTTTTTAATTTGCATCTTGAATGACACTTCCATCGCATCTGACTCTGAACAACTCCAATCGTCGTCTTTAGGTTCACTCTAGGTCAAAATTTGACCGCTATACTTAACAAATAAAACTCTCTTGTACTTTATCTCAAAACACGTTGTAATAAAATGATCTTATTGATTATGATTATGTATATAATGAATGGAACTAAAGTCATTTTGTATCCATGTTTGAAGTATATTGGATAAAACACTACATCACCAAAAGATTTGAGTCATTCTAAATGGAGCAATGATATTTGAACAACTATTTGGTATAACTTTTATGACAACCTTTTTTTTTATTGGTCAAAAACAATGGAGAGAGAAAAAGGAAGAGAGAGAGTAAGGATGTAATTTGAGTAGTATGAAAGAGAAAATTGTTTAAAAGTTGTCACAAAATGTTTGTACAAATATCATTTCTCTTTTAGACATGGAATCAACCCAAAAGTAAAATTCTAATTGTCCTTATTAACCTATTTTTTCAAATGAGAAATACTCGAATTAGTTGTTAGAAAAATGTTTGAAATAGGAGTTGAATTCACAACTTCTTATCTCTCCAAATTTTGTTCCTCCCATCATGTCATTTTATCATTCTATCCTTTGCATCTATTTGAAATACATGATATACGCTTTAGGTACTAACTCAATGCATGTAAGAGTTTCACATCGTAACATCAAGGTGTTGAGTTGTAAAATGTTCACTAATGTCACTATAAGAAAAAAAAAACCCCTTTCCCAATTTTAATAATTAAAAAAAATGCACTTTGAAATACATAGTAAAACCGAGATTTTTTAATAGTCAATTCCTAAACTTAGTTAAGATCAATTGAGCATCTACTTTTTCTAATTGCTTGTCAATATTATATCACTTTGAGCACAAACCAAAATTATCAAGCATGTCAATTTAGATTGTTGATTCTGTGTATTCGAAGAAATTGTAAACTTTTTTTTGAATAATAGTTCAAGATTGTCGTCTCCTACAAATCTAAAAACAATCCATTCACTTTTTTCCTTCTACATAACATTGTTCTGCATCTAAATATTATTTCATCATGTGCTGCAATATTGGTATTTTTCCTTTTCATGCAATGTTTGCATGAAACCCCTCAAAGGATCTCTAGAAACGATTTTCGTCCTATTTGTTTTTTATTTAGTAACAATATTGAAATGTCAGTATAATGAGCAATTTCAAAATCTGTAATTAATCAGTTAATCATGGAGGAATCTCCACACACATTTTCATCTCGTGATCTATGATAATATAACAATCTAAATTTTCAGTATGTGAATCAAATGCAAAATTCATATTAAAACAAAATATGTGTAAAAATGCTATGAAAATCGATGCTTGACTCCCTATTTCCAAGCATGGGAAACAATATGATTTAGGGCCCGTTTGGATTAGCTTATTTTAGAGCTTATATAAAACAACTTATGCAAATAAACAAGTTTTTATATATTATTTATAAGTTTTTAAAGTAGTTTATGAAAAAACAGATTATGAAGATACAATATTTTTTAGTGAGAGCTTATAAATTAAAATAAAAGCTAATTTATTTACATAAGCTATTTTTCAGAAGCTCAAAATAAGCACAAACCAAATGGGGCGTTATAGTAATAGCTTTTGAGAAATAGCATATAGTAATATAGTTTATAGTAATAGCTTTTGAGAAATAATATGATTTTAACGTGGTCGTTAAAGAGAAAATTTAGAAAGATGAATTTCACTATAGCATAAACAAACGCAAATAAACTATGCTTTACACATGAATCTTTAAATTATTTTATTTGAAAATTACTTTTTCTTGGGTTAAACAATCGAACCATATATGGATAGATTATACTTATCTCACAACCGAACTTCGAATTGCTAGGACCCCATTTCCCTAGAACCGGATGATTAACACAAAAAAAAAAATCAAACCATATAAATTAGTAAAATTATTTTTGTACATCCATTAACCATTCTACACTATAAATAGAGTGATGTGATAGATGCAATGAATAAGTGATGTTATAGCAAAAGATAGATAGATAAAAAATGATATGTTGAATGTGTATGAAAATCAAGGATGTACAAATATAATAGTTGTATAAATTATCGATTGTGCACTAGTTAGAGAGAGTGTGTTGCTTTCCCCGCCCTTACTACTAGCCCCGTTTTAGTTTTGGAGTCGTATACGTACATTTTTTTTTGAAAGTATGCATTTAACGACATATATTTAGTAACTTTTTCAAATAATACATCTTAATTGATGTTGGGGTGAGAAAAAGATGTCTTCAAAATTCCCCTAAAAAAATGTCTTCTAAATATTTTTGGGGCATTACTTTTCACTCCTCAATCACAACTAAAATCTACTCATATTTTTGAAAGTGCACTTTCAAACTACATAAATTATTCAAGAGTGCACTTTTAAATGGTGCAAAGTTAATTTTTTCGCGTATACTCAATCTCATAAACGTGGTGAGAAAAGTTTTTCTTATATTTTTGTTAAAGGTCTAGATTAGTTTTTTTTTTTCGGTCGAAAGAAGTTGAATATTAAACCCAACATGTTATTTGGATCGGAATATTACTCTTCTCACTTCTCAAATTGCTCAAAAACATACCCAAGGTAACTGTTCGACTTTATAGCTGCAATTAAGTGTCGTTGGACACTTTATAGAGCGGTTCAGTCACTTTTTAAATCGATTTAACCGATCTTAAAAGTGTCCAACGACAGTTAACTGTCGTTGGACCGACAACAGTTGAAAAAGAAAGATCAATTTGAGAAGTGAGAAGAGTAATTTTCTTTGAATCGACACCGTATGACCAGCAAAAGCCCAAAAATACTAATGAGGATCTTTTGCTCACAGCTCAGTATGATTGCTTCTCAAGAATTTCTTTTCGCATCATACTCATCTCTCGCGCGTCGTCCAGAATTTCTATTTTGTCTCTGTCTGGATTATATAATTCAAAACCTGACTATATATAAGCAAGACTCAAAATCCTCCCCTCATTTCAACAGTTACAATTTTTAGCCCTAACTTCTCCCAAACCACCCAAAATTTGAACCACCCCACATTATGTCATTCTTGAAGTCAAGTTGGTCTATTTCATCAAATTTCAACACTTTTCAACCACTAAACAAAAGGTTAGGTCGTATGATCTTGTGCTTTCTGGTAAGACCCTGATTGAGGAGGATTTGGTTGATAAAACCAATTTTTCTCGTAGTACTAGTTTTTTTGGAAGACACTCTTGTTCTTCTTGTTTCCACTATGAGTGGATGGTGGAACCTGTACTCTGCTGGAGCCGATAGTCTTTCTCTATGGGGGCCCTTCCTTGGGAGCCTTGAAGCAGGGTCTTTGGGGTTTGTCCCTTGGTTTCTTATGTCTATGTCATGGGTGGTGTAGGCTTGGTACATCGTCTCTTTGGTTTAGGTATTTGGTGTGTGGTAGGGGTTTTCTTTACTTGCCTATTCTTAGGGAGAGTTTTGGTGGTTTTCTTTATTTTTGTTTGGTGATGTGGGCGTTGTAGGTTTTTTTGCTAGTTTGGGGTTGGCTTTTTTAGGTTTGATGTCCCAACCAACTTTGTATATTCGTTCTCCCTTTACATATTTTTGACATTCAATTAAAAAGGTTAGGTCGCATTTCTTCATTCATTAGTTCATTAATTTGTGTTTTTTTTTGCGCTGTTATGTTTCAAATTATATAATCCAAAACAGATTGTTCGAGAATTCATATTGTCTAATTCGAAACAGGGTAATGTGTGCTGAATTCTGATTTTTTTTATTTGTATATGTGATTTTGATTGCGTTTAGGTATGGACCTACGTCTCAATCGTGTTAGAGGCAATGAAATTTCATGATTGCATTAGTTAGGCGAGATCGAGGGAGAGCAGAGGTGACCGAGAGAGGATAGGCAGATAGCGAACGAGAGAGAGAGAGAGAGAGAGAGAGAGAGAGAGAGAGAGAGAGAGAGAGAGAGAGAGAGAGAGAGAGAGAGAGAGAGTTGGATAAGAGAGCAGGAGTGGCAGAAAGTTGGAGAAAGGAAGCATGTATATCATAGAATGGAGTAGAAGCGCGACGAGTGAAACTTATACGCTAATCATATCATGTTCGTACCCAAACCTAAACTTATGATATAAATTACAAAGGCCAGATATAATAGGATCATAAAATGAATTAATTTATCATAGTTCATTGGTTCATCAAACATAAGATATACATATGATACGATAAGTTTGTCTTAACTCCAAATCTTGACCATCAATTGGTTAACTACTGTTGAGGTTGAAAGGTTCTAATCAAATCCAAATGATTTTTTCAAGAATACAGGAAATCATTATAGAACCAAGTTATTGTGTGTTTATTTTCTCAAAAAAAAAGGTTTTCTGTTTGAAGAAAAAAAAAGTATTTTTTTTGTTAACCCTCCGGTTTCTAGGGAAAGGGGTTCTGGTAATCCGGAGTTCGGTCGTTAGGTAAGTGTAGTCTGACCAATAATTGTTTCATCCAGAAATCAAACTCAAGTTCTCGCAAACGATAAAAAAAATAGTATTTTGCTATTATATTTTTTTTATTTTCGGGTGCGTTTGATTTGAAAAATAGTAAGTACTGAATATAACAGTACATGACAAGACAAACTATACTATTGATAGGTAGTATTTTTTATTCTGGAAAGATGATATTTTGGTATTTTTTTTATAGTTCGTGCTTTGGACAAAAAGTTGTTCCATGATTTAGTGAGCGATAATAATTACTCGTTCTTATTGTTCAATCTCTTGCTACTTGTTTTGTCCCATGTACTTCTTCTCTTGCATATTCAAGTGTGTTTCTATTTAATACTATTGTCCCATGTACCACTTCCTCTTGGTAAGCCTCGACGTTATGTTGAATTTAATGTTTTAAATAAATTCTATAACCAATATTGAATACATGATTCTAAAACCACCAAACCACATGACACTCTCATTCACACACTTATCCAGTTATCCACTTCGTCCTAGTAACAAGAAAATATCTACACCAGATGTCAAAATAAGTCTATCTATAATTGAACGAAATGTCCTTCATATTCCCAAAATGTCCACTAGTCTAATTTCCATATAGAAACTAACAAAAAACATATGAAGTAATGTTGTTGTTTTTTTTATAACAATGTTAGTGTTTTTTAACAAAAATATTCATGGAGGACAATTGAAAATGTTAGAGAATGGAATGGTCTTTATTACCAAAAATTTCCTCAAAATCTACTCAAAAACAACATTTTTTTCCTGAATCAATTAAGAACAACAGAGAGCAAGACTTCTTGTACTATTGTCGCTTTGATCATCCATTATTTAGGGTCATTTTGAAAATTTAATCTATTTTGAACATTCATCGGTATTTGGTAATATTAATTTTTAATATATTGTATGTTATATTTTTCATTAAACATATTACTTTACTGTGATTTTTGTGATTTTTTTAATATTAGTATTAATAGAATTTGTTGAGAATGTAATTTGGATAACTGAAACTCGATCGAAATTAAACGCATTAAATTAGATTAGATAGGGTTTACTTTCAAAATCATATATCCAAATCCAACCACAACTATTTTAATATTTCGATCAGATGAATTTTTTGCTCATAACCGATTAAAAAGCTCACAACAAACACCTTAATTTATAGTGTAAAATTACTTCATCTGTTCCTTTTTAAGTGTCGTTTTGGAATATTAACACCAATTTAGCGAAGTATATTTTTACACATCTACTTCCTATTATACCCTTATTTTAATCCACCAATATATTCCTTTTTTTTCATACACTTTCTCTTTCAAATAAATTTAATATGTTATCTTTATCTTGTAACAAGCAATTGTTAGTTACTATCTTTTTCTCCAACGAATTCCTATTTTTTTTGCATACTTGTCTCTCTCGTAACAAAAATTGTCAATTTTAAGATAACAAGAAACAAAGTTTGTTTTAAAAAAAACTTTAGTTTTCCAAATATATAGTATAAATTAGTTTTATTGAAAAAGATAAGAGTAATTGACGAATGGTATAATTAAAAAGAAAGGAGGAAGTAATTATTTACGTTTTGCATAGTTCGTAACTATATATCCTATTTTTACTCCTTTTTTCTGTTTTTTATTGTTGGATTTTTGGTTTGAAAAGTTTGGTCTTATCATGGAACTTTTAACTAACTAATTTATTGAGATTTTTCCGATGATTAACTATAAAATAATTTAAATAACTATATAATAATTTAAAAGAACCGAAAAAGAAACAACTATAAAATAATTTAAATTTTTAGATAAGATTTTATTCGACAGAGCTAAATAATAGCATACTTGCAGCTCAAGTTACATATGCTAATTCACATAAAAAAGTATATATATTCTACATATCCTCAAGTTAAACCTACAATTGCAATTATGATGAAAAAGTTTATCCGCCTCGGATGCTTCCGTTCGCGCACTGCGAAAACGATTACCAATAATCCTTCAACAACCTATGATCCTCATGCTGTTAAGATTCAATCCACTGCTCCCAACCAAAACCATCATGTCGACATTGAAAAACACAAAAAGAATCTTGATAAGAAATTCCGTTCCTTCAAAAGTTTGTCTCATGACTCATCTTGAGTCGTAGTATTTTTTACGTCTTTATTTCTGTGTCAATTCCAAACCCTATGATGAAAATAATGCTTAATGTCTTGGGAATATTTGAGTCTTTATTGCTTGATTTACCCACTGTTTTGACACAATGCCCTATTTGTGAAATAATGTAGGTAAGTTTAGTTTAGGAGTGAGGTGAGACTTGGCATTAAACTAGGAATGCACCAAACTGGTCTGGAATAGATATCAAAAGAGTGTAGAAGCAAAAATATATATTACCATAGGGGAATAAAAAAAAGTGCGGCTCATTATTAATACATACAATCTTTTTGCCGAGGGATCGGGTAACATCGCAAATATGTTGTTATTCGCGTCATTAAGCAGAGAGATAATATGAAAAAACAATAAGAGTCGCATTTCCCCAGTTATTGGTAGCATTGCGCTCTTGCGATGAAGGATTGGTATGGGAATTTTCAGAATGAAAAGTTCACCTAAACTTCTACTCTGTTCTACATCACAAAGTATAGGGCCACACACACACTAAGAGCTAGTGGGTTGATCATGATTCTAAAGGTTAAAATATTATTACTTGACTAGAGTATTCCTGAGGGTTGATGATATTCATATCTAAATTAGTTTGATATGTGTATTTGTGTCTTTTCTTTTTCATTATTTGGGGACAATTAATTGTTTAAATTTTGAGGTGTGATAAGTGATAACTACTAGAAATTATATTTATTTAATCTTTTTAAAACATGAAGTTTTTTAATCAAAGTTCGTGAAAATAATTTTGAGTTCTTTAGCTGTGACCTTGTTTTTTTTCATAATTTATTTCAGCTCTTATTATTAATGATATATTTGCGTCTACTAAGTGTTCATATGAAATAGAAAATGTTGGATTGGATGCTATAAGGTGTTGTGGTAACTTTGAGCAAACGAAAGTCCAATAGGAATATATTCTTGTAGAAGTTTTATGAACAGATTAGATTATTTACTCTATATTGATTTGTTAAACCAAAAGATTATTGCAATTATGTTTGTATCGCCTCAAAAGAATAGATTGATATGAATCACTCGAGACGAGCAAAATAGTCTTCCAAGCATGGAAATACAGGTAATACATTACTGTCTTTAAAATGTCTTAACTTCTGTTAGTAACACGACATTTTTGGTACCGATGCAGGTTCCACATAGCATAGTAGGCACTTGTGCGAATAGGATTGGTCCATCAAACGCGAGATAGCTGCTTCAGTTTTTGTTTCAGATGTGTTGAAACATGCCAATTGTTGGAAAGGAGTTAGCATATGATGTTGCAGGGGTAAGCACATTATGTTGCAGGAAAGCTATCGTGTTGGGAAGGGGTAATTAAGCATATGAACTTGCAGTTTGAGGAATTGGCAGGGGTAGGTATATGATGTTGCAGGGAAAATTACTCCTTAGTTGCTGATGTGAAGAGGGTCCTAAAAATAGGTAGTATTATTAATTGAATGAATTTGGTGTGGGTATCATGATGTACTATAAATTATTTGTAATGATCTGTTGGTTGTAATTTTGTCCGACTTTCGAGCGTATGATTTGGTGGGAGCTCTGCAACCCTTCATAGAAGGTGGATAGATGCCTCTTGCTATGATGCTGAGTCCGGACCGCTTAGTTGTAAGGGTTGGAGTACCCCCTTGTACTCCCTTTAATAAAATATTTTTTATTATAAAAAAAATATAACTTATGATTTTTATTTTGGTTGAATAGTCTTTCATATGTTTCTACTTGGTTTTTGTTTCAGTTATTCACAATTATACTTGCTTTTAAAAGTTGCATGTGAATGTTGTTTAGCTGAGTTTTAGTGGAAATATGTCTAGAGTGCAAGGATGATTTATATATAATGAAAACGTTTATTGAATGTTCAACACATTAATTAATAGGAACTCTGTATCTGACTCAAATCAAAGCTAAGCTAACTTAACAAATTTGGTTGTATTAATTAATAGTTTTTCCTTCTACATAACATTGTTCTGCATCTAAATTTTATTTCATCATGTGCTGCATTATTGGTATTTTTCCTTTTCATGCACTCTTTGCATGAAACCCCTCAAAGGATCTCTCGAACGATTTTCGTACTATTTTTTATTTAGTAACAATATTGAAATGTCAGTATAATGAGCAATTTCAGAATCTATAATTAATCAGTTAATCATGGAGGAATCTCCACACACATTTTCATCGCTTGATCTATGATAATATAACAAACAATCCTAAATTTTCAGCATGTATATCAAATGCAAAATTCACATTAAAACGAAATGTGTAAAAATGCTATGAAAACCGATGCTTGATTCTCTATTTCCAAGCATGGGAAACAAAAACTTGAGAAACCATATTGTAAAATTCATTGTTGAACTTGAACCTAGCATTCCTCGTCTTTCCAATGTATTTTAACCAAGTGATAGATAAGAATTAAGAAATGCCTCACGCCATCTTGTAAAACAGTTGGATTCTGTGGTATGTATGAATGCTTAGACGTCGTCATAGTATTATGGCTCTTCTTCAATGCACTTTGGACATCTGCATCTAAAACCATAATCTGCAAGGGATGCTTGTCTCTCTTCAAATGGAAGGTCCTCATCAACATATGAAATGGTTATCTGTAAAGTCCTTCCAAATGTTAATTAGTTGATCATGTCGATATATTTGATAAAAACATTTGGCTGTGTCTATGGTGAACCTTTGATAATAACCGTCAAATATATTGGTATTTTACAAATCATTTAAATTTAGTATATAAAATCTCATCAAAATTGTTTAGTTTAAAAAAAAAAATGGGCTATAGATATAGACATAAAAATGAGAATTCTAGTTATAGCCATGGTGATTATTTAGTAGATGTCAGGAACATAAGGTCGATTTGGGTGGGCTAATTTAGCTTCTTCTAAAAATAAAGATATAGCATAAACAAACCTCTTCTCCTTTACTGATGGACCTCAGTGCAATTATTATTGCTTGGCCATCTCTATCCTGCATGCAAAGAGGTAGTAAAATCTTTAGATTCAATGTTACATAAGCCATCAACTGAATCATACTTTTTTGGCATTAAATGAAGTCAAATAAACCATCAACTAAAACTAAACCGAAATAGAAGATAATATCGAGATAGTTTTGCCCCACATACCTCGTCTCTTTTGAAAGCTTTAGCATTAGGACAACATGAATGGTTCAAACAGCTTTGCAAAGGAAAAAATGCAGTTCCTGGAATACAAGTTAAATAGAGTTAACAACCACTATTTAAAAATAAATCAGGAGATATTCTAACTCCTATAATCATCAAGGTAGTGTTATAATGCTTTCTTTTGCAGGGTCAGACGATAGTAAAGTAATCACAATTAAAAGTTAAATCTAAATAAATTCTTATGGCAGATGCATAATTTCTTGATCACTCAGTTTATGTTTAAGGGGGGCCGTGGAATGGGGGAATTTAAGTTGTCGGTTGTTCAAAAAACAGTGTTATCACTAGCAGATTGCAGAAAATGATGAAAATCGAAAATCCTCTTTATCACTAGCAGAAGCTGCATAGCCCTTGAATTCAGTCAATCATATATTAAAAAAAAAAAAAAAGGCATACTACATACAAATGAAAAGGGAGTGGAAGCATAGCCTAGCTTACATATTGAATGGCTTACATATTACGATGAATATAGGAGTATTAGTAATCAACTCTTCAGTTTTTCTATTTTAAAAATAGGTTAAGTTTGGCAGACATTAAAACGTTTCGGTTTTATTACTTTTTTATATGGGGTTAATATTAAAAACAGTCATAACTCCATTATTGGCAGTAATAGAATTGTTATCGGCACTAACATCCACATGATTTGTTTCCAAATTTGTGTTGCCAATTCTGTTTATATTGCACCGCTGGATCTCAAAGTCACCTATTCACAGTATTTGCTCCTCCTTTGCATTATTCCGGCTTCACATCATTGCTCCATTCTCGAATGTTGTTGTCTTCCTCCAAGGACACCACACAAGAAGCAAAATGTGCCAAGTCTTTCACATTTAAACTTGGCTGTAATCCAAGCTCCTCCTAGAGTACAAACATTCATCTCTTTTTTCAATGGTGAGTTGACATCGATTCGGACCCTCATTCGCATAAAACTGCTGTGAGGAGTATTTTTGGGATCATACTTCTTGAATTCACCTATGAAAGCTCCAATACCTTTGCCAACCTTCTCTTGCATGAATCCGCAGGGTGGGTCATGCACTTGAACCCAAATATCCATCCATTTTGTCAAGAGCCACCGCTTTCAGGACATCACCCAGCGCAATCTTTTGGAGAACAATGTTGAAGTTCTAAAAAAAAAGGCCCTCCATTGAGAACCTTCTTAGCATCAATCTATAATTGCTGCACCATTTCCCGGTTGCCACAAATGGCTTAATCGTTCTTGGAGGTACTTGAATCGGATCTATTTGTTGGTCAAGATCCGACCAATCAAGCAATGAAGCTAATTGCAGCCATATCAGCATCCAAATTCAGGGTCATACCCCCTTCATGGTTGAGTTCCATAGTGCAAGCGAGGCAGATGAGAATAAGTGTAGAAATGGCAGAGATGGTGACACTGTGATACGAATTGGACAGAAAAAAGGGAAGTGAGGACATGTAAGGACTGAAATTCGGTTTGGATTTGCACTTTTTGGATACAAGTATTGACAGACAACGATGCAAGCCATATATAAGCACAAGACGCGTTTAGGTTAGGCCAAACGAAAGCACCACACTCACAAGAGCAGTGGCGGCCCAATGCTTAGACGGAGGCACAAATTATTTAATTCGGCTGCTGGGTTTATTGCTTTGAAAACCCTAAAATTTTCCTTTTTCCAATATTACCGCTAAATCTGCTGGCAGAAACTGGAACAACGGCTGCTACTGCCCTAATAGCGAAACTAAAAATGTGTCGCCGTTTTCATAGAGGATTTCGTCAAAGTCTCCAATGCTTAAGTGCTATAGTGATTAGTGCCACTATTTGCGACGCTGTGAAAAACAAATTCTTGCTCCCTCCTCCAAAACCAAAAAATATAATTGCATAATCCTTCCATAAAAGGCTAACTTCTAGCCACTTGTCAAATAAAAACTATCAGTCAAAAGGTTTTGAATCAAAACCTTTAACTTGAAGACTGTTGTCTTGCTTAAGACAATAAAGAAAAAGCATGAACTTCAGTAATGATAAGGCAGATCAATAATACTAAGGAAAATTGAGATAAAGAACACAAAGTTGAACTATGAATAGACAAAAATAACTAGTCTGCAGACATCAACAGACAAACAGCAGTGAAATTGGTACCTTCACAACAAGTAGAATAGTCTTCACCTAGAGCATCTAGAATTGGTTGTGTAATTTTCTCAACTTCTTCCTGCCATGAATGATAACACAAAAAGTAAAAGAACTAATTCATTTGAGATAAAATGTTAAAGCAAAGTGAACAAAATTCTAACCTTGTCAGGATTCGACATATCATTGATGTATAAAAAGTAATCCTCCACAGGAGAAGCAACAACCAAATCACTGAAAAACATAATTAAGGTATTAATAAACATTCATGATCCGAGTAAACTATTATTCACATTTTCAGTTTACTTCAATGGCTGTACCTATATCACAATATTTAACCGTTATGTTAACGGAAGCAAACACAACAAAGTATATGGCTAGACAGAATAATAGAAAAACAAAGTCCCACAAAGTTGGCTCTTACAGATTATTCAGCTCAAACATGCCAATGATATGTCCATAGATTTCAAGGCAGAATACTGATAAGAGTCAAGGGTTTGGAGCTATGATTCCGACAAAAAGTCGCTGAGCATGCACACGACGAATATATCACCAAATTAGCATATTTAAGGATACATGGCTCACATTCCTTGTCAAATATTGCTGTCTTAAGAAGTTGGAGAGACTGAAACAACAAATCAACGAAAAAAGAATTAGATGCAATATATTAAATTGGCGAATAAACATGTGAAGAATTATACCTCAAATGCCAACTCTTTAATTTGCATCCTGAATGATGCTTCATCGGAAGAATTAATATCATCTGGTAGTGCAATGCAGTCCCACCACCTACAGACACTTTGAGGTCACTATTCTGACATTTTTTAATTAAATTTGTATAATAATGCTCAACATCAGAAGTCAAAATAAGATAAAGGAATTGTATTTTCAAATGCAGGATATTTGACTTAAAGTCTTCCATGTCAAACTATATTTATTCTTTTGAACAATGAAGCTGATTTATGATTAGTCGATGAGTTTTACAAAAAGGTAGTCAGTAACGACCTTTTTTTGTATCCCATTGATATAGGTCTCCAAGCTTCCAAAAGAAGAGAGAAATTATAGTGGTCTGAAACACAGGATGCATCATATTTCTCTTTCTCTGCAGGACAATTTGCTTTTAACTTGCGGTACCTTAATATGGTAGAAGAAATGACCTGGAGATAAAATACAACCAGGTTTTCAATCAGATAAATCTAGTAAGGATAATGTATGCAAGACTGATGAACATAGCTTGATTGATAAGTTGAGCATAAAATACATGCAATGCAAGTCTATCTATATGTTAAATTAAAGGGCAGCTTAGACAATGAAAAATTAATATGTAAAATGAGGCAATTGTGGATTGCAGAAAATAGCAGTTTGTTCAAATTCTGCTACGCTACAGTGCTAAAGTGCCACTATAGCCACTATTTGACAACATTTTGTACGAGATAGTGTATCACAGAACAATAGCGATTTGTGTACGCTATAGCCTCTATTTGACAACACTGAGTCTTATAATTTATAAAATGAGCTTTTCTGCAAGATTGATTTTTATGTTTAATTTAATGTGCCAGAATACAAGCATTTACTGCAGAATAATACTACTTATTGAACTCTGATGATAATAATCCCAGGTAAGATTACCAGATATACACATGTATAAACAGTATGTGTGTTGCCACATGATCATTTTTCATTTCACACAGCACTAAAGAAAAGAAACTCGGAGCAAATGAAACCCTACCTTTGCAGCAAGGAGGAATATATCATTTGTTTCTGTGAGAGAAAGAAATCAAATAAATAAGCAAGACATGAAACAAAAATGTCAACAACAAATGTGGATTGTTGAAAATTATCGATGTGTCCATAACAAAGGAGTCTTACCATTAGCATGTTTCACAAATTTAAGGAGTGCCTCCTTACGTCTTGGATCAGAACTCTCGCCAGTACAGAGTAAAGAATGGGAGGACTCCCAATCAGCCTCTGCACATGACATGCTACAAGTATTGATAACATTATCAGACAAGATTATTTCATACTTTACACTCAAAAGAATCATATAATAAGTATGAGTTTTTTAAACAATAGCATTTTATGTGAGTTAAAATTAGCTCATGCCTCTCAGTTTTTTCAGATGCTCCCATTTATTTACTTTATAAACATCTATAAGCTTATAAGGAATTTTTCATAAGTGAAGAACCATAAACTTATGTCAATTGAAAAATTCCCATAACATAGAAGCTAATCGAAATTGGTTCTTGATCTTTTAAATCTTTAAATAAGAAGAAATCAGAAGCTGAGTATGGATCCCCATGCAGCATTCATGTGTGACCAAATTTTCACAGTAGTTGTTAATTTGTGCTCAGTGGTGTGTAAAATTTACTGATTTGAAAGATGAAAGCATTACATGTCAAATAGTATTTCTTCAACCAATCGTAAATTAGATCATGATTGGATAAGTGATTATGTATAAGTTATTTCTATATAACAAAATATAAAATAAAGTCAAACTCTTCTTATATAGGTTATAAGCTGTTTTCATAAGCTACCTTGAAGAGCCTATGGAAATAAGCTAAAAACAACTTATAGACAGCTCATAAGTTGTTTAAGTAAGCTCTCCTAATCATACAAGTTCTTATGCTAGTAGATAAGCTCAAATAAGTCAATCTAAACAGGCTTTTACCTGCAGTAGTAAGCTTCTCCACATCCACCATGGCATGGAACAGCTTGAGGCAAGGAGAACTTCTCAGAGTAAGGCAATCTGAATTGGCCGTTTATCAATGATTCCACAACACCTTCGGGTAAAGGAACTTTAGTTTTGGAACTTCCGGAACTACATTGCCAAGTACTCTCCTCTTCATCAGATGAATCCATTTCATGACAGTTTTTCGAAGACTTTGAAGAGCTTCCTACATCACAATCATGACTCTCATTGGCCCTTAATTCTTCCAAGTAAAGCCTCCTACCAATTTGAATTTCTATGGAACCAATAAAACGAAAACAGAAGCTACAGACAAAACAATCAATCTGCAAAGTAAAGTAGAAAATGAGACAAAGAAACAAAAACTTTTAAAATGGCTACACAAGAACAAAAATCACGAGTACAAAAAAAAAAAAAAAAAACCTTGTTGAAAGAGTGTTGATTCCCAACAAGCATTTGGTCCTTGAGAACAAGTTCATCCTCTGTGAAGTCCTTTGCAGCATACAAACCTAAAATTCTCCAGAATCAGAAAAGAAACGCATCATTTGGATAAACAGCTTAATTAAGCATTATAAGTTCTTATTATATACTCACTTTGTCTCTAAACATAGGACCCTCTTGATATTTTCATTGTCCATTTTTACAAGACCTCTTTCAAAGTTTCAATTGTATTAATTATTTTTTTTACTAACATACTCCTAACTATGTTACATCTTTGTCTGCAATCTGTAATTAATAAATACTAATGAAGACCACATAAGCTGATTTCTCTTGAAGGTTAAACTTGTAAAACAATACCAATTGTAAACAAATTTAATATTACTACCAACTTTCTTATTTCCTGTGAATTCGTTAATGGGGTTCTATATTTGGGGGTGGAGCTAGAAAATGCTTATGGATAAGTTACTTCTATAACGGAAGATAAAATAAGTCAAACTTTTTCATATATACTATAAGCCGTTTTCATAAGCTATCCTAGAGAGCTTATAGACATGTCATAAGTTGTTTTCAGAAGCTCTTCAAAACAATCTCACGATTACTTATGCCAGATAAACTTGAATGCAAATATATTCATAGTACAAAATACAAATTGCAATACATTATTTGCAACAACAACAACAACAAAAAATGTGAAAAACATGTTACAATATTTATTAAAGCTAGAACAGAAACTAACAACAGAAGATTAAAGAAAACGCAAATCATTTGTTTACGCAGTTTGACCAAGTGTGTCTACCTCTGCGACTATAGTGCATCAATAGTTCTGTATATTACTTTGAGTGAATTAGGTTTTACATTATATATATATATAGTATTCCAGTCCGGATTACAATAAGCGGGGCGACCCCACAACAAACAGAAGGGCAGGGGAGTAGGGAGCTTTGCAACGCTCCGCTAGCTCAACTCGCCGCCCCTTGCCCCTCTTATGTGTCTATATATGAGTCATACTCAACAATTAACAACATCAACAGTAAAATAAAAGAATTGGTGTGATGGAACGTAAACAAATGATATGATGAATAAATCAAAAGAAGTAGCTACCTTTTCCAAGTTGGTCATCATGTTTGATTGTGATGACATTGCAGTTCCTTGAAGAGAAAATATTGTGATAATATTCCTGGATGAAAAAAGTGACGAAAATGAAGAGAAGATGAAAATGGGTGGTTGTGATTGATGAATGAAGAGATTGATTACCTGAAGTTGGTGAGGTGAAGGAGGAGAAAGAAGAGAAGAGATTTCATTGGCACAACGCGAGATGATAGGGCAAATTGGTTCCATTGAAACAAACGTTGGTGCTTGGAACAGTGTCAACGACACAACACTAAACAGGGACACAAACGTGACGGCGCCAATAGCACCAACAACGTTGTACTTTTGTTTTTCAGTATCCGTGTGTTCGTTTGGGCTTTAGATTTCATTTCACAGCTGTTTTTTTTTTTAAATTGCTTTCTCCTTGCTCATCTCACCTGTTTTGACCAAAATACCCCAACGTACCAACGTGAGTAAAGTCACGTAGATCCAACGTCAATGTGACTTAAGTCACGTTTGTTTTAGGTAAGTTAAGTTTTCATCAATTTTGCACAAAGATAATATTATTTGAAAACCTCAACCAAACATACAATATGTTATGTTCATTTTTTAAAAGCATGTCATATCTTAGAAACAACAATAACAACAACTATTTCATGATCCAAAATAAATCATAACTAAAAATACACAAGTACGCGAAATAAATTCCAAAATTAATATAATACGACAAATTTATTTAGTTATAATTTCATCTCTGTTCAAATAAACGAAGTGTTACGTTACATTACATTGCATTATCCTTAATGATGTTGTATCATCATCATGTTGGATTAAAATTAAATTCATGAAAGTTTGCTGAAAATGTTGGCATTGAAGTGTCTTATACTTAGTGTAAAAATTTGCAAGTCTCTTTCAAAACTCAAAAGAATGAAGAGAACACGACACATGTATTCTACCAAATCAACTGTATAGGTTATCACATCGAATCCCTTCATATAGGATGAGTTGTCACAGAAAGGAATGCATCCTAATATATTCTTTTGAACTTAATGTTACTATCTTGTCAACTGACAAGTTTCAATTGACAGAGGAGCATGATCAAACACAAAACAACATCTTAGAAATGCATTCCCTTTTGTGGCACTCATCATATACGAAGGAATTCGATGTGAAAACTTATATAGTTGATTCGGCAGAATACATGTTGTGTTCTCTTCATTCTTTTGAGTTTTCAAAGAGACTTGCAAATCTTTACGATAAGTATAAGACACTTCAATGTCAACATCTTCAGCAAACTAACAAAAATTAAACTAAAATCCAACAAAATAATGACACAACATAATAATACTACCTAAACATTTTCATCTGGCCGAATCAAACTCTTGAGAATATCTTCAGGCGATCTCAGCAACGTAGCATCCATCTCGATCCTCGGGAACATGTTGTGCCGACTAAATATCGAGAACATGCTCCTCACGTCGTCGTCGTTCGTTAACTCCAGCCGATTGAACGTCAATCTCCCCTCTCAGTCAAACGATGGACGTTCATACCAAACATATTTCACCCTCCTTATGTCTCCGTGGTTTAGTCGTTGGTTGATTTCATCAAGTTGATCCTTCAGTTCTTTAAACGTGACATCATCCCGAACCTTGAACAAATTAGGGTTTCCACCGTTGAAGCATACTTGAGCGTTGAACAAATTGTCAATCGTTTCCGATCTACACCATAAGAAGTTAAAAACAATCAATGAAAAACTCATTCAAACATTTCATCAAACACTTGGAGTGTAAATTATACAAAAACCCTAAAACTAAAAACTACAACATAAACATGCAAACATCTAAACATTTAAGCAACATAAGTCATTTATATGTAAACATTGTATCATTTCTTGCCGAAAAAAATCAAAATTTAAACAAACCCTAAAACTAAAAAAATTCTAATTTAAGAGGAAAAATGTAACATATAAACATAAAATGTCAATGGTACTTGATTATGAAAACTTACTTGTTATTGGAGTGGTGGGTGGTTTGAAGTTGAAGAAATTTGAGGTTGGATGATTTGAGAGAGTTTTAGAGATTTGAGAAGTGAAATGGAGAAATGAGGCACTGATTGAGTTATAAAAGAACGCAACGTGACTTAAGTCACGTTGACATCTACCGAGTGTGACTTAAGTCAAGCAGGTTATACACCAACGTGAGTTAACTCATATACCAGATGTAAATATACCGAGCGTGACATCTACCGGATGTAAATATAATACATCCATGTCCGCCAAAATGTCATAAAAATAACTAAAAATATACAAATGTCATAAAAACACTAGAATAAGACCATACTCCTCTGGACTATGGCTTCTAGTCCTCCTCCGGGGAACCAGCTCCTCCTGCAAAATGAGATACTCCGATTGGATGCCCTGCAACACACTGGTAAAGACTGGAGACACAAACACATCAGGATGCTCCATTGCACTGTCCACTCTGGCTCTGATGTTCGCAATAATCTGGAGTGGATCGGGAACCTGTCTGGCCCACTGCTGCTGAACAATAACTTCCTCGTAAGGAGGGACAAGAGTTGTGTACTCAGCAACAGGCGTAGGGTCGCTCATAATAGAATGAGATACACGGTAGAACCAACTCATGTACCCCTCCTGATACCTCCACTCTCGAGTCTCTGCTGTCTGCCGACCCCGAAGAACCTATGGAAGGACATGGACCAGAAAATCCTAAAAGGCCACAACCACATCCTCTGACCTAAGAGCGTCAAACGTCGTCGAAGATCTGGGATGGTCTGGACATAGCCATACTGCCTGAGAACCTGCTTCGGCAAGTGAAGGCACATCGTCGTACTGTTGGCCATGATCCAACCTGAGTACCAGCAGATGTCGTGGAAAGGTGTAACATCCTGATGATCCTCGTACGGCCTCCAGATGACATCATCATTCACCATCAGATCAATCAGGCCACAGTAATGTCCAGGATCAGAATGGCCCCTGGGCGGTTTCCATCTGGCAGCAAGCAGGTCAGTACGATCGTACAAAGCTTGAATCCTCGGAAAAATCTTCTTGAAGTGCTCCAAAAGCCATCCCTACAAACACAAAAGGACACAATAATATCAACACAAGTATCATACAAACAAATATTTCAGCATCACAAACGCATAAACAGACACAATAATATCGTAAGTCATTTACAATATGTTATAGAAAAGAAAAAAAATATTACCTCAAGTAGAGTCATGCAACCACCACAAGCGCCAATGTCTGGGTTCGTAGCAAGAGAAAACTGGGTGTAGAGAAAAGCAAGTGTCATCCCGCCCCAGGACCACTCGTGCACCGTGTTCAAGTCCTGCAGCATAGTCAGCCACAACAGATGAACGCCTTTGCTGTTCTTGTTGGCGAAAATGGTGACGCCAACCAAGAACAAAAAAACACCTTAATGCACATGGTAAAAACCCTCTCCTGCTCCTCCGCCTCCTCCTCATCAGCAGGCTACTCCAACTCATTACACCTATGCAAGAGTCTGTCATACACCCTCTTCGGGTGAGGTATACTAATATTCCTACCCCACTGTTTATTTACCTTAGACATCGCCTCTGCCTCCGCCATACCAACTCGCTCTGCAACAACTCCATATACAACTCGTATCCTACATCCTCGTCACCCATGAGCCTCCCAACAATGGGGATGTGTAGCAGACACGCCACATCATCTTGTATGTTATCTCCCCAACGAGAATATGGAAGTTGCTGGTCTCTGCATGTCATCTCTTTGACAAGGCGGTGATGAGGCCATGGTTGATGTTTTCGCACCCAGTCTGAAGGAAGGGGCAAGACCGGATGCATCCACCCGTTGTCAGAACCATACATGTCCCCGTTCCGGGACTGTCAGCTTCCCAAGCTTCTTCCCATGCGAGGCAGGGGTCACCTTATGCGTCCTCCGAAACTGAAATACAAAAAATTAAACGAACAGCCGTTAAAAATATAAACATTTGAATAACTAAAAAAGACATAACAATTTATTCGTAAAAAAAACAATAATTAAAATAAACATCAAACATTTTAACATAACAATTAAATAGTAAAAATAAAATAAAATAAACAATTAATTAAATTGACGCGTAATTAAAATTGACGCGTAATTAAATTGACGCATAATTAAAATATTTTAACATGAAAATTAAATCGTACAATTAAATTAAAATAAACATATCAATTGACGCGTAATTAAATAAAATTAAACAATTATACTTACTTAGGCGTCGCTCCAAAGTCTGCATACCACATGTCTACCGAAATTCGGTAGAAGCGTCAAGTCACTAGGGTCCCCGAGAAAACTCTCTGGCACGACCTCTTCCTGAGCCTGCTGTTGGGCCTCACCCTCCTGCTGCTGAGCCTACTCGTACTGAGGCTGATACTCCTCATGTTGTTGTTGATGCTGCGTGGGGTCCACTACCTGGGACGACGTCCCCTCCACATCCTGTCTCCTAACTCCTTGTCTCCTTCGAGGAGCAGGGCGCGCAACCGCCTTTTCGGCCCGTGCACTCCCGGTCATGGTCTCCATGTCTGCTCTCAATCTGTCTGGTCACTCAGACATATCTACACAATATTTTTAAAAGGAAAAATCAATGATTTTCATAGGGACATTGTGTCATTTCTAAATAATCAACAACAACAGTTCAATTTCGGCAGCGTCATTTCAATCTCTAACCTACCAAAATACACTCAACTCACTATAATCAACATTAACAATCCAATTTCTAACTAATTTCATCATTAACAATGCAAAAATCAAACAAATTTTCATTGAGACATTTTATCAAACTCCTAGAGTTCAACATAAAATCTAACAATTTCTAACTCTAACCTAACACATTTGAGTCAAACCTACTCTAATCAACATCTAAACAACAATTTCTAACTTAATTCATCATTAACAATCCTAAAAACTAACATGCAAATCAAACCCTAAAATCTTAAAATTGTGAAATTTCTCTAAAAAAAACAAAAATTTAAATCATAAAAAGCCAATGCAATAGGATAATAAACACTTACTTGATTTGGGGTAAAAATTGACGTTGATTGGCGTAAGAATGAAGAAAATCGCACTTTGAAAGTTGAGAAACACAATGGTTTCTGTTTCTGCCTTTGCAGTTCTATAACAGCACGCAGCATGACTTAAGTAATGTTGGTATGTACTGAGCGTGACTTAACTCACGCTGGCTCAACGTGATTTAAGTCACGTTGATGCTACCAAACGTGACTTAAGTCACGCATGTGCATTTTCGATACTTTGTATGGGAGTGAGCATTTCTTTTGTGAGAAGAGCAGTTTTTTTTTACTCAAACATAAGCTGATAAAAAAGAGTGAAGTGAGGAGAAATAATATATGCAAATGTTTTATTGTTATGAGAATTAGAAAACTCTACTATTATTTTAAAATATCTACGGTTTAGAATAGTTATGCAAATCATTTCATACATGTAATAGTGGTAGCTTATAAATATTCTCATTTGGTTCATATAAATTTGGACCCTTTTGAAAAATATAGATATATTATCCTACTTTTTTCTCGCTTTACTTCTTTAGTTTGATATATCATAGAATTATACCTAAGTTTTTTTCTTTGTAGTATTATATAATTCGAGTAGTAACTTTTAGCATCCTATTAGTTCACAAATACCATCAAAGTATTCAAATATCCGGTTTTTTTATCATTTATTTTATTATTATTATTATTATTATTATTATTATTATTATTATTATTATTATTATTATTATTATTATTATTATTATTATTATTATTATTATTATTATTATTTTTATATTTTTGGTGTTGCATAGTATCGAATTATGTCATCAAAGTTGAGGAGGGAATTTTCAACCATGTGTTTCTAGGGTAACCAGTTTATTATTTATGTTTATATTATTCAAAATTATTTGAAATTAATTAGAATTTTGTGAAAAAACTGATTCCCGCTTATGTTTTTCCATACCTTTTCAAATCATTCACTTGTGATTTGGACACAAGTACGCATTCAAAAGTAATTGAGCAAAAATGTCATTGCAAGAAGTGTCCCTCAAAATGAATCAGAACATCCCCACTTCAATTCAATGGAGTTTCATCAATGAGAATGTCAAGGAAAGAATCAGATCCATTCTTTACATTCTCACCCACAAAATCTTTGAAAATCATTTTTTGACAAAACTTGCAGAAGAAAATAACTTTAAATAAGGCACGACTTCTACAACTAAACTTCATAACGATTTAAACGTCATCAACTTATATTGCACTGTTTCAACAAACCACCAAATGATTTTTATAGCTGTTTATATGTACATACAGCTCAGATGGTAAAAATTTGTAGGGGTATTGTCAAACCAACAATATCCTTCTTTAAACTTATTGTGTGTGCGTTTCACCGCTAGTCTCTTTGAAACAAAAAAAAAATACACAACATTCAAAATTGTGAAGTCTTGAGCATCAAAAAAACTTTTAAATTGACAAGTATTGTTTGAAGGATGGTCACATATTATCATGTTTGTAAAAAGATGGAATACAAACATCTAATATAAATTGCTACCTTGTCAGTTCAAAGTGTCTGAATCTAATGCACAATTTTCAAACAAAAGGTAAACAAAGAAAGAAAACAATATAATTTCTTCCTCAAAGCATCATACACATGCACAGAAGCAGGTCTTTCACCAACCTAGTGTAAGAACCCATCAAAGCTTGAAGAAAATCTAACCTAGTTTTCTCATCCGTCTAGAAAAGCTGGGAAAAAATGTATGGTGAAAGGTTGAATCCAAGATTCTGACACAAACCAAACTAGTAGACATTATGAATAACATGTGATTAGTAGTGGCTTTTGGTTTTCATGCGGATCCAAAGAAGAGTTCCAAGGATGGAGCACTGAACACATTAGCGGCAGTTCGTTCTGTTTTATAAGGCGCTATGTGGAGCTGATACTTGATAAACCTCTGCAAAATGATTTGTTGTTAATCATTAGAAAGAAATAATGATATGGTTATTAATAATTTAATACTATTCAGGGCATGAATTTGACTAGCTGATTGAAGTCAAGATATATAGTAACATACAGCTAACTGAGTGACAATTTCGGGATTTGTGTCGATATGCCAATCTGGTTCTAATTGACGAACAAATGACGAGCGTCCATTCTCAGTGCTGCTGAAGAGAACCTGCATAGAGGTATGGGATATCAAAATAGAGGACAAAAAGGTCGTTTCAAAACATAAGTATGCAGCAGGCGGTTTGTTGAGCTCATTGACATTTACAGCATTCATTAGATACACAAGACAAACATTTGCTACAGCAGATCACAATTTTGTCCGAGTATTTGTTGCCATCTAATTTTGTAATATCTCTAATGACAAGATATAACTCTTGCAGGCATCAGAATTTTAGGTTTCAAGGATGTCTTGAAAAGAGCGTGTACAGCCAGCAAATGGCAACAAACATATATCATAATGAGTTCAATAATTATGCACTGCAAGTATAAAAAAGTAGTACACAGGATCCCAATTTTATTTTACCATGGTGTCGTGTTATAATATTAGTACATAAAATACCTTCACAGTTATATAGATAGATAGTGATATATGATTGAATGTTTTTGTAAAACTTTTTACATTGTCCCTGGTGACGGTTTATTTTCTAGAATATTTCACATTGAATTTGTCTTTAGTTTTCTCAACATTGTCATAATTTTTCTACAAAAACAAATAATAAGATAAAAGTAAAGGTTCTCTCTCTAATGGTAATATTTAAAATGGCAAAGATGTTTCTCAGGACATCCCTGATCAAGATGTCTATCTGTGCAAAATTTAATCTGATAAGCATGTTCATAGTCAGATAATGTTTAAAATTGTTAAATAAAAATGATATAGATATTCTCATGTTGTCAATAAACATGTGTAAATTACTGCACACAAAAGGATGACTACATAAAAAGGAAAGTTACTTTTTTATATGCAAACTTGACAAACATAAAGTGCAACACTTCCCAGCAAGAAGGTAGTTAAATTCTATAAAGAAAAAAAATACAATTGTTTGATGAGTGTTCACATGACATACCTTGTCCTTGACCAAACCACCTGAAGTGAATACTCCTGCTTCTTCTAACGCTACAAGAACTCTTTTCTGCAGAAATAATCCATACATAAAGATAGAATGTAATCAGTTTAAAAATATTGTATGCTACAACAAGTTAGCAAAAGGAATACTAGGCCTGAAATCAATTTAGTTTGAAATCTGAGACTAACAGCTTTAAGAAATATATGATCTCTCAACTAGCTTAAATTAGCAGTTGCACGATATTAATAACTTAACAGTATGTGTGTTTCAACTAGCTTAAATTTCATTTCTGAATCTTAGGGCAAGAGTGTTTGCTTCAACCAACTATACCATATCTCAGTTCAGTTTTACAGAATCATTTGATCATAAGGAAAATAGTGAATTTGCAGCATATAAAATGAAGTATCGTGCATCATTTCCATTGAGTTCATTAGATAAGACATGAGTGATTAATATATGGTGTTAAGTGACACACACCTCACTTTCGTCATCCAGAACCCGATCCATGAGATATAAATCACAGAATTTAGTTATTTCCAACAATACTTCTAGCACGGAGGATCTCACAGTTGCTTTGTTCTGCTAGGAACAGAATGAACAGCATTGCTATTTCTCTGTGTTGATGTCATAAAATAAAACAAAAGTATAAGAAAGGACAATTTCAGACCTGAAGCTCCTCTGGATTACTTTCCTCAAGGATCACTCCAAGAAGACGACAGGTTACCTACATACAACTTATTGGTCATAATAGTCGGGAAACATAGGTCAAACAAGCGTTTAACAACTAACAACACAAACTTGTAAATAAATGTTCCTCATGTCATCGAGTATTCCTATCCAGTTTATACCGAACCGTTTTGCACAAAGACACGCATATAACAATCTAATTCAAGTGTATCAAGAGAAAACACTTATTAAGATAGATAATTTAAAAAATATAACAAATTAAAGCACTATACTTTAACCTAAAGAGAAACATAAAAATAGCTTGTATTTTAAAACTGGCTTTACTTACAACCTTCACTTTTAAATAAATTAACTTGTAAAGCATTAATTTAATGAATACTTATTTCAAGTTCCTCTAAAGTAATGAGATTGTTATTGATGTCTGTAAAATATGTAAACTTCGTGTAAATTCTGTGCGTCTATAATGAGATCACACACTTTGTATTTATAATGGTTTTACAATAAATACATTGAATGCTTAATTAGTAAGCACTAGCCAAGGAAGTTGTATGCTCTAGGAGTAATAACAATCAATCTAGGAAGTTGTACAATTAAAAGAATATCTAAAGATTCTTAATTTTAACAATGTCCATGATGTGTCAGCTAAGTGGTAAAGAGCTTAACTTTGTACACTCAAGGGACAGAGTTCAAATCTCATGAGATAGTTGTAAAATGGCCATTAGCGTCACCGTTATTAATAATAATTTCTCCTTCCCTGATTTATAGCAATAGCAAGAACAGTTTTATGAATTTTCCAAGTTCCTTCTCACTCGGATTCGGAAATTTTTTAAGTGATAGCCCAACATATGTCACACCATTCTAATATATAAAGCTATAAACAGGTAATTTGACATGACATGTTAATTTAACCTTAAGTAGATTAAGAATTTAAACTCTAAGATGATGGTGGTCTCCCAAATCAACATTTCTTATGATCAGAGGAGATGGTAATTTCTAGAAGGCTATAATAACCATAAAATTAAGTCTGGAACACACATCACTACTCCATAACGAGTGCATGAGAGAATATGTTGAATTAATTACCTTTCTTCCTTCACTCAACTTCTGCCTCACTATCTGCCCCAAGGTTGGCTGAAAAAGTTGAGAAAAAAGCAAACTTAGAATACTAAAGCTTTAAAAGAAATACAGCGGATATTAATCCACAAACATTCATGCATTGGCTGAATTCTGAATCATTAAGCAGAGGAAAGTGGGAAACAAAATAAAACATCATACCTTGACTGGCTGAAAGAACTCATCTACAACATTTTGTGCCCTTAATTCATCTGAAGGCAAACAAGCATCAGAAGGAACAACCGACACATTTGAATTTGTGCTAGCTCCAGGATTACTAGATGCACCACCTTGCCTTTTCCGTGGCCTCCCTTGTGTAGCATTAGGAGATCTCAACAACCTCCAAGTGAAAACAATTGCAACAGCAAGACCAGCTACCGCCCCGATAGTGCGTATATCCTAATACCAAGTACAATATCGCAAGGTTTGGATTATTCACACGAGTTTAATTTTGATACACAGTCTGTGTAAAAAGTTTAATACTATCAACTAATCACAACACAATCAATCATATGTGTCTTTCGAAATAGTTATGATTGAAGTTAGACGTTGTTAATAAACTAACAAACATTATTGATTGACAGTGTAAAAGTCCATATTTACAAATGCTCCAAGAAAACACCAAAACATTACCTTAATCATTTACACTATCCAACTTAAACCATACCTATTATAACAAATATTAGGTCAATACCTTTTCCCCAATTTGACAATAACCATGACACATAAAAGCTCATTCTTTCTAGTTTCTACCCACACCCAACATTAAAAAGGAAAAAAAAAAAAAAAAACAAACTTTCACTCTTTGGGTTGTTAATTATCCATCCCTGGTTCCTAATCATTCAATCAACAATAAAGGGTCATCAAAAACTCATTAAAAATATCAAAATTTCATACATAAAAGTGAAAATAAAACCAATCATATATCACAAAAAATAACAATAACAATATTTTGATATCATATATCAGATCCAATAGAATGATCAATAATTGAAAAAAGGTAAAAGTAGAGAGAGAGAGAGAGAGAGAGAGAGAGGAATACGAGAGAGAAGAGATGACCGATCTTGAAAGTAACAAAAGCACCAAAGCGTTTGATGAGGTGAAAGAGGTCTTGTTTGGAGGCATCATCGTTGTCACCACCAGACACGGCCATGTTTCACCACAGTTGGCCTCACCGGAATTTGAACAAAAAACAATTGAATGAACTAACGTTGTTTTCAAAGACAAAAAAGAAAGATGATGTTTTTGTTTTTTTGTTGTTGTTTGTGTCTCCGTTCGTTTGCCGTCAACAACTGCGCCTAGGAGCTGTCGTCAGAGGTTCTTTCCAAGTTTCTCTTCCAATTTTACCAATATCCTATTATTTTATCTTATCTTATCTTATGTATGTCCTAGGTTAAAAGTTAAAAAAGTGTATAAGTAATCATTTTTTAACTTTTTTTTTTTGTTTTTGAAAGATTCATTTTTTAACTTTAAAATTAAAAAAAATGCAACTTACTTTAAAATAAACATTTATTTATTTATAAAAAAATATAAAAATAAACAACTTTTGTTTTTATTCTTTCAAAAAAAACATTTTTTTATTAAAAAAGTTTAGATGAGTTGAGTCATGGTGCTCACTATAATCAAGAGCTTGCCTACGAGAAATTCATAAATTCTTTTCTTTCTTTCTTTTTTATAATTAGTTGGATACGTGGTTTACCAGGGCTAAGATAAATCTCGAGGTTCAAATAGGGCTTACAAAAGTATTTACAAATTATCCACTAAAAAGGTCATCACGTCAGCAACGAAAGTTGAACTTATATTCTTTGAAGATATGGGTTCAACTCCTTACCAACTAAATAAACTTTTATCGGCTAAACTCGTATATTCTTTATATAAGTGGGTGCATTAAATTAACATCAAAGAACATAGTCTAATCTTATACTATAAAACAATAGTAAATAATCATTAATATTGTCGTTATTAGTAATATTTTTCCGTTCATCAATTTTTCCTTTTTAGAAAAATTGGGTCGTCAAATAATGTATTTATTAAATTGAATATACGCTGTAAACTAAATTGTCAATCAATTATAAATGTTAGATTATTACAAACATTAGACTTTTATGATAACTAGGTCACATACATAATTGATTTGATATATTAATAGTGCTTGAAAATTAAATTATTTCTTCGATCATTTTATCCTTCATTTCTTATGGTTATTTGTTTTCTTGCATGTGCATGAAAACAGGTATGAGTTTGAGAAAAAAGAAATATAAAAATGTGATGTGATAAATCATGTGATAAAAAAAATGACAAGATCATGTGATAAAAAATTGAAAAATGAACCAAAATAGAAAAGTGAGAAGAGAGAAAAAGAAGACATGCATCACTTTAAGTTTGTATGACTTTTATCATTTATTTAATTAATTATATTATATGATGACTCCAAGAATAACAAGCTTTATGAAAAATAAAATGAAAAGAAAAGAGAATAATGAATATAATTGTATTTTGTTCCAACTAAAACCAAATTTGACAGAGTTCGCATTAATCATATTCATATAAATAAGTAATTGGCCAATGAATAATCTAATAATTGCTTAGCCATGAAGAAAAAAGAGAAGGACTAAACAGGGCAAGGGACCCCAAAATTGACAACAGAAAGAAAGAGAAGTGCTTATGTCTGTCCATAATCCACAATTGGAGGTGGGGAAAAGCTTTGCTGATCTTCAACTGATATTTCAGTCTCAAAAGATTGTGGTGACAATGTCCTTTCAATCTTCAGGCCAGTTCCATTTACAAGCATCTCCTTTTCTAAGTGCAAACAGTAACTCTCAAAAACTCGAGGGCTTACCATAACTTTAAAATCCAACAGAAAGAGTAACTCTAATTCAAGCTTGTTCAATTCAGCATTGCTCACCCCTCCTACTCTAGCATATACCGCGTTGTTATAATGTCTACAGCTCAGAAAACCATAGAAAATAATGCCCAAAATCAGAACAAAGACAAAATAGAACAGTAAGCTATAAGAGATGTAAAAACTAACCAAACTTAGCTTAACTAAGCATTCATAAAATAAGTGTTTATCATATAAATTTTCATGTATAAGTTATTTCTATAACAAAAGATAAAATAAAGTCAAATTGTTTTCATGTATAAGTTGTTTTCCTAAGCTATCATAGAGAATTTATGAAAATAAGCTAAAAACAGCTGATAGACATATCATAAGTTGTTTTCATAAACTCTTCCAAATAGTCTCTTAAATGTTTATTCTAATAGATAAGCTTACATAAGCTAATCCAAACAGCCCCACAACTTCAGTTCCTTCAATAGTGCAATAAAACAGTAAGCTTTAGGAGAAGTAAAATGGGGTTGGGGACTCACTCATCATCTAGCATCTTGGAAGCAACCATGACACTGGTAACTAGCAACCTGTGCACATTCAAGGATAAGACTAGAGAATCAGGATGCTTGTGAGTCAACATGTCTATATACACATAGCCAACCACAAAACATGATGGGCTACAATTAGTGTACTTGTATATCCTCTCCAAGTACTTAGGTATGCTTATTCCTGGTGCTCTTACGCCATGAAACAAATTCAAGCTCTTCCCTAATCTTACTGAGCCATTATTCAGCTTATCTAGTTCCTGGTTCAGCTCATCTACTAGCTTTTCATTGCGAGCCACCAGCTTCTCTAAGGTGGAAGACAGGATCCACAGCACTCTTGGCAAGTTTAGCTCGGCAGGCCCTGTTACCGGCTGATTCTGCCGGCTATGATTGCTGTACTCACTTGCTGTTAACATTTAGGCCATCTTGGTGGTTTCAGCTTCACCCTGGGGAGTTGAACTTGCAGATGCTCATATTTGCTATTTGAATGGTTAAGGAGCTAATTCCATCTCTGCATGTTATCTGGTTTAGGTGTGTGGCTCTGTCAGTAGCAAAGATTTTTCTTATTTGCAAATCACAAGCCACTAATATTCTTTAAAGGGGGTCCCACATCTTTGTGATTTGTCTTGGAAAAACCAAGCCATGCCTGAGAATATACAGTTGGCAACAGCAACTTGGCTTGGTTGATTCGTGCGCAAAACAAAATAAGAGGTATCTTCCTGCCTTACAAATACAAGGCCCCTATGAAGGACCATATAACGATAGCTACAAGTCAAAAAGCAAGGGCAAAATCAATGTTTTGTTAGTTTTTGACCGGTTGGTTGGTTGGTGAAGGATGTGCCATGCAGCCACTGTTTCAACCAATGAAACTATAGATATTACTATAACTAAGGTTTGTTGCAGATTAATTACAGATTCTTCTTCATAATTAACATCTGAGGACCTGGGACACTGGGGATGCAACTTGGTCATTCATAAACAATGTTATGAACCCGAAGGCTTACAGTTACAACAAGGGTTACATGATATTATAATACAATTGCTATCATGGAACAGAACAAAATACCGCAGAAAAGCACTCTAATGATTGAACAAGCTGTTTAGTTTGTAAAAAAAGAATGACATTTTTATATGCAAGGGGAAGCAAAAAGGAATGAAGCTCCCCTATCGTCAAAATATTTGAAACATGCATCATATTGTTCTCTAGCCTATACATTGTAATTCATGGAATGAAGTAAATTCTCTTCCTCGTTTGACTTTTCACTCGTAGAGAGCTGCATGTGTGATTTGTTATTCATCTTGTTCCACTCATTTTCGACACGGAAAAAGATCCACTGGAAGCGGCGGAAAATCTCCAAAGCAGCAATTGTGAACACTGTGAGGTAATTGTGGCGAAGATGGGCAGAAAGCTTGTATGTCCATGTGCAACGCAAAACCAAATTGCTTCCAATCACCCAAAAGTAAACCTGCAATTCCATATATATCAAAACTACTTCAGAACACTGATGAAACAATCTGTTTTGTTGTTTCAGTTCTCTACTGTTCGTGTCTAATCACACATTCAACAAACCAGATAGAAAATAAGAACCGCGTAAATAAGATTTTACGCATGTGAAGAGTTACAAGTTGCTGATTTAACCATTGATTACACTAAGGCATCATAGACACTTGATCAACATTTATCAAATTTTGAAGGAAATGCAAAGATTGAATATGAACCCTATATTCACAGATGACTCGATGAGTCGTTCATCATGTAATAGAGAATCCACGGCCTATTTAGATTTTTTTTAAATTGGAACATTTTCCTTTATACTAGATAAACATGGCCCCCCACATACCCCAGAAAAGCTTAAAAGCATGAAGTCGCTATTTTTCAAACTGTACAAGACACGCTTGTTAACAAAGTTAACGTGAGAAGTCTTACGAAATGGTTACCTTGAAATCAAAACAAATGACAAATTATAAAGGAAAAGGAGCTATTGAATTTTAGCCATACAACTATACTTACCCATCTCCTTCCATACAGCAAATATGAGAACAGATGTGGTTTGCTGAACTTGAATATTCGAGTGAAGCCACTGCCAAAAGAGAAAGGAATATTTTTATCACACTAGGGCACATCAGCAGTTCGAAAAAGTTAACGTTCAAGTTGTGGGATTTTAGATAAAAGAGAGAGAGAATATTAAGAACCTTTAATATTTTATTGATAATCACTTGATACTAACTGGATAGTAGCTTAGTACAAAAGACTAAATACAAATCCCTAAGAGATACTCTAAGATACTCTAAAATTATAAACTAATCCTACGAAATAACTAAAGATACTCAAATATAATATAAAAGATATTGTAATATATTTTATATTCTAACAATTAAGTACCAGCTGGAGACTCAATATTGGGAATGAAAGCAGCTTCTTCCATTTTTAGAAGTGTTTGGCTAAGATATAAAATTGATCCTGACAATAGAATCTACATTTTAGAAAGCTTAGCTTAGTTTGAAATGCCATAAAAGGTGTATGTAGGACAAACATTCCTCATACCTTAGGTCCCAATCTCGAGTCACATCCCAGTAGAAAGAGTACGATGAGTTCACAACACTTGACAGAAGCCAAAGAGGCCTATAGAAGTTTGTCCACCTTTCAGGGAAAACATGATATTTGAGAGCAGAAAGAAAAATCACTGGCACTGCAGTTGAGTATTTTAATGCTGAAACCATAACCAAAAGAACATGTTAGAAATATAATATAAAAATCATTCATATGTCTTTCCCTGACAGCTTAAGCTTTTAGGATAATTGGTTCATTACATAACATCATATCCTTTATAACCAAACAGTCAATCCTTGTTGTTCCATTCTCTTCTAATAAAAAAAAGTTGAATTAAAGCTTAACGAATATAGACTTATGCATTGGCCATGCTTCAAGTTCAAAAAGCTCTAATAGGCAGGGGCATATTAGAAAGGGAAATGATATTTGTACAACTATTTTTTAACAACTTTTATGACAACTTTCTCTTTCATACTCACATTATGTTTTTATTTTCTCTCTCTCTATTGCTTTGGTTTTTGTGTCAATATATACCTCATTTTCTTTGTAAATTATGGTTGTCCCATAAGTTGTCATTGAAATGGTTGTTCAAATAACACAACTCTATTAGAAATATAATATAACCCCGTTCTTGTGTTTTCAGAAAACAGCTCAAGTTTTTTGGATGGTTCACGGCAACAAAGAACATTTTTAAAAACATGAAAAATTCATTATTAATAATTGCAGCATTCGGGTGCCCTTCATTGCAGCCTCCAGTACCTTCATTTGTATAGGGTATGAGGGGCAGATTTAGTCTCAAATCGCTAGAGATATCCATTATAGTGTTTATATATAAGGCTTGGGAAACCCTCACCTTACACCTAAATCTAATTTTGTGGGATACAGTTTGTCCCACCCAAAATTCTAAAATGATATTAAAGTCTATCAAAGATAAGGTGATGGGTTGCCTGTATTGTTCATGCTTCTGATCCATTAGGCCTAGAGTGGGGGGGGGAGAGTTGTAAAATCTTAATTGCAGTCCAACTCTAGCTGTCTTCATTGCAGCCTCCAGCGCCTTCACTGTGCTAGGTGTGAGGCGTGGGTTTAGTTCGGTCCCACATCGCCTAGAGATATGACTTTTGTTAGTGCTTATAAGGTTTGGGCAGTCCCCACCTTATAAATTTGTTAGCGGAGTTGAACTAAGCTCAACCTGTGCACGAAAGATGACTACAACTAAGACCAAAATGTCCTAAGTTCGCCTGACAGATTTTATTTAAAACTGCAACAGAAGCTCTCAAAGTGAAGTCCCAAACAATTGGAAGCAACACAAGCAAACTAGAGGAAAACATACCTTCAATGGTGTGGTATCAATTTGACTACAAACATAATTTCACAATAAAAGCCAAACAGAAAAGGAAAAGAAAACGTCCATATTAAACTATTGATGCATAACATCAATTTCGTGAAAAATGGCTTTGACTGTTGTAGTAATTAATAACATCAATTTCATAAACTTGCAAAATTTAGATGATGAGTGATACAATACAAGTTCTAAAAGGAAACAGAAAAGGCGCATTAATTAGAGAAACAAAGAGATCTTTACCATTCAGAAGACTAGTTTTCTCTCCAGTATCTTTGTACTGCCGGAGACATTGGTTTAAGCGGAAAAGGTAAGGCAAAACAAGAACTAATGGAATTACAACAGAGTGACTGCCACAAACAGAATCAGCTTCCAACCAAGCAATTGTTGCAACCTACAAAAAAATTAAAAAATGCATCCTCTCATGAGACAAATGATTAATTGAAGCATCAACTTTAAGGAAATCTATGTATACAGGTCCAAAAGTCTAATCATTAGTAAATAAGTTACATAAGAACGGAGAACAGCAAGCACAATCAAAATTGTGGTTGAATTACAAATCTCAATATTACAGAATCATCACTGAGCTGATTTAGCTCTAGAAAACAATTTGCATGGGATCAAGGAAATTTGTTCCATAATCCCAATTTTATAAAAAAGAAATTTATTATATATTCAAGTTGACCAAATTCATGGAATGATCAGAATAGCAGACATGGATTTATAAGAACCAAACCTGTTGGTGGACCATTCTACATACTGAACGCTCCAAATCAGAAAAGACCTGCATAAAATTGTAATTGACAATGAAAATAAAATTGATGTGCATTAGTAAGAAACTTAGGAACTAAAATTTGGTAGATCAACAAATTATGCCAATGCTAAACTCTCAGGTTGTGTCATGTGTGTGCCAGTGTTTGACTTCTGTATTAGTAACAAAGGTAACTATATACATGCAAAAGTATATGCCTTCAGACAGGTAAAAGTATACCTTTAGATCTATAAATAAACTAATATTTAGGCTCAAAACCTAGTGAATAAAATCATTAATGAAGATTAACATGGGAGAGAAAACAGATTTTTCAAGAGAAATATAATACTGGAAGGAAAACATACCTTTACCATGGAAGTTAAAATATCAGCCAAGAAAAAATCGGCGAATGATATTGCCTGTTTTTATAAAAATAGAAAAATGTTGGATCATATGCAAGCTTAGTTCCAAAAAGATACCAAAAGCATAAGTTGGCGAGGGATAGAGAAAAGCAAGGGTAAGCTTTAGGCTCAAATATCAAGTCTTAAGAATCTGAATAAATAAACAACAACAATAATTCCCATCTAAGTTTTAACACTGCAATAATTATGGGCGTCTTCAAAGAAAGCTCATAGAAAGGCTCAACCTTCTAAATGTTTTACTTGTGCATGTATATTTCTGTTATTATTATGAAGCTGAACATGGAGAAAACACAAGTTAATATGATACATGAATCAAGCATTCTATTTTCATACATATATATTTCCAGTCATGCATAGCATAAATATAATTCAGACATTAACAACAACTGACCACTATTTCAAGAGAAGCACATCAAGAACTATAGAACACAATACATCCAAATAAAAGAAAACTTGCCTGTAATGGGAAAACTATTCGCCAGAGTGTCCTTAAGAAGAAATATCTAGATGAAAAATAGAAGATATCAAAGGGGAATATTAAAACCATCACAATAGCAGCATACAAGAGCACCTGCAAAAGGGTACATAGAAAATTCAACATCTTCCAATATAAGATATAAAAGGAAGCACAAAATAAAATTAAATTTTCATCAATCATATATAAAACAATGAATAAATGGCAATACTACAATATTAAATTGATAAAGGTGATAACCAAGCAAACAAATGTAATCAGTGTGGATGCATCTATTACACTGGTTGTGATGCAGCATATGCGACTTCTCCATGAGAATAAAGATAAATGTATGCTGTCATACTGGTTGGAACAATAATTGTCATCCACATGGCGCACTGCAATAATCAACGGAAAAATTTTAGGGGGAAAAAATACCAATCAATCACTTGATATGAATTATTACTTATTCGAAAGTGGAGAACAAAGTGTAAAAAGAGAAAAAGAATTAGAGAAATGAATGGCTGAGAACTGAGAAGAAAGCGATGAAAATTTGCCAGTTTAGCGATATAATAATAGGGAAGTGAGTTCCTGGCACAGCGGTTGGATTTGTTACCGTATGCCTATTGACTAGGATATCATAGATTTGAGTAATAGAATCAGCCTATGGAAAACGTAAGGGCTTCAATTTGACCCTTCACTAGACTCTATTATGCTGGGAACTTTATAGCACCGCGCAAGAAAGCACAATGATTTCTATTATGCTGGGAACTATATAGCACCACACAAAAAAGCACAATGATTTCTAAACAGTAGTTGTGTCATGTTGTATCCATGCGGGGCACTTTTAATTGTACTTTACATTTTTTTTTCTCCATAACTTTCTATCAAATACCATATTTTTATCCAACTCATTAATCTCTTAGATCTTTCTTAATAGTTTTTCTCAATCTTCCTCTACCTCTAGTGATCTGACTCCCCTCCATCTGATCTACTCTCCTAACCACTAAGCCTAGTTTCAACCATCTTTTCTTCTATAGGAGCTACCCCAACTCTCTCTCTAATGTTTTCATTTCTAATCAAAGCAAAGCATCCAAATTGAAAACAAAGCACCCAATACCAAAAAAATTTAGTGTAATAAAAGCAAGATTACTTATAACACATTTAGTACACAGACTGATCCTTCCATTCCAGCATAACATACTGTCACAAATTATGAAGCCTAACTCATCCTTACAAAACCGGCTTGTACGGTGAGGATTGCCTCCTCTATATAAACTATTCTCAAGAATCCTATCTATCCGATGTGGGACTAAATCCCACCGAGTGTTGGCCGCTAACACACCCCCTCACGCTTCAGCCCGGCCCAATGGGCCTGAAGCGTGAACGATGCAGAAAGCCCAACGGTAGACCCGATAGGCTCTGATACCATGTCACAAATTATGAAGCCTAACTCATCCTTACAAAACCGGCTTGTACGGTGAGGATTGCCTCCTCTATATAAACTATTCTCAAGAATCCTATCTATCCGATGTGGGACTAAATCCCACCGAGTGTTGGCCGCTAACAATGTCACAAATTATGAAGCCTAACTCATCCTTACAAAACCGGCTTGTACGGTGAGGATTGCCTCCTCTATATAAACTATTCTCAAGAATCCTATCTATCCGATGTGGGACTAAATCCCACCGAGTGTTGGCCGCTAACACATACTCCAGAGGAATCATGTTCCTTGGTTTGTGTTTTTATATTAAAACAAATGGTTTGGTGTTTATGTTCTACACCTTGATCTTTTAAGGAAACTCTATCCTCTCCTAGATGCACAGGAATGTCCATTCCTTGCAAACAGGAATAAATGATAAATCCATGTTTGTTTTGTTCTTTATTAGTCTTGAGTCTTGACTAGTTTTAATTAAAATTCCACTCAATGCTTATTTGATGTACTAAGCATAAAAACAGACTGAACAAAAATAATAGTAAAAGTTCATTGTTGAGAAAACCAAATACTGGAACAAAAATTGGATGCTAACTTCCAATTTCCAGGCGATGCCACTCCCTTTTTAATTTCACTAACGGTCCTAAAGAAACCAATTTTATGTGCAAAATATGACATGAGTTTAAGTGATGAGTTGATACCTTCCATATTTCACTGTGAGTCAGATGATTTTGATCAAGATCAAATATTTTTGCATAATTAACTCCACCCTGAGCAAAAACCCATAAGTTGATTCCCCAGAGCCAAACCATCAAAGCCTGAAACATAAAAATGAGATGAAACACGATGATACAATAAGAATGTAAAGAGAATATAAAAGTACAAATTTAACATCCTTCAATCCATACACAGAGATATATCCATGTGTGCACACATAGAAACTGAAATAGTGGGGAGAAAAACTAACCGCGAGAAGAAGAGGATTAAAATACAAAAATGCTTCATATAGAAATAATTCCCGCTTGTCTGCACTCATTCTCATTACAGAATCCCATCCAATCTGCAATTTTCCAACATGGCATATAAGGTTGAAATACCTTGGTGAAATCCTTAAGATATTATGTCAAACTCAATTTCAAACCATATAAGGGAACAGGTGAGAAATGTAGTAGAGGGAAAACAGTACTGACCTTGCAACAGATGCATCCCCAAATAAGAAACAACAGTACCTGGACATCCACTTCAATTAGTTCTTGAAAATTTATTATAAAATAAAATACAATAGAAGGAAAGAGAGCAGTTTGAAGAACACAATAGGCCTAAAGTTATATTGCAGCTCACAATTACAATCACATGTCCCAGTCTGAAGAAAATATAACTGAAGGATTGTCTGTTCTCAGATAAGTTTATTGTCAACCAACCCTAAATTTTTCTATCCAAAGTAATCAAATATAAAGCAGCTCTCGGTGTTGTTTATGGGAGATGGCGGAATATGACATAAGGCCAAAAATCCGCCATATAAACATGCCAATTTGGCTTATGACGCAACCATGACAGGCATCCCTTCACAAAACACGTATGGCATTTTTCAAAAAAATCCGCCATACCACTCCGCCATGGCGGTGCCTTGGCCGCTATTTAACAACACTGGCAGCTTCCCAAGAATAAAAGAAACATTCCATTTCATCATTCAGACAACTTTGGCATTCACTCAATCAAAATCATCAAACATATTATAGTAATGGAAGAGAATTTACAAAGTTCAAAAAACATTTTAAAACATAAAAAAAAAAAAAACCTTGAATCTCCACAACAAAACAGGTGAGGGCATCATTCCAGAACCACTCATTGGCGTTGTTCCACCCCTCGAGTCACTCCCCTCAACAGAATGCAATAAACTTTCATCAGCACCATTTTCCCCCTCAAATTCATCTACAAACAGCACAAACCATAAACTATATCAACAAAAACACCAAAAGCAAATATAATTAAATATGATTCAAGTCTATGCAGTTATAGCATTTTTTTGCTTTTTTTACATTCAGAAACTACTGTTTATAGTCCCTGACGTCATATGTGGCCCAATAAGTTGACGCCAGGGACTAAAAACAACAATTTTTGAATTTGCAGGAACTGAACCCAAACAAAAAAAAAAACTTAAAAACTAAAACCAAAAAACGCTATAATCATATAGACTAAAATCATATTTAAACCTAAAAATGAAAATAGTAACAAAATGAATTAAATAAGTTGAAAGTACCAAGATCATAAACAACAGGTCTACTTCCAGATTTGCGTAAGTGAGGACTATTAGCAGGAACAGCAAACATGAATAACACAATAAACTATATCGATCGAATTTACTTCTTCTTCCAATTCTTCTTCTAACAATCTTCAACATGCAAATTTTCAAAAAATTAATTAAGAAATCTATATAGTTAACTAAATCGTTATTCAAAATTGATGATAAATGATAATTGAAAATGTGGATCGAGAAAAGTGGGAGAAAGATAAACCTAATTGAATTGAATCGATTAGCGTAGCGATGAGTGTGGATCTGTGCAGATGATTGAGTAGAACGCACACATGAAGATCAAAGTATCAAATGCGTTGTATTTTCAACTGTCTCAAAAGAGGACAGACTTTACGCAATGCAGTGTTTTTGAAGTAGTGTATGTATGCGTCGCATGTAAGAATGATACACCCTAAATACTCACTCGGTCTTAAATTACGATTATTAAAAAAATTATTAACAGTGTTAATTTTAATTATAAAATATATGTGTGTTGTTTTTTAACAAGTTTTTTTAGTGTTAAGAACATGATATTATAAATGCATTGATGCAAAAGGTATCCAAATAAATATGATTATGAACATTAGAATGTGTTAAAAGAAGATTTTAGATTGATTAAGAGAACTTCAAAATGAGATTAGAAGTATCTTATGGACGCATCAAATTGAAGAATTTTTTTTAGGGACTAAAACAAAAACTTTGTATATTTAAAGGACAAAAAACATTTTTAGCCATATATTAAATAAGGGAAATATGCTAACGAGTGCCTTAAAGGCGCTCTTTAATTAGAGTATAAAATAGTAAGTTAATGATCTTGGAACTCTAGAACTTGCATACTCAATGCATTGGAAATTGAAGTGTTTAACTTTTTAAATGAATAATCATAATTGGGAATCCTTAAAGAGTATTTTTGGGTACTTGGGGCACTCGTTAGCAAAACTCATTGAATAAACATAATTTAAATTGCATTAAAAAATGACATCAAGGATTACATGGTTCAAACAATTGCATATAGGTTCATAGTTCAACCTAATTTTAAAGAGTTTAGTTACCCATGCTAACATAGGACACCATAAAAAAAAATTAAACATACACAAAATGAAGAGATTAGGCTTCAATTGTTTCCAAGGCTGAAAAACGTCACCTTTGTTTGATTTGGTTGCACTTCTATGCCTCTAAGCCGTCAAGATTTGAAATCCTTCTTTTTGGATGAAAACCCAAATATACATGCATATTTCCGCTTTTGCACACGCGCCATGTGTGCCTTTTTTTTCAAGCTTTTCTGTTTTCTATGTGCAGCACACACAGGATCACACGCGGGGTGCGTGGACCAGGGATTTCTTTCTTTCTTATGCTTTCAGCAAGCGCGAGGCGCTTCGGTTCATGTGCTTTTCATCTTTGATATGAGCTTGGGACTTGAAACAAAATTCTCTCAAGTTATGCAAACTTGAAACAAAAATGATATGTGCTTTTGGATCAACTCAGTGGCTTATACCAAAAAGACTAAAATACCATATAGAGTTGTTTGGTTAAGGAATTAAAAGACAAATTATGACTTGATGCAAAACATTACATATTTCTCTCAAAACCAAGAGTAACTCACTCAAAATCCTCTAGAAAATCCTAAAATAGACCATAAATGACTCGATAAATACTAAAATACATGATATGACGAAGAGTCATCATACACATTTTGACAAAGATGTTAAGGTGTTTTCCTTTTCCATTAGGTGCAAGGTATAATGACCGTAAGTATCGGTTTTACAAGACATACCATTTATATTGTGTAGATGACTTTGAACAAGAATGGAAATCAATGGTTGCACAATTTGGTCTAAGGATACATAAATTGATTTTCTTTATTCTCTTCGTCATTGTTGAACCCTAACTTATTTGAAGGACTTATTTTTATCTAGGATAAAAACAATTGGAAGTTCGAAATTAATATACATTCATATATAAAACATTTATTGAATGTTAAAAATGGGTTTGGCATAATTTTTTAATACAATATGGACTTTACTTATTGTAAGTATAGGTTTGTCTTAATCTATTAAAGTGCAATGAAGTCGCAATTATAACATTATCGTGTAGGTTCGTATTGTTGTCCAAATAAGAAATCAAGCTTGAAAGGAGGCAAGAATGGATTGTTGATGGTTTTTACGTTGATTCAACTTGAAATTGAGGTATATGCAAAATACGCAACAACTGAAACAAGTGATGGCCCTATTATATAGTGAAACATCGTACCAAAGATGATGGAGATCATCTTGTAACTATGATAGAAGGACAAAAATCAATTATTTGTTCTTGTAAGGAATTCAAGTTTGTTGGAATATTATGCAGGCATGCTATTCGAGTGCTACTGATGAAAATTTTATTTTTATGTACCTTCAAAATATCGTCGTTTTTAATAGAGATGGGAAAGTTAATTAATCTCAAAATCTAGTCATATAGTAATTACTGCAATAATGTCTCCTCTAGTGAGTTTCATTCTCTAATTCAATATTTTAAATATGAATATTGAAAAACAAATGAATTAAAACAAGTTCCGACTAGAAGGATGGAGAAACTCATCCCAAAGATAAAAGAGATGCGTGAACTCAAGAAGATTTAATTGATTTGGTACTTGATGTCCCAGATAATGATGATTGTGTTGTTCAAAATCCAATTGTTTCAAATTCCTAAGGTCGAGAAAAAAGACCAAGGGCAAATAGAGGAGTTGAATTTGCAAAGAAGGTTCATCAATCATCATCAATTCATCACCATGTTTTAAATTATGGTAGAACCAACCATGACTCACTAAACTGTCCAAACAAAAGAAAAATATTGAAGTATTGCATACTCATTCGCCTAATAAGTAAGTTTTACTTGAATTCAAATAAGGAATTGTTGATGGTTTATTAATATGACATAGTTATAGAATTTTTTTTGTAAAGTTTGGGATATTTCTGTATAACATTTGGTACAGCAAAAACTTAAATTGTGACTTATTCTTGTTTGTTTCTCCAACCACACCTAAAACTAATTGTGATAAGAGAGAAAAGAGTTATGGGTTTGTTCCAGATTTTGATTAATCAACATATGTTTGTTGCAATGTGTTTAATTTAGTTAAATTTTGGATTGATATTAGGAAGATAATAAGCATAGTTTAATTTAGGTATATGGGTTGGTTGGCGCGACGAGCTTTGATAGGTGGAGGGAGATGATTAATTTAGTGATGAGTATTAATGAATTTTATAGGTTTAATGGGTATTGATGAATTTTTGAGTTTGATGGATGTTGAAGGTTTGAGAGAGATCTGACGAGGAAGAAGAAGATTTGTGTGTGGATTTGATTTGATTTTGCTTTGTGTGTGTTAGTGTTGGTTTTGTGTGTTGGGTTTGAGTTGATGGTGGTTTATTGAAGTTGCTCGAAAAAAATTAAGGTTTTGTGTGTTGGATTTGATTTTGCTTTGTGTGTGTTGATGTTGTTTTTATTGATTTTTTGGATTTTTTTTTTTGCTTTAAGTTTAGATCCGTTTTAATATCAAATAACAAGACATGTTTATGAAAAAAGAATATGAATTTGATGAATTTCTGGGTTTGATATGACTGTAGTTGATCTTAAAAGATGAAGATTATGTTGAATGTGTTGCTAGATTTATGGTTTTTAAAATTTGTTTTTTATTTAATTTTCTCTGAAATTTTCATTTAAAAATAATGACTAATAAAAGCATTGCCCACGTGTAACAAAAAAAATTTAATTACACACTCAACATGTTACGTCATAATTTTTGTAGATGTATGAAGGTTTAAAATAAAAAAATCTTCAAATGACAAGGAAAAATCTATTTTTTTTACAAAGGTAAACAAAAAACTGTCAAAATGACAGGGGTGAACATTATTTAACCCTTTTTAATGGAATTTGATACATTCAAAATAGTTTATTGGCTTAAATGCAGTTTTACCCCCCCTATTTTGACTCAAACTGGATTTTACCCCCCCTATTTTAAAACTCGGATTTTTAGCCCCCCTATTTTATATTTTTCAGGATTTTACCCCCCTACCACATTTAAATACATTTTTGCTGATGTGGCAGTGTTGATGTGGATTAAAAATATTCTATAAATATCCACCTATTTAATTAATTAAAGTAAATTAAATGTTGTAAATAAAAAAGTAAATAAATTATAAATATAATTATCTTGTACCACAAAAAAAGGAAAAAAAGAACAAAACGTGAACCACTCCATCGCCGTTTCCCAGTTCTCACTTTGGCTTTGAAGCATGAACAAAACGTGAACCCAGTTCTCACTTCGTGTGGTGTTAACGCCGTTTCCCATCCATCGCCGTTTCCACTCCATCGCCGTTTCCACTTCACTCTTCTCTGTCGCCGCCGTTCTCACTCTTCCCGTCGCCGCTGTTCTCACTCTTCTCGTCGTCGCCGTCTTATATGTTATGGAGAACCGCAAGGTCTTGGTTCCTGGTTCAGGTTCAATAACAAATTTCAGGTACGTCTTTCTCCGATCTGTCGTTCCTTGGTTGTTTGGGTTTATGTTTTTGTTACTTTCGGGTCACCTTTTGTTACAGCCAGCAGTTGGATAGGTCATCGAAGTTTTTATTCATCCTGTTTTGGTTGTCTTTGCAATTTGTCCTTTTTTGTAGCTCTGAACAGAATATTTCATTTTTCTAGGATGTTGAATTCGAATGTTTTTATTCGTCGTCTTTTGTTGAGTCCTAATATCATTTGCACTGTTTTGTTGAGTCCTAATCTCAAATGGATCCCCTCTTAATTTGTTTCTTTTGTGTTCACGTAAAATTGGATTAAAACAAAAAACGATTGAAATCCAATTCCCTATAATTACTTGACTCCAAGTAATTTTCAAGTTTAAGCCTCTAACTTAAAATGAAATTTAATGGGTCCCATACATGTGTGTGTGTTGTGATGCACATCATGATGCCTCTTTTCGAAAGTGTGTGTTTTGTTCTGTTCTGTGTTGTGTGTGTATTGTGATTGGGTTATTTTTGCCCTCTGAAGCCCCGATACTCCAAAAATGGTGAAGAATCGTGTCCGACACGTATCCGATACTGATACGTCTCGATAAGTCCCGATACGCGTATCGGAGAAGTATCGGTCAATTAATATTTATTTTTTTGAAAAAAAATGACCGATACGTGTCGGATACGGCTAACTTATACTCCGATACGGCTAACTTATACTCCGACACCGATACTTCTCTTACATATTTCATTTTAAAAAAATAAAATAATAAGAAACAAAAATACATTAAACCGACAGCGCTATCAAAAACATTTGTCTCTTCTGACCCCAAAAAATAGGGTTTCTCGTCAACCACTAAACGATAGTTATTATCTTCTCTCTAATGCTATGTTTCTTCTGTTCTTCTCCCTATAATATCTTCTTCTCTTCTTTTGTTCTTCTCTCTAATTGGGGAAAAATGTTGTTTTTAAATTATTTGTTTTCAATCTCAAATAGTGTTAACTATTAAGTAGTCAACATCATACAATGTTCTTTTTTTATAGTACTAATGATGTTCTTCATAAATTGGATAGTACTAATGATGTTTAGCTATATTTAAATTTGTGCAGAAAAAATATGTAATTGTCACTAGTTTTGATCATTTTTATTGATGTTGATGTTTGTTTATTATCATTTTTAGTTATGTTTATACATTGTGCACTTATACTATTAGTTTTAAATTTAATTTTTTAATAACGTATCGAGGTCGTATCGTATCGGGAGTTTTGAAAAATTTCTCGTATCGCCGTATCGGTATCGTATCGTATCCGTATCGTGTCAGGTATCGGGGCTTCATAGTTTTTGCCTATTGTGATTTGCCTATTGTTCTGTTTTGTGTGTGTTTTGTTCTGTTCAGTGTTGTGTGTGTATTGTGATTGGGTTATTTTTGCCTATTGTGATTTGCCTATTGTTCTGTTTTGTGTGTGTTTTGTTCTGTTACTGTGTTGTGTGTGTATTGTGATTGGGTTATTTTTGCCTATTGTGATTTGCCTATTGTTCTGTTTTGTGTGTGTTTTGTTCTGTTGGATTGTGTTTTGCCTATTGTTGTTTATGTTTCTATATAGGGTTGTTTTCCTAATAGAATATAATTTTTTTGGAAGTAGTGCTTTTACAGTGATTTTTTATTGCTTGTTGTGGTCCAAATTAGGGATTTTTTATTGCTTATTGTGGTCCTAAGAAAAACTTTCTAATTATTTTACTTATGTTTGTGGACCATGGCAATATTTATTGTCTTTTAGGGCTTGTGAAGGTAGGCAAAATGATGATGAGTTGGACAAAGAAGACATGGAGAGTGAAGATGGTGATTATATTGCAAGTGATGAGGAAGATGATGACGATGATGATGAAATTTACTTTGATGATAAAGGAGATGATGAGTGTGTTGATTGGAGTCTTGTTTTTCCACCTGAAACATTTTGCTTGGTTAATACTAATGTAGGTGATCAAGCAATATGTACTCCCACAACTGCAGCTGATTTTCGAGATGAGATACATGAAGAGCTATAGGTCGCCCCAAAAAGAATAGAAACAAGGCTAATGATGAGCCAAAAAATCCACATTTATTGCCTAGAGATCTACCAACGGTGAAATGTAAAAAATGTGGAATGATGGGTCATAATAAGAGGACATGTGGAGGAAAACGTGCGGCTGAAAGAGTGATCCCAAAAGGTGGAAATAAGGTGCTAATTGAACTTTTTTTTTTTTTATCTTGTATTTATTTTTTTCCTTGTGTTTCTGTGTTTATCTTGTATTTTTGTTATGAATATTTGTTTTGTAATTCAATTTTTTGATAGAACCAAAAGAAGGGAAAAAAGTCTAGAACACAAGAAGCGGATGGTGTTAGTGGGTCACGAGCTAGTGGTTCTGGTGCACAAGGAGGTGATGGGGTTGCAACTATTTTAACTCAAGGGTCACAACATCCTCCTCCAACTCAAGATTCTCAAGAATAACATTTTGTTAATTAAGCTTGTTTTTTGATTCAGCTGTTAGACATTTAAGTACAACATAGTTATGTGTATTATTGCACTGGTATTCTGCCATGGTTCTTTTATGCATTTTTTTTATTCGGCTGTTAGGATTATGATCAACTTTTGGCCTTGTATTTTGGGATATAACTATGCTAATGATTATCTCGATATTTACAGGTGCATAATGTTTTTTTCATGTATTTTAATGGGATTTTCCTGGTATTTTTATTGTTTTTTTAGTATTTTTCTACATTTTTTTTGTGTTTTTTATACTGATTTTATATTTATTTTCCTCCATTTTTCCAGTATTTTTTTCTGTTTTTTTTGTTGCAATTTTCTAGATTTTTTTCAGTTTTTTTTCCCATTTCTTAAAAAAATCAATTTTTTCATCAATATAAATAAATAATAAAAGAACATTTAATTTATATAATTTTAATTAGGTGGATGTTTGTATAATATTATTTAATCCACATCAGCACTGCCACATCAACAAATATGTGTTAAAATGTGGTTGGGGGGTAAAATCCTGAAAAATATAAAATAGGGGGGCTAAAAATCCGAATTTTAAAATAGGGAGGGTAAAATCCAGTTTGAGTCAAAATAGGGGGGGTAAAACTGCATTTAAGCCTAGTTTATTTAATAACCAACTAGAGGATATAATATAAACAAATAAATGCTTCATATATTTGGTGAATATTGCTTGTACCTGTCTATTAAAGTTAAAGTTTTATCTAGGAGTTCAAAAGGTATTTAAATGCTTAAAGAATTTAACCTCCATTTTGATGTGCATCTCCATTTTGATTTGGACATCCACCTTGATTCACTGCTCCATTCTGGTTCACTCCATCTTGGTTTACAACATTATCAATTTGAACATGAATTAGATGCATAATTTGCATAGAAGCCGGAGGAATTCACGTGTTGTGTTTATTTATGTTTATAATAGTGTGCGAAACATAAATGGGTTCATCAACAAAGTGGTAGCAAAAAATTTATTGAAACTTAACCCTCATTTTACTACTTTTAAATATAAATATATAAATATTAGTGATTTTTGGTTAAAATTTGAAAAGGTGTTCATTTTTATTTAAACCTTCATTTATAAGTCTAAAAGATGTCATGGTAAATTGGTAATACATCTTGAACATTTCCCTTTCTCTCTCAATTATTTTCCACCCCAACCTTTCAACAAACCATTGCTACCGGTTCACCCCAAAAAAACCATGAGCAACTTGCATGAACCTTCAAACTTTTATCATTTTCCAAACCATTATGAGTTAGACATGGCAACAAAACCCATACATGTGGGTATCTATCCGAATCAAACCTAAATTGAAGGGTTTTTCCCGCTTTGACAGAGTTTGAGTGTGGGTTTGAGTTTTCTCCGATCTTAAAACATGGGTACATGACGAGTAACGGGGATAAAAGTACCCATCTCTAACCCATACCCAAACCCGTAACAAATGCAAAAAATCAATTTATTATCTTTTTCATATAAATAGAAACTCAAACTCTAAATCATTTCACTCACATAGTCAATGTTTCAGTCTGTCAGACGACATTCACTTCTCTGAGTTCTCTCTCTTCTCTTTCCATATTTCACAATCTCGGTCTCTCTCTTCTCCGTCACCATAGCCATAGATCGCCATCGTCTCTTTGCTGGATAATGCATTACAACATTGCGTCCGAGGCTGAAAAATACTTCCTTTTTTATTAAAAAAAAAAGTATTTATTGCGGGGATGAGGATGAAGCGGGATACCCAAATCCGTCGGGGATGGGGATGATATTCGATTTCTCATCCCCGTTGGGTACGGGTAAGGTAACAGATAAGTATTTGAAAGTAAGGTATGAGGACAGGGAAGACAAAACTCGTCTACACCCCGTCTCATTGCCATGCCTAGTACGAGTCCACTTGGCACTTACAAATTCAAAAGAGTAAACCAAAAATCATAAAATCCAATAAAGATAGTTCGATTCAGGTGTGGCTTCTAGAGAGGGAAAGAGGGAATCAAGTAAAGAAAATTGAAAGTATTAGCTATAAAGAGTTTGCTGAAAGATCTAATACACCTCCACTCTCTAGTGGTACACATTCATATAAATTATGGTTTTTTTTTGTTACAAAATTATGGTTTAATTACTTGCTAAGTTTTTTTCATAATTAAGTCACTAAATTTTTCTAGAATATTTACTTTGATCCATAAACTGAATACTTTTTAATTGAGTCTTAAAATTTTAAATAATTTATAATTAGTCCCTCCTAAACTTTTAAATAATATGCATTTGGGTCCGTTTGTAAAAAATGTATTTGTGTCCATAAATTCAGAGATCTAATTACAAATTTTTCAAAATTAAAAGTTTAGGGACACTTTTTGTTTTGTTTGGATTTAGTTATGGCGACGATTATCCATGGACACAGATAGTAGTCAATAGTCATCGGTCAATTCACTTGCTATGTTAGATAAAAATAAATGTCATGCTAACTTGTGTACATGGTACAAGTTAAAGAACTATAAAAGAAAATAAGAAATAAATTTTTTTATTATAAGGGTCTTGATACAAATGCCCTCAAAGCACTCTTTAAGGATTTTAAATTCAAAATTCATTCATTCAAAAAGTTACTACCTTCCGTTCTTTTTTAATTGTCATTTTTTGACATTTTACACAAACCAAAACAATTAATAAATGTCACTACTTTTGATACAATAATTTATACTTTTACTATAATAGTCTTATTCATTTAATATATTATCTCATATATTTCTCTCTCTGTAATAAATAACTAAGGATAATATTAGTAAAACAATATTTAAAGTTGCATTGATCTTTGAAAGTGACAGTTAAAAAGGAACAAAATTTTTCTTCAAAAGTGACAATTAAAAAGGAACGGAGAGAGTATATTACAATTTTCAATGCATTGAATATACTGATTTTCATAAAACATACTATTTAGTACATCGGGGCACTTGTTAACATTTCTCTTCAAAATCTAAATATTTAAAGGGAAATGCTAACAAGTGCCCTTAGGACACTTAATAAGAAGTTTAAAGTGGAAACTTTATCTTGAGATTTGTGTATTTAGCACATTGAAACATAAAAAAACAATTTTCTCTACATGAAAGTTATCAATTGTTTCTATTTTTGAATCATTAACAATTGTTTCAAGCTATCCAGAAGGCAATTTCCTATAATTGTGTCTTATGCTATGACGATCAACAAGTCCCAAGGCTAGTCATTGGATTATGTTGGCTTATATATGCCTGGGAGTGTTTTTAGCCATGGTCAACTATATGTGGCAATATCTAGGGTAAAAAGCAAAAAAGGGGCTCAAGATATTAATTCATGACAAGGAAAATAAAGCTGTGAAGTCTACCACAAATGTCGTTTGTTTTTAAAAACGTATAGATTGTAAGTATAATTTATAATGCTTATGTTGTTGTTCGATTTTTCATATAGATTTTTTACAATATGGTTATATAATGTACAATCAACTGAGTTTTAACTTTCATCACTGTTGCAGACTATAAACACCGACTTTGGGGAGTACATTAGATCTTCCAGATGCAATGAGGTTGTGTGTTATGGTCCTCTAGGTGACGAAGTAAACTGCAAGGTTTTGAAGTTTAAGTTCGTGAATATAAATTTACCAAAATGTAGTAAATGATACATGTCTTCCGTGTTTATGTCAAGAGAATAACTCTTTGCACTTTTGTTGAAGATGTTAAACAGTTTCCCTCCAATCTCTTTTTAAGTTGCTTAATTAAGTTTCTTGACCATTCAAAAGTTGTTTTAATTTTTATGAAGTTGACATTGGAAAATTTGTTGATTGCAACTATTTTTTAGTACCAATCATGTATATTGTAGTTATCGCAATGTTACGCGACCCGTGCGAACGCACGGGTCTGTTACTAGTTGAAACATAAAAAAACAATTTTCTCTACATGAAAGTTATCAATTGTTTCTATTTTTGAATCATTAACAATTGCCCTAAGACACTTGTTAGCAAGATTCATATTTAAACTTTAACAACATTGAATACACAATTTTCAAAAAATATTGCTATATTTGACTTCTTAACTTGTGCCTTTAGAGACAAGTTGACGAGAATCCGTGCTTAGTCAATATCTACTTGGGTATCAGCTATACATGTATTTAACGAATTTTGAGATATCCACGTGTATTTGTTGATTCTCTTAAAAAAATGTATGTGTTGATTTTAAAATTGCATATGTATACAAAATTTAATAATTATGTACGTGGATATAATGATACATGTATTTAACTAATTTTGAGATATCCACGTGTCTTTTTAAAAAATTGCATTTATATAAAAAATATTATTATTTTAATAATTATGTATAATTTCTTCCTCCTATTTTGATACCCACGTAAAATATTAACCCATTACACTTTCTCCTCAACAACATAGGCGGGAAGGGTGGTCCAGACTGTCAGAAGGAGCACTAAAATGCAACATCGATGCAACCATTTTTAAGGAGCAATGATGTTATGGGGTCGACATGTGTCTTAGAAGGGATCAAGGGGAGTACATTGGGTCGAAGACAACTTGATTTAAAGGCCTCCCACAACCCAACGAGGCGGAAGCAAAAGGTTTAAAAGAAGTGATAAACTGGCTTGGTAATTTGAGGTTTCCTTCGGTGTCTATCAAACTTGATTGTATGCTAGTGGTTGACGATATCTCTAGCAATCTCAGCACCAATTTTATGTTCGACGCTATTTTGAATGATTGCAAAACTTCACTTCTGGATCATCAAAACTTTAAGATAAGTTTCATTAGGAGACAAACAAATAATATTGTCCACTTGTTAGCCATGTTGTCTTATCTTATGCTACTTCCCAAGTTCATGATTATATGCCCTCTTGTATCACGACCGCTATTATTAATGAAATGAAATGAGTTTATGTAAAAAAAAATCATTAATCAAATTCACAACAAAAATATTGTGGGTTGTATAAATGTGATGGTACAATGAAACTCAGTAAATGAGAGATAAGCTAGCTAAAGTTGGTTATTAGAATATTCATTAAAGATGTTCTAACATGATATTTTGATAATTTTCTAATTTACTAACGAATACGAATATCTGTTGGCGTGTATATCATTATGCTGTCTCTATATCGATTAATTAATGGATAGGTGAAATATTTATTTATTTTATCCGTAAATATCTGTTAAGTTATCCATCTCGCACTCGTCCTTTGCGGATTTTATCTGCAGTTACCATGGATACGAATTTTATCCATCCTTTTTAAGGATTACCTAAAATTTACTAACAAACTCACAAATCTGTTTACAATTTTTTATTCTAGTTCAGGGACATATTTTACCTAAAATTAGGGGTATGCATAATAACCAGTTCGAGGTCCAAGCCCATAATCATATCCAGATCCACTTTAAAATATCCGGATTTCTTGTAAATGGTTACCAACCAACCCATTTTAAACTGGTTGGATATCCAACCCAATTAAATTTCGGATCTGGTCATTTTTGGATTTTAACCAGTCATTTTTCAGATCCGGTCATTTTCTCTTCTCTCTTCCAATTCCAAATCGCGAACCCTAATCCCAAATCGCAAAAATGGATGAACCCTAATTTCTCAATTGAAAAATCGATGAACCCTAATTCCCTCTTCTACTGCTTCGATTTCAACGATCTGCTTCGATTAACTTCTCGTTTTCGATCTTTTTCTGCTTCGTTTTCACTCAGTTCGATCTCTCAGCAGCAAGTCTCTACTTCGATTTCAATCACAGTTATGCTGACCTCTGTTATTGGTTGCGCTTCTTCTAGCATTGACAAAGGATGCATTGTTTCAGTTATGGATTCATTTTTGTAATGATTTCTTTGCACAGTTTAAAATGGAAATCAATTTGATGTGTCTGAAACTATTCAAGATTAGTATTACATATAGACACCTTAGATTATTAAATTTATTAGTTATTATTATTATTATTATTTGAACTTGTCATTAGCTTGTTACCTTCTGTTATGTAGCAACTTTCTGTTTAGTTCTCCTCTGATTTTGGATAGTTGTTGGGCTATACATATATATAAGGATATCTTTTCTATAATAATTAAGTGAGAAGAGTTTGCTTGTAAAATCCTATCATTATCAATGAAAAGTTCAGAGATGTATTTTCAGAAATTTCAGAAATTCCTTTTACTGCTATCACATTAATAGTTAGTGTAGTTGTGATCAATTTGTAACAAGAATAGGGATATATGCAAGGCAGATAATATTTCTTTAATTTCTTTTGTTTCTTTTGTTTTTACTGCTTGGAACTTGGAGGTAATACTAAAATGACATCCCTGCGCACAACTAGTAAGTACCATAATATGCCATTTGTATGTTCATTGGTCATCTACATGCTTAAATGTATCTATTTTTGGATTTGTTTGTTTGATACTAAAGTAATAGTATAAACATAAGTTTGTCTTTTATGATGCAGTTTAAGATGTTCATTACCATGTGGCTTTAGCTTTGGTAAGGGATGTCAGTCACTTGGCAATTAAATGAATAGTAAATAGATACCTCTATAGATTAAGCAATAGTCTCATAAATCCTGCTTTAGCTTTTCATGTCTGCATGCACATGTTATACAAGCTTTTATCTAACTGTTATTTTCGCTTGTTCAAATCTGATATAGTTCTTAGTGATTAAATCATTTATTTTTTTGCAGTTTGTGTCAAAATGGGTGATCTATCTGGTTCAACAAATTTGTTTGCTTCTCCTTCACCAACTGTCCAGAACACGACTTCTATGCAACCACCTGGAAGCTGTAGAAATAGATCTGCTGTTTGGAATGACTTCACGTTAGATCCTAACTCGGCAGACATAGCTATATGCAATCATTGCCGTAAAAGGCTCAAGTATAATGGGACTAGTTCGATGGCATCACATTCTAAGATTTGTAAGAATAACCCGAATAATGACGCTAACAAGAGGCTAAGAACAATTTCGTCTTCATCTCCTTTAGTGCCTAAATTCGATCAAGAGAAATTGAGGTATGTACCATGTGAAGATGTTTATAGGCATGGAACTTCCTTTCACTAAAGTCGAGCATCCAAATTTCCAAGAGTTTGTAAGTAACTTGAACCCAAAGTCCAATCTTATATCACGCACTACACTTGCACGTGATACTTTGTTGCTATGGGATGTAGAAAAGGCAAAACTGAAGATCTTTCTAGCCCAACACTGCCAAAGAGTTTGTCTAACTGCTGATACATGGACATCTATCCAAAATCTCTGCTACATGTGTGTTACTGCCCACTTTATTGACAATAACTGGACCATGCAAAATAGGGTTTTAAGTTTTTGTCAAGTCATAGGCCATACGGGGGAGGTTATGGCGAGCACTATTGATAATTGTTTGACAGAATGGGGACTTAATAATATCTTGTCTGTCACACTTGATAATGCCTCCTCAAATGATCTTGGAATTCAACATCTGAAGAAGAAGCTATTATCTTGTAATAGCTTTCTTATGAAGGGGGAGTACATACATTTGCGTTGTTGTGCGCATATCCTAAACCTCGTTGTGAAGGAAGGGTTGAAAGATATTGAGAAGTCAGTTTTAAAAATCCAAGGTGCAGTGAAATATGCCAGGTCCTCTCCTCATAGGTTTGCAAAATTCAAGACACGTGTAGAAAGGTCGAACACTGAGTACAAAGGTCTTGTGTGTCTTGATGTAGAAACTAGGTGGAATTCGACTTATCTAATGTTAGACTCAGCTTTGAAGCATCAAAAGGCTTTTGAAGTGCTTGAGATTCAGGATCCCTAGTACACTGAGGAGCTAGTTCAAAAGTGCAAGGGTGTTCCCACAAGTTCAGATTGGAAAGAAGCAGAGAATATTCTACCATTTTTAAAAATATTTTATGATGCCACACTTCGGATATCTGGTTCTGCTTATGTAGCCTCTAATATGTATATGTTAGAGGTCTTTGATATAGGGGAAAAGATAAATAAGGTGTGTCGTTCTAAGGATGCACTTTTAAAGGAATGTCTGTCAAGATGAAAAAGAAATATGAGAAATATTGGGGAAAACCTGAGTTGTTAAACATGATGTTGTTGATGTCTTCTGTCTTAGATCCCAGGTACAAATTAAAATATGTCAGTTGGTCGATCAATGATAATTTTAGTTCAGTGGAGGCAAAAGAATTAAAAGATTTGTTGGAAGCTCGTTTGTATGAACTGTTTGCAGAGTATAGTGATGTGGGGCAAGGGTCGCAAAGTGGTTCTCAGTCGAATCACTTTGATCTAGGAGGTAATGAAGATCTTTACAGTTACAATCGATTTTTATTGAGCACTGGTTTGTCATCTGGACAGTCTGATTTAAGCAAGTACCTGATGAATCTTTAGAGAGACATACTAATGATTTTGATATTCTCAAATGGTGGAAGGCAAATTCCAGCCGCCTTCCACTCCTTGCAAGGATGGCAAAAGACTTGCTTGCCATACCTATCTCTACTGTACCATCAGAGTCTACTTTTAGTCTTGGGGGACGAGTGATTGATGAATACCGTAGTTGCCTCACACCTCAAACAGTGGAAGCCCTTGTTTGTAGTTCTAGCTGCATTAAAGGGTCGCGTAAAGCCTCAATACTTGATTCACTTTTAATTGAGGAGTACAATGAATTTGAGAAGCTAGAGGAAGGTACTATAATAAATGCTTATTAATAGCTTTGTTTATATTTTTTAGAGGTAGTTCAGTTTAATGTTTAGTACATATTAAGATGATATTGGTGCCTACTGCTTTACCTTATAATATATGTTGCTGATTAAAATTTTACTGTTACTGATTAATATATGTCCCTGAACTATAGGAACAATTATGTTATTGATGGGCAAAGGATATCACTGAATTATAGGAAAAGTTGTTAGTAGTGAGTAATATATTAAGGATATCCCTGAACTATAGGAACAATTCTGTTATTGATGGGCAAATGATATCACTGAATTATAGGAAAAGTTGTTGTGGTTTTGAATTCTATCTGTAGATTACAGCTTACTTTTGTCTATGATAACTGTCAAAGCTCTGAATTGATGAGCTTTTGTGTTTGTTGATTATTTTTTTGCAGCAATAACTCATAGTAAAGGTGGTGCTTCAGCCCCCATTTCTCTTGATGAAGATTGACATGCATCTACAGATATTTGTTATAATGAATTAGTACATGGTCTGTTGTGTAAAGCTAGTGACTGCATCTATTCTCTTAGAATGGCGCATATCACATGGATCGAAAGATTGATTTTTTGGATACTGGAAGTTATTCTCACCCTGACATTGATCATTGCCTGCCACATGACAAAACCATAAGAGTACAAGATAGGAACATTATGACCTTTTATCCATTGGAAATGGCAGCTGATTGTAATTTTTAAAGGATCTGTCAGCATGTGAAAAACTATTATGACATAGCAATATTTCTGATTTTAGAATGATGCTGCCTACACATGTCTATCTTCTCTGTAACTACTAGTTTCTCCATCCATGTATAATAGAAAATAGTTCAAGGGGGCAATATTTCTTATTTTAACAAAATTTGGATTTTTTTTGTAAAATTCAGTCTTAAAAACCGGTTTTAACAACAAAAAAACCGGTTTAAAACTGGTTTTTAAACCAATTAATAACCATTTTTAATCCGGATTAAGAAAAAATCTGGATATTTTTTAAACCAAACCATATCCATTTATAAACCGGTTTTGTAAAAGTAACCGGTTATATATCCATAACCATATTCATAACCGGTTATATAACCGGTTTACAATAAAATATGGTCATGGTTAGAAATCCAAAACCATATTAAGTGGTTTATATATATATGGATATGGTTTGGTTGATCAAAATATCCGACCATGCACAACCCTACCTAAAATTTACTAGTAACAAACTCATAGATCTGTTTACAATTTTTTATTCTAGTTCAGTGACATATTTTATAATTCCCAAATCATTTTTTTGACCAAGCAAATCCAAAATAATTAATAGTATAATTAAACTTCTTTTAGAGGTAATATGATAATTAAACTTGAAATTGTTTTAATTTGTACGCTATCATCTAGCAATACTAGTGTTACATGCTACTCTCTCCGTCCTAAATTATATAACTTTTTGATCATTTCACATTTATTAAGAAATGTAATTAATTTATGTGGGAAATATATATATTATGAGTTGTTTATAAAATTATTCTTAATAAATGATACGTGAAAGATAAATGAAAGAAGAGAGAGTAATAAATAGTTAAGTATATAATAGAAAAAAATAATATTAATACTTCATTGGTATTGTAAAGCGATATATAATTTGTGACAATTTTCTCCAAAGCGACATATATTTTGGGACGGAGATAATACTGTGTACGATATTTTAGTTATAGTGATTAGGGGTGTTCAAAACCGAATCAATTCAATAGAAAAACCGCAAACCGAACCAATCCAAACTAAAACCGCAAAAAACCGCATTTGGTTCGGATGTCTTCAGATCGCTTTCTTACTCAACCGCATAGTTTGGTTCGGTTTGCGGTTTTTGTTTTATCAACCGAACCAAACCAAACCAAACTGCAACATACAAAAAACACTAATTAAACATATGTCACCTAGACCAATATTCATATAAACTCAATGATAACTTTTATAAAATGACATATTTTTCCTCTTTTTAAGTTTCTACTTAACTTTTTATTTCAAAAATATGTTTATGTGTTACTTGAACTTTTAGAGAATGATAAAATCTTAGTATTTACATTTCTACATAATAAAATTATTTTTTGTACACGTTTTTAATTTGGTTTATGTTGTTGGGAATATTGCTGGAAATTCGTTGTGTTTTAGCTATTTAACTTGATTTTAATGTTGAAAACAAAAAATTGTATTGGCTCGATAAAAACCGCACAAACCGATTCAACCCAAACCACATTAGTTTGATTTGGTTTGGTTCGAATTTTATTTTAGAAGTCAACTGAACCAAACCAAACCACATTTTTTTTTATATTGCGGTTCAGATGACTTTTAGCCTCAAAACCGAACCAAACCGCACCGCAAACACCCCTAATATTAGTGATAATTTTTATTACTTTTTTTAAAGGAGTTATACTGTTATAGTGATAATTTTTTATTATTTTTTAAAGGAGTTGTAGTAATATTTTTGTTGATAAGATTTGGTTAATACTAGTAATTTACACTGTCCGACAAAAACTCCTGAAATATATGCACGACCATAGTTTTTGACCACAAACGATGCCACGTAAAACAACTTTCAGAGTTTGACTTTGGCACGTTAGAGGACAACTCAACAAAGCAAACTTAGGAAAACCATGAATTAATAACCACCACCAATTTGTACCAAAATAAAATAAAATTAGAATACCACCACCAATCTTAATGCAACTACTGTATTTCTATACGTCAAGTCTATAATTATAGCATTCATGTCACACTCAACCTACCTTGCTTGTTGCTACTATATGCTATAATTTGTTGACTTATTCTTCACCACCTTGCTTGTGTTGTGTTAGCCAACAATATTAATTCACTGCTGAATCTTCATTTTCTTTTGTTGCTTTCATTCTCATTAATGGAATTTGTGTTTCTTGATCTTGGGTGATTTTTGTTGTACCAGCAACGTTTCTTGGGGTAGGGGGATTCCACATTCTTGGTTTGGTAAGGGTTAATCTCATTTTCCTTTTCTTCTTCAAATCTTATGTCTTGTATATATGTAGCACACCTACACTTCTGATCGAAGGTGTGTCTGGTGTCCGACACTATTACGTATAATTACATTGAATCATGTCATTTTCTCAAAATTTTATTAGTATCAATGTGTCAGTGTCCGTGCTTCATATCATCTACTAAAAGTGTAAAAGATCATTACAAATATGCGATTTTAGTCATGTAAACCTCTAGTCATACAAATGATGTTTTATGGTTGTGACAGTGTGAAAAGTTTCACTGCATCAAAATTAATCTCTTTTAACATGATAAGGTCTCGCCTTCGTGGTTGAAATGTTATGCATACATGTGTAGCTTATTTTTGTTTGTTTAATTACTATGAATCGAATCATTGATCATATAGCAAAGTTTTATTATTAGATCATGGTGTATGTGCATAGTGGTTAAACTCATTCTGTTTACATTTAATTTCAAATTAAAATAATGCTACTCTTATTTTTGTAATGATGCTTTGATTTCGTTGGTTGTTTTACTTGAAATGGCAAAGGATAAGAAGCAAAGCAGATCAAATTACAGAAGCTGTGTTCCATCCAATCCATTCCATTTCATTCCATTCCATCAGGTAGCTGTGCTAAGAGTATTGTTTAGTTATAGTATGAATAATATCAGTGATATTTATCATAGGAGCATTTATGGAAGCTCTATGTGAGTTTTGTGGGGTTGCAAGAGCTGTGGTTTACTGCAAGCCTGATTCCGCTCGTCTATGCTTGCATTGTGATGGGATTGTCCACTCTGCAAATTCTCTGTCTCGCAGGCATCCCCGCTCGCTCCTCTGCGATAAGTGTAATTTCGACTCAGCAATCATGCGCTGCGTCGATCATAAATTGTCTCTCTGTCAAGTTTGTGATTGGAATACAAATGACTGTTTTGTATTGGGACATAAACATGTGCTACTCACTTTCTACACTGGTTGTCCTTCTTTGGCAGAGTTATCTAAGATTTGGCCACATTTGGTTGATGCAAATTCATCAAATGCTGCTTGGGAATCACCTAGTACTAGTGCTTTGCCTAAAACTGAAAGCAGTGACCGCCGCAGTCAGCATTTGGAGCAGCAACCTGAAAATAGTGGCTTCGTTGGTTTGGCAAATGTCAAGTTGGGCGAAGGAGAACCGTGTGTCAAATATGAACCTTGGATTGAAAATTCTCCTATTATTCCATCAAATTCAAACTGCGCACAATACCGCAAAGATCAAGCATTTTTATTTAATCAAGACTCAAACCAACCAAAGGTTTTGATTTCGTTCTAATCTTTTTGATTTTAGTTGGTGACATATCTGCATACTTTTTTAAGTTTAAGTTTTTTTTAGGTCTAGACCCTCGTTACTATCCGAGCCGGGTGGACGCACATAAGGCAGCAAAACTTTTCCAGTGTGCCTATGTTTTCCATTCACAAGACTCGAACATGAAACTGCGTAAAGAGAGCCATGCTCATTGCCTCTTCGACCCACATAAGTTTTAAATTTAAGATAGCACACCAATGATTGGCATATAATTAGTGTGTTTTATTATTCCATCATTTCAAAATATTTATCATTCCATGTACTTGCAAACATATTCATAATATTATCACCACACTAATGCTCTCACTCATTTATCAATATGGTGTGACACTGTTGGCAGCTAACTGAGTTCCTTAAGCATGCGGTCATGAATTCGATTCCTGACCGATGTGTATGGAAGAGCACCTGTTGTGAGAGGTCAGCCCCTTTAATCGATCTCCAATTCAAAGAATTAGTCTCTAAGCTCATTCACTCATTCAGTTTACTAAAAAACTAAAGATAAGCTAGAGACAAGAATAGAGTTAAAAAGCATACATGTCCTATTAGTTTTTAAAGTGACAATTGTGATGATTGGTTATTAGAAGTAGTGAAATTGGTTATATTGTTGAGTTTAGTGCATTATAATGTATTTTATGTGCTTTAGTTTAGATGAGTTAAAGATTGATGAATGATCTGAGCTGAGTATATTAGTTTAGTAGTAATATGGTAACTGTTGTGCTGAACCAAAATTGACACCAAATATTTTTCTTCTTTAACTCATTAGCTTCAAGGATGCCATGATGTTAAGGATCTAATAATTCATGAGGGGACCAGTCTATGTGAAGGTTTCAATGTGGATGATGTTCAATTAAACTTTGAAAGTGCTGATGAAATAATATTTGACTGCTCTCAAACTGCCACAAAATACAACCATGAAGATGGAGGAATAGAATGTCTATTAATGGATAAAAACATTCCAGTCACAAAATGTAGCAGTCACATTGAGACTGCGGTAGAGGTTACCGGTTATAAATCATTTTTTAGAATTTAACTTTTATACACCGTCAATGCCAAGAGTTTTACACTGTCAGCAAATCACAACCAATCATATATGTGACTTTAGAAGCAGTTATGATCAAAGTCAAATATGTTTAACGGTTATGATTGATTGACAATGTAAAATATATTTACACTGACAGTGTATATGAATTAAATCTTTCTATTTTTTTTTATCATTCTCCTCTCTAAATCTCTTTAGTGAGGTAAAGTGATGTATGAAACTAATTTTCACTCATGTGATTTATTATTAGGCTTCTTCATCAGTTCAACAAGATTGTGTGATTTTTCCATCATCAGGGGCTGGTGGATCAACAAGTTTGATACAAGGCATCAACAATAATGCAAATTGTGCACTTATGCCTCCTAGTTGTAACAGAAGCATGCCTCTAGGATTTCCTCAGAGTCAAATTCATTCAGGCATATCAATTCAATTACCTAACATTAATGCTGAAAGCAATGTTACTGAACTTCTAGATTGTGGGTTACCTCCAGTGTTTCATCCTGGTGAATCGCATTGGGAATCAAATTTGGAGGGTGCATGTCCTCAAGCAAGGGATAAAGCCAAAATGAGATACCAAGAGAAAAAGAAAACTCGAACGTAAGTACCTTTAACTGTGTATATCCGTATGAAATGATATTTTGATACAAAATTTGGCAACAATTTGGATGGTTAATGTAGTTCAAATATGTGATTAATTAGGTTCAGTGGATGGTTAATGAACATGCATGACGAGGTCACAACTCATTAACCATCTACATAACATAATTAGCCACAACTTTGAACATCATTAACCACAATTTTCAGGTTTTCAAATATATAAGATATCCATTAATCATTTAAATTGTGTTCAAATATACATGATTTTCATGTGCTTAAACATACATGATATTCAATAGTCATAAATTTAAATAACATAACTCTATACATATATACTATGGTAAAATGGAATGGAGACAATTTTATTATAAAAAATGTAGACAACTTTCAAGACTAATATGCGTATTTAAGTTGACATGCATGGACAATCATAGGCTGAAGTCATATTTGAAGTGTCTACAAATCTAGAACTATTGTTATTTTCTTTGTTTCTGCCTGCATTATATATAGCTGGGTATTGAAGTTTATTCTCTATTGTATAATACTATTGTAAAACATAAATAAGTTAATTAGAGTGCTAACACTTATTTGGACTGTGTTAACTATCATATGATTCTAAAGTTAACAACTCATTGAACGTTAACTATCATATGATTCTTAAATTTATAAGTTGACTTGGTACAACAAATCAGGTTTGGTAAGCAAATAAGATATGCGTCTCGCAAAGCAAGGGCTGATACAAGAAAACGTGTGAAAGGTAGATTTGTTAAAGCAGGTGAAGCATATGACTATGATCCTCTTTTGAGCGACAACTAAACAATATCTGCAATCACAAAATTTTCCTTGCAGGATATGATTCTGATTGGTAAGCTAAGGTAGTCCCATTGTGAATACATTGTTTTGTTCATTCTTAATAAAAAAAAAAATTTCGTCCAAATTTATGAAAAATGGATCAAATTTTAATGCAGCCAGATAACTTTTCAAAACTTGACTATTTAGGTGGTTGGTACAGACATGTTAAAGCATTCAACAAGTTAGTATTTAGAAACTTCGATGAAAACCAAGATATAGAAAAGGTTTTGCATTTGGAAATCGCAGAATAAGAGATTGCTTGTATACAAAGATATTGCATTCAGTTATATGTAGTAACCAAAAGAGGTACTACTCTAGTCACAAATATTAGCAGAAGAGAAGACATATTTGATGGTCTAAAGTATAAGTAAAATCTTAACAAATTTGACCTTACTCAATGCTATTATTCTCAAATAACCTTCAATAAAACAAGTTTCCATACAAAATTAACTGAAAAGAAAGGGTATGGTTTTGGATATGTCATTATTTTTTGATTACATCAAGAAAATTAAACAAATCAAATGTGGTTAACCACTATTCCTAATATATGCGTAGTTTGTTATAAGTGAGACGAGTAATGAACACATTGAAATTGCATAATAATCGATATCATTTCAGAACAAAATATGGAGGGTAAGATAAATACCACTTCATATATCAGATTATCTTTAAAAAAACTATAAAAAGAGTTGAACTGAATACACTTTTCCCTAGACTACCACCATACCTATACTTATTCACATTAATATCTAAGTGATGGTAAAAAAATTTGAGTGACCAAATTCTGATTTGTTTGCCATTTGCTTCTGCTTTTCTAACAAATAAGATAAAAGTTTGTTTCAACGCATAAAAAATAGTTGAAGATAGCAGACATTTTCCATTCTCAATTTCCACCATATTATTTGCAGACCTACATACTCTTTCTAGCTTGCAGAGGGGAGTCGATTGTGATCCACCCTAAACTTTAACAGGTTAGAATGTATGAATCTCTGAGCATGTGTGTCTCAAATAAACACAGGCTAATAAGGAAGAAAAGGAGAGCTGGTGTTTGAAAAGCAAACCTTATTTTGTCATTCCTAAGAAGTGATGAACCTTAGTCCTTCACAAACACTACCTTCTCCATCTCAAGATATTGTCCAAGAACAGCAAACCTTATTTTGGACTAGTGAGCAATGTCCTGTGGATTGAGATACTGTTGTTCTTGACTTGCTGGAAGCCACTGTCCATCTGCAGCAACTGTATGCATCTTTGACAACCTTTCTACTGCCTCAATTATTTCATATATTGTTAGATTACACCATTTTTTCTGATTATTCATAATTGTATAAACATTGATTCATTTCCTTCAAGGGAACTTCCTCTTAAATTTGAAATTTTATTAATCTTTGCTTGATTGTTTCAAGTAAGAAACTTTACCTTTACTGTTCCAAATTGTTTGCCATTAAATTAAAGTAAACTGGTCAAATTGTTGTCCACCGTATAGACTATTTGCACAAAAAACATGTGACATCAATGAAGCACGGACACAAACACAGACATTGGACACAACACAGACACCGACACATCGACATTGATAATAATTTGAGAAAATGCCACAATTCAATGTAATAATATGTGTCGGTGTTGTGTCAGTGTCAGACACCGACACATGTTCGACACCGGGACATGGTTAATCCGAGGAGTGACCGTGCTTCACAGGTGACATGTGACTTTTATCTTCAAATATCAAAACAAACAGAAAAATATTCTTTAGGTTGGTGGCACAATTGCTAAAATATTTGTAAACCCTAAACTCTCAGTGATAAGGAATAAAATCTTATGGATTTGAGTTGAGAAAACATGTTTGTTGATAAGGACTAGGTGCAGCTAACCACAAGTTCATTTCAATGTATGTTTAGTTGCTTTCATTTATTTATGTTATCCGATTCATGTTGTATGAATCTCAAGTGTATATATGCATAACTTTTTCTAGCAAGGAATATAACCAAATTGATTTAAGTTGCAACGTCTTAGTCTTGGTTGATTAGGACTAGACATAGGCACTACTTAGCAAACAAGTGCAGTTAGTAGATGTAACTAGCTTTAGTTACCAAGCAAACTTAATTAGCAGATGCAGACACAGACTATTGATACAAATGCTATTCAATAATGAATTAGTTTCACAAGGTTAGTCACTTTAAACTATTTAATTTCTCTTATCTAATGGTTGTTACATGAGTTTAAAGTGTATAAATACATTGCTTTTTGTGGCAGGGGATGAAACTTAATGATTTGAGTTGAGAAAAAATGTGTTAGTTGATAAGGACCAGAGACACAGACGCAATTAGCATATCAACTAGCTTTACCTAGCAGACATACAAACACGATCAGAAGATGCAGCTGGCTTTAGTTAAAGGAAAGATGAAACACAGTCAATGAAGATGAACACAAATATTCATATTGTTACTAATAATTATGTGTTAATTTCGGTTGACATTTGTTACTTTATATTATTTCGGGTTTCCAATGCATGTCGCATTAATCTCAAGTGTTTCTGTGTGTCTGTCTACACACACACAAACACATACATCTTATGCAATTCATCCTTGAAGCAATGATAATAAACACTTCTTTATTATTCATAATAAAATACTTCACGTTTGTATGATTGTTGTTGTTATTATTATTATTACTTTTTTGCATAGAAAATAGTAAAGTGTTTTGTATAAAAATTCTATGAAACAAAACTTCAGTTGTGTAAAGTATTTATTTGTTATTGTTGCTTAATATTTAATTTTATACTCTTACAAATAGGAATCTTTGCAAATTTGTAAGCATCCGCTCAGCAAAGAGGGGAACAAAGGAACCAATTAGTGGATTGTTACATGAAACTTATAATATTCCCACTAGTACAAAATACACTTATTAGCTCAAGGATTTTAAGTGGGTTGTGATCCACTTGACTTAAAAAGCTGGGTGTTAGGGAAGTTTTTAACTTCAAATGATATTAAATCTGTTGACCCCATTTAAAAAGTTTTTAACTTCAAATTGTTTGACCCCATAAACTCTCAGACTTACTCTTTCTCTTTCCCTTTCCCACCGATTTCTCCACCTCTCTGTAAACCCTCCGCCACCAATTTCTCCACCACCGTAAAAACCCTCCACCATTGTAAGATTCACCATCATCTCCACCACCGTGAAACCCTCCACTGTCAGATTTCTCTTTCTCTTTCTCTTTCTCCACCGCCATAAACCCTCCACCACCGTAAAAACCCTCCACCATTGTCAGATTCACCACCGCCGTCAGTTCACTTCACCACTGTCAGAAAAGGTAACTTCGATTTCGCCCCGTAGGTACTGTCTAATCTAATGTCTTTACATTTTAGGGTTTATTCAATTTTTGAATACATATAATAAGCTTATTCTTCTTCTGCTCTTTTCTTTTGTTTGATTCAGTTAATGTCTATGTTCCTAAGGATAGAGTCACTAACCAACATCAAGGTTATGGATTTGTTGAATTCCGCAGCGAAGAAGATGCTGATTATGTATGTTTGTTTGTTTGTTTTACTACTCTTTCCCTATTATTTACTATTTGCAACCAAATCAACATTAACCTAATTGCTTCTTCTGTTGCAGGCTATTAAAGTACTTAACATGATTAAACTTTATGGAAAACCAATTCGTGTAAATAAGGTACTTGAGAGAGCTTATGGAAATAGATTATAATGTCAATAAGCACTTATCTGATATGTACCTATGCTATAAGCACTTAATTAGTGATTCATTTCTCTCTTAAAAATATTTGATATGGATTTTTAATTTAGTGCATCATTTTCCCCTGTATGCTTTTGTAGACACTAGATATTGTTGTGGAGAATCCAGATAAGTTTAGAGTTGTCGCGCTTGCAGCTGGTTCAAACATTACTCTTCTTGTAGATCAGGTAATTACTTCCCTTCAGCCATGTTATTTATTGAAACTTTGGATTGCTTTGTTGCTTTATGTCTGAACAGAATAATTTCTTAAATTTTACATGATGGATTCACTCCCATGGCGAATAATTGTTGTTATATTGAAAATCATCTTCCTGTTTCTGTTTTCAAAAACCTTGTATTCACTCTTAAGCATTTACGACAGATTTCATTATTTTTTCTCTTAAAGGTTCATGTTGAATATCATGTGAATAATCTTGCCAGTTGTGATAATGGTCCAAGGTTTGTTGAGTATAAGTTGATAGTGCTTCTGATAGTGCTTCAGAAGTTACTGATGTTGGTGCTTCTGATAGTGCTTCAGAAGTTGCTTCTTCTGATAGTGTTTCTGATAGTGCTTCAGAAGTTGCTTCTTCTGATAGTGCTTCTACAGCTTCTGATAGTGCTTCAGAAGTTTGCTTTCTTTACAGTCTTCTTCTGATAGTGCTTTAGAAGTTGCTTCTTCTGATAGTGCTTCTGCAGCTTCTGATAGTGCTTCATAATATGCTTTCTTCATAGTCTTCTTCTGAACCTTTGCCTTCTTGGCAGGTTCAACTTCTGTAGATTCAGAACCTTTGCCTTCTTGGCAGGTTCAGCTTCTGAGTATAAGTTGATAGTGCTTCTGATATTGCTTTAGAAGTTGCTTCAGATAGTGCTTCTGATAGTGCTTCAAAAGTTGCTTCTTCTGATAGTGCTTCAGAATATGCTTTCTTCACAGTCTTCTTCTGAACCTTTGCCTTCTTGGCAGGTTTAGCTTCTGTAGCTTCTGAACCTTTGCCTTCTTTGTATTCTTGAATAAAGTGTGCAAGATTCCACCAAGTCTTCTAAGTTGTCAAAGATAATTTTGCACACTCCTTGTAGGACAAGGTTGGATGTTAAGGTGGGAGGAGGGTTAAGTTATGATAACATCAGAGGTTACTGATGTTGGTTCAGGAATGGTTTCTATTTCATGTTTGGCATGGTTAAGTAGTTCAGCAATGATAGATCAATTATGTTGATTGATGAGGTCAAATGTTATCTTTGTTACACAAATTGGATTCCTACTTGCCCTCACATTTAACTTATTAAGGATATAAATGTGATAATGTTTCTATGTTCCCAACTACAGGTGCACACTCCTGATTCATGTAGATATTGGATTGCCAATTCGTACTTGGAGCGCTTTCAAAATGGTCTTGAGCCTAAAAATGTCGATTAGGTGTTTTGTGCTTATCTTTGTTTTCTTCTTAGATTAAGTATTGCCAATGCAGAGATTTAGTGGATACATTGGCTTCCATGTACTGATGTTATGCTTTTTTAGGAGTTCTTGAGGCTGTGGACGAGGTAGTTTACACTTTTCAATGCTGATGAATATGCTTGAAATCACATGGGTGGCTTTTTATTTTGGTCCTTCCCGATGCTTCTGAAGATCTTGTTTGTGACTTGGCTTTGCGGTATGTCTACTGGCCATTGGCTCCTTTTACACTTCATACATGTTTTGCTTTGAAACTTATATACAGTAGTTATGTTCATTGTAACCTTAAGTGCATTTTTTTTCTTTTGGACTTACTAGTTATGCAGTAGTTATGTTCTGATTTTTCTTTCATAAAAACCTTCTAAAGATTCTAATGCTTATTCATCAAAATTGTAACTGTTGTTTATTTAGTTTGTATGTAAGTTTGGAATAGGAGAAGCAATCCATATATATCTTCACTTCTTTTTTAAATAAAATAGTTAAATTAAAAGAAGATACTCATTTTGGAGGGTATGAGATCCTTGAATGTTAAAAGAGGAATAAAACAGTTAGAAAGTAACAAAAACATTAATCTCTTTTTTGTTTAGCTTTCATTGTCCAAAGATGCTTATGCTCATCATTTTCAAGCTACCTTAGCTTTCTGATGTCAAAATATATTTGTAATGACTAACAGTTAATGATCTGCATAAGTACTAACTTTAAAATATCAGCTTCAATTCTATTTTTTAAATGTTTATGTTTTGTAACATATTCAGTTGATAGGTTAATTCCTTATGAATGATTTATAAGATATTAGAAGTTGTGTTTAAAACGTTATGACATAATACAAGATGGATGAATTATTCTCTATCTTTTTCGGACACATTATATTGTCACTTTTAAGGAGACAATATAATGTTACTATCCTATTAGAAGTTATTACAAGTTGTGTTTAAAATGTTATGATAGAAGATATTAGAAGTTATGTTTAAAACGTTCTGATCAGCACAATGTTGCTGTCCTATTATCATATGACACATCTGTCCAATTTATGCTTTGCTTAAATCTAAGTTTTGTGAATGAACTTGTAGTTGATTTTGTAGCCTTTTAAGGATATTTGACAGCGAGTTATTAAATTTCTAAAATTTAGGAATATTCAAATAGTAGTAAATTAGGGATTATCTAATTCTATATGAATTGTGGTTTGACGCATTTGAGTCCCTCTTGTCTAATTTGAATAACGGCTTTGCTTTTTTCGTATGTGAAATGTTAGAAACTCCACTGACGATAATTATAAGAAGCTCCACTCTGATATATCTCCACTTCTTCATGACAAGGAAGATTTTTGAAAAGAAGAGGTTTCTCATCAGTCGTACCCCAAACTCATTTCTCCTGAAGCACCGTTCACCTTCACAACAGAACCAGAACTAGAACCACAACAACATCGATTCACTGAAATGGCGAAAGAGGAAGTGAAAACTGTTGTTCCTGAATCGGTTTTGAAGAAACAGAAAAGGAATGAGGAATGGGCATTGGTGAAGAAACAGGAGCAAGAAACAACGAAGAAGAAGAGATCTGAAACTAGGAAGCTTATTTGGAGTAGAGCCAAACAGTACGCTAAGGAATACGATGACTCGGTATTACTCTAATTATACAATAATAATTAAGTTAATTTAATTCGATTAAATTAATTTGTTTGTTTGATTATTGATTTATTTGTTTAATTTTTTGTTTCAGCAAAAGGAGTTGATTAGGTTGAAGCGTGAAGCTAAGCTTAAGGGTGGATTTTATCTTGATCCTGAAGCTAAGCTCTTGTTCATTATCAGGATCAGAGGGTATGAAATTTTTTCTATTATTATTTTTACTGTATTTTATATGTTATAGTATACTACCTAGGGATTAAATATGTTTTCTTATTGTAAAATTATAATTTTTTTAAGTTTAATCACTTAATTAATTATATTGAATTCTGCTCTCTGTTTTGGAATAATGTTACAATAATTGGTCTCTCAATGAATTATTGGTTTTGTGCTTGATGAGTGTTGCAGTAGTAACTTCATTTTCAATTGAGGAATTTGGCTAGAGCTGTTTGTGTACCATTTAAAGTTATAATCACATCTTGGTTTATAGAAAGTAATGTATGCTTGTTTTGTTACCGTGTATATGAACGCGGTGCAATTGTGGTTGTGCAGTTTGTGATTGTTTGAGTGAGTTGTGTTTCATTAGTGTATTCAACTATATATTATTGTTCATTTCAGTTTGTGATTGTTTGACTGTGCCATTAGTGCAGGCTGTGCAGCTTTCATCTAGTGCAGTTTGTTTAATACCTGAGAGTTTAAAGTTGCTTTAGAGGGAGACATTAGTCCTAAGTTTGGTGATTGAGTTATATTTGAGAAACAGGGATGGGAATTGAATGATTATTTTTTTGGGTTTATTTTAATGCTCAAAATCAAGGCTTGATGAGGTTAGAACTTGGAAAATATTTTGTGAATTGAATGTTTATATTTTGTGAATGATTATGTATTAATGAATGAGTTTGTAGCTATGATTTTATTTACACAGTATGAAATTATGGTTTTATGATGATATTTTGTGTTAAATCATTGTGCATGAAATTTTGTTTTGTTATAATCATGTATATGTAAGATAAAAAAGTTTTTTTTTTTTAAAATAAACAGATTTTAAGTCGGGTGAACAAACTTAAATATGTTCTTTTAAATCGGGTTAACCGATTTAAAAAGATCTTTTAAGTCGGGTCAAAAAAATGTTTTTTTTTAAAAAATAAATAGATTTTAAGTCGGGTGAACAAACCTAAATATGTTCTTTTAAATCGGGTTACCCGATTTAAAAAGATCTTTTAAGTCGGGTAAAAAAAAATGTTTTTTTTAAAAAATAAATAGATTTTAAGTCGGGTGAACAAACTTAAATATGTTCTTTTAAATCGGGTTACCCGATTTAAAAAGATCTTTTAAGTCGGGTCAAAAAAATGACTTAAAAACAGAATGGTATTAAGTCGGCCACCTATAAGTCAGGTACAGAACCGACTTAAAAAGTCATTTTCACCCGATTTAAAAAGTGTTTTCTGTACTAGTGTCGACACAAATGAATTGCTATATAAGTGTGTTAACAATCCGAGTTTTGTGTGGCGGAGTATCTTGCGGGCTAGATTTATTGTTAAAGGTGGTGCAAAGTGGTGCATTTGGTCAGGTAATTCTATTCCCATCCTTGATAAACCATGGCTTTCGAATGGAGGTCGTATTGATGGTAATATTCTAAGGGCACATTCTGTTTGTAATTTTCTTGTGAATAGCCTGATTGATACTTCGTGAAAGAGTTGGAACCACAATTTGGTTCAGCAAGTTTTCAGCACCGACATAGCCTATACTATTTTGAGTACTCCTTTACTAGAACAAGTCCCGAATGATAAATTGATTTGGAAAGTAGAGAAGAATGGGTTGTACTCTGTTAAAAGTGCTTACATGCTTTGAGTGGAAGATTTGGTTGACACATCCCATATTCGACGACCGAGTTATTGGTCTGGTATTTGGCACCTGAAAGTGCCACCTAAAGTAAAAAATCTCGTTTAGCGTATGTGTCGCGGTTGTCTACCAACAAGAGTTAGCCTTCAAGATAAGGGTGTGCAATGTCCTACAAGTTGTGTTAGTTGTGATTCTACTCATGAAGACCTGATGCATGTAGTTTTTTATTGTCCTTTTGATACACAAGTTTGGCGAATGTCTGGATTATGGGACGATATTGATAAAGTTGTTCAAACTACTACTTCGGCATTAGAAGCCATCTTCTTATTACTACAACAACTCATGTCGGGCCTCTTCCAATGAATGGCTACCATTTTTTGGAGTATTTGGAAGCACATGAACCTTAAAAATGGCAAGATGTTAATGAGATATGCGCACAAGTGGTAGGGAGAACACATCATTTGATAGATGAATGGAAGTTAGCAAATGTCCTTAAGATACCTACTTGTCGTCAGTAATCTCACGGCATGCTCCGAGCACAACAGTTTCAACGACGCTTGTAGGAATTTTTGGCCACTTAGTTTACAAACTCTAAGGTTGAGTTTAATAAGAGACAATCAAATAAGGTCGCTCATGCTTTAGAAGGGGTAGCCACATTATCAGCTAGTCCTAGTACTTATTTTAATTTCTCTTTGTATTAACACTCTTATTATTAATGAAATGCTATGAGCATCTTTTACTAAAAAAAAATATTCAACACAAATGAATTGCTATATAAGTTTGTTAACAATATAATATTTCATTATTTTCCAATATATTCAACACAAATAAATTGTTATATGAAGTTTATTAATAATATAATATTGGTTTAATTTTTCAAATCGACCCTGTAATATACGCTAGTCTGAGAAATGATCATCTAAAAAAATAGTTTCCAACTATTTAATTTGAGATTCTTCCTATTTTTTACCTTTTATTTTGTCCATGTAGACATAAACTCCAAAAAGTTACTTAGATGTTGAATTTTTTCATGATTTTTTACAGGTATGTTTAAGACGTTAAAAATATAGTTTTCTACAAAAAAAATAGAATTTTCTGACATGACATAGATTAATTATGAATTTTTAAAGCGCAAAAAACTAAAAAAACAAAGCAACATAATTTTTGACCTAGAGATCAAATTTTGAGCTATTTTTTTTTGCTGAGACACACACACACACACACACACACATATATATAAAGGATATGTAAAGTTTCATAGCATTCTGAAGAAGTCTCGATTTATTTTTAGTACTTGACATAAATGTGCATAATTGCAATTTTTATAGATGTCTTTGCAAAAAACGACCTCAAAATTTGATTTCTTGATCGAGGTTTCCGTTGTTTTGGTTTTTGATTTTTTTGCGCTTTCAAAATTCATAATTAATCAGTCCTTTGTCGTAAAATTTCAATTTTTGTGGAAAGCCATATTTTATTATTGTAAACATGCCCGTAAAAAATCATGAAAATATTCAATCTCTAAGTCACTTTGTGGAGTTTATATTTACATGGAAAAATAAGTGGTCAAATATAGGAAGAATCTCAAACTGAAGGGTTATAATATGTGTTTTTTTTTTTTAAATTACACAGTCATTTTTCAGACTTCGTGTATATCACAGGATCAATTTAAACAATTAACCCAATAATATTTATAGAAACCATAAATATATTTAACCCGATATTTTATTTTATAATAGGTTTGCTAGTATAATAACAAACATTGGTTTTTCTTGCTTTGAAATTGGTTTTGAATATAACACCAAAATTTGTTGTTACTCAATAGCTTAACACAGCTACACAAGTTGAAAACTATAGCTATAATACAGATTCGTTGGATAAATATCTTCTCGTGCATATTGCTATTAAATAATTGAGCACAACAAATTAGAAAATGTAACAAATGCATATCGTTTCTATTGAGTTTGTGTTTTATTTTAACAAATTAAGCATGAATAATTCTACATGTACATCAATGACAACTAATCTTAGTAAGGATTATGTGCAATGTTTATCAAAGTTGAAGTTTATTTCGTCCACTAATGTAATCTAATATTTGACAAGTCACTTTATAGAATGATTTTTTAGTTTTTTATTTCTAACATGTTGAGTTTTTACTATTACTATTATAAAAGGACCAAAGAGATTATATAAAAAACAAAATTTGTATATATATTTTTTAATAAGAAACTGTGCATTTTCTTTAATATAGTTGTAAAACAAACTATAGACAATAATTATGCAATAACTTTTTTTAATAAAAATACAAAATAACCTAGGAACAATTGATATTTCCCGTGCACTAGTAACAGTACAAATTCAATTTTAATTAACTAAATCTTCCTCCCTCAAAAAAAAAAAAAAAACTAACTAAATCTTGCAAAAGTTAAAGAAACCTAAAACATTGGACATGTCTTCTATCTACTAAATCTAATTGTATAAGCATTTTTTTTTTTTAATCATGATATTGAAAAAAAAAGTTTTGCATACAATACCTCGAATGTATGCTTAAGAAGTTGTTCACTGAGCTGTCTATCTATCAACCAAGAGAAAATTAAACAGACCTATTACACAAGATTATCTAATGAGAAAAGATAAATTTAAAGAAACATGGAAGTACTACTATGAGTTCTTGAACACTTTATGAGGGTGGTGTTATTAGGCAGGTTTCCTTTGTTCCAGCTAATGTTGGCTGGAAGTATCATCTCTACTGAGGCTCCAATGAGATATCTTCTTGTAAGGTTTTGACATGTGTTGCAAAGAAAGCACCTAATGTGTCTAAGGGCTAAAAAATTTGCCTCATGAACCTTTTTGTCACATTTTCTACATAAATATGCATCATCAGCTTGGCAATACAATGAAGCTTGTAATCCACATAGTTCACAACATTTATAATCTCTTGTTTTTTCAGGTGAAGCACTATCTTTAGATGATGGGAAGAAGTTGTGTTCTTTTGGCTCTGGTCCTTTGCACATATTGATGAGAATTGGGAAGCTATACTATACGTGATGAATAAATGAAGCTAGATAGTTTCTTGAATTTTATGATGTAGCTAATTGGAAGATGAATAAAGGCCTTTTTATAACTACAACAATAGCTTGATTAATGTTCCTTTAGACAAATTCTTGTGGACAAGGACATGGATACCACACCACACCTTCAAGTAGTCACGTGTCTTTATTTTACCCATTTGTCTTTTTCAATAGGGTCATATAATGTTAATTTAGTCATTGAGAAAAAGAATATGTGACTCCACTAGTTTTGACAAAATAAAAGGTTTGCATTTGATTAAAGTTTTCAAATTTCATTAGATTCTTGAAGAGTTATTATGAGCCATAATTTGTGAGTTGTTGAGTGGTTATTAGGAAGACAAATTGAGACTCCTAAGAAGAAAGGTTTATTGTATGGTGTAGAATTAGCACCTTTAAATTTGTGACCCACCTAAGCCCATATGGTTGCACGTAAGGCCACTTGAAAATGGAAACTGATTATTGACTTATTGATATTGGTTGGAAAGTTATACAATTTTATACTATAATTTTGTCATGGACAGTTGGACCCATAAACTAATAATAAAAGTGTACAATTGCTAGCCATAAGATGTCTTTGTCCACAAATTGTTTATGAGGTTGACGGTTTAATACACATGTGTGGTAGAAACCTGAAGAGCATCATATGTCCCATTACATGCATGCCACGAATTCATAAGATACGCCAATTGGTTTATGGCCAAAGAAGCAATCATGATTTATTTTGGGGTTGTCACTTTAAAAATATCTTTCAGTACGTATGAGGTCGATCTGACATTAACTTGTTGGACATAAATTGTAAGACAATAATACATTTTTTTTTATTATAAAAGATGTCTGTAAATTAATAAACAAAAATCTAAAATGATCAATTAAGTAATAGAACACAATGGATTAATGAATCTAGCCAAGGTGAGTCCTTCAAGAGAATTCAAGTTCACATTCATGGTAGAACAATCTTTGGAATGTTTACTTTTCTTGCGGTCAAACTTTGATTTTTATGAGCTCATTCTGCCACGGATCAAAGGGTTAAAGTTTTTAAAGAACAAGGAAAAAAATAAAATGACTAAACTATATAATAAAATAAAACAGATAAATAATATTTTCTCCGTCCTAAATTATAAACCGTTTTGATAATTTTACATAAATTAAGAAAACTAAATTACATATTTGATTCTTCAACTTATTTATTAGTTTCGCTTTGTTCTCATAACTAATTGTTGTTATGTTTAAATCCTTTAAGTGCACTTTTGTTAGTCAAGTTGGTCCCTTATCTTAATTTTTAACAAAAAATATTTAAGGTAGATCAACATTGTAGTTGGTCCATCAAAAATCTCATTGTTATTTTTGTTTTATAATTTTTTTTTTGTTACATTTTGTTTTATAAATTTAACCATTTATAAAAGGGTTCGTTTCCTGGATGCACACAAAAAAAATCAAATTTTTTTTAACCATTTGACTTTTTTGTCAAAAAAAAATATATTAAATATTCCATGTCTATTAAATCTAATAGTACAACGTTCCTATGCCCCCTCCCTCTCCAAAATCAACTTTGTCTTTAACATATCAAGTTTTGTTTTTGATATTTCAATTCTTAATTGAAATCGATGATACTTTTTTAAGCGGTGTTTACATTTGAGTCTTGTTAACGAGTGTTTCCGGAACACTCTTTAAGCATTTTAAAATAAGTAATTATTCTTTAAAAAATCAAATATTCTAATTTTTAATGCAATTAAATACACGCATTTTAATGGAACACTTTAGTTATCATTAACATTTAAGATTTTGTTTGTACCAAAAAAACATTGAAGATTTTGTTTAACTTTCTTCATTTTGTTAATCAACGACGTTGAATATTGTAAAGAGAAAACTTAATAAAAAATGATTCTTTAAATTCGTTCACTAATATTAAAGAGTTAATTTATGTAACTAAAGTATAACAAAATTTTGTAAGGATTATTTATACATTTTAATATAGTGAACGAATAAATCTTAATATTATGACGTTCATTGCAGCCTTTTTAAATCTTAATATTTACAGTTTCAACTAAAAGTTAGCTAACAAACTATAAACAACTTCAAATCAAACTTCAACATTATGGACTGAACTCGAGGTTAGCCCAAGCCTAATACCATATAGTTTAGGCTATATATGCCTCACATCAACACCTATATTAGCCTCCTCAAGACCTCAATTTGGTCGTCAACTCCAGTTCTAGCACGACACAAACCCCCGACGTATCCTCTATATAAACACAAGGATATTTACAATGAATAAACTATCAACAAATATCATTAGTCAGACTTAACCCATAGTGTAACTCACATGACATAACAAAAATAACAAGAACAACAACGATGATGATCTACGTACACACATCACCCTGTACAAACATATATCAACAACGTTAAGGGTAAACACATCATGCAATATTTAAATGCTCCTAATATTTTACTTAATCCTTATCTAAGTTCATATCAACGTCAATTAGTTTAAGTAATTACCTATGGATTACTTAGGTTTTTCAGTTTTGATCATAAAAAAACTCGATTTATTCTACACTTAGGATATTTTCTGATTTTTCATCCTAAAAATCAATTTATGCTAACACTAAAATCGATTTTTCTAGAATCCAACATCTTAATTAATTCTAACCTCGTTTAAATTTGATATTATCTTTTAATTGATCCATAATTGACATGCTAACCTATAATTCAATACTAGATTATCCCTTAATTCATCATATAAAAAAAATATATAGCGATGAATTTAATTTGTACTAATATAACGATAATTTTTTTTTTTTGACGAAATACAACAATGAAGTTAATTAATCTCTCCCCTAAAAAAAGTTCATTGATCTATATGGCGATACTAACTAGTTTTTACTAAGAAATTACTACTTGCGGAATGAAATATCAGAACTAATTTAGTTAATATATGTATTAACTTTTCAACCACCAATTTTGTTTGTATTTTATTCCGGAGGGAGTATAAATTAGTTTCGCCTAAGAAGCAATCCCGGTGATTGCTTTTAAAGTAAGCAATCCACAGCCGTAGATAACATCCAATCCAACGTTCAAATTAGCTTACTCCCATTCTCATAACACCGATATACTCGTAAAACCAAGCTAATATTTTCTAAGTTCCACATCACAATCTCATTTAGTTTCAAATCTCTCATCTTCTCAAAATCTCATCAAGACCCAAACCCTGTTTACCTTGCCGATGTTCTTGAATATCTTGCTTTTGAGGAATGCTGCTCGTGATAACAAGAAGAATTGAATAATTCCAAGGCATTTGTTGTTGGCTGTGAGGAATGACGAAGAGCTTGGAAAATCGCTAACTGGTGTAACCATTGCTCATGGTGGTGTTCTTCCTAATATTAAGTTAACCCTAGCTCTTTAGTTTTGCCTAAGAAGACTGAAAAAGCTGTTACGGCTAACGAGCCAAAGTCTCCTAAAGCTGGAAAATCACCAAAGCAAGTTTAGATTTGTTTTGAATCTTTAGTTTATGAATGATTGTGTGTATATCTAGATTAGATTTCTCTTTTAAAGTTGATGTAATTTGGATCTAATAGTTTTTTTTATCCATCATTGAAATCATTTTGTTTCCAATAATTTTTTGGTGTGGTATTCTATTCTTTTTTACTTTAAATCATTTTCCCAAATTAGTACTAATAGTTAGTTAATTGAATTATAAGCAATTTTTTTTCTTTTTGTAGAACAATGCTTAGACTCGATTTGTTGATTGAAAATAATAAAAACAGTTTTTAACTTGTGAGATCAAACACTTAAGAGAGCGAGAATTATAAATTGATTTTCTACTTAGAGTAAATTGTTTTTTAATTGAAATGTTATAGGTCGTTTCCCATTTTCCACTTACAAAGTTTGTAGGAATCTTCAATTCCTTGCTCTGTACTATTAATCTTGCTTTATTAGTTTTTTTTTCCACAAAATTTACGAACAAGTACATTTTTGCATTTTTATTATCAATTTAATTTAATAACCTGAATTTGATTCCTTCATAATGCCGCAGAGTTTAAAGCTACTATCTTTGGAATGGTAACGCAATTAGTGATTTGTGTCCGCCAAATTAAGATCAAATTGTTTAGAATTCACAGTCGGTATTATTATTAATAAAAAAAAAATATACATTTATTTAGGATTGTCGGATCAAGGATTGATCGAATGAGGGACTGCACTGAATCCTATTTACTACCTTTGTTGGGATAATTTTAATATGATCACAAAACATGTATAATATAGACTTTATTTATCAAATATATCCAAAGTTCGAATTTACTCCCTAAGGAAAGGGTAAATTTCATATCGAATATTGCAACTTCCACCAACAACTCTGCCTCCTTTTTTTCCATCACAACAATTTGGAAGTTCACTAATTGCACCATCAAGGCACTTCTTACAATCAACACTAGAAAGGTCTCTAGTGCATTGAGTTAACCCATAAACTCTCTCTGATTCTCCAATCTTCAACTCTCCAGTAGCATAAAGTTTATGATCCATAGAAGCTTCATTAGCAAGTAAGCTCAATAAGTCCTTAGTCATGTTGTTGAATTTGATAGGATCACTAACATTTTGTACATTCAATAAAGAGAACTTGTTTGTATTATCAATTTTACCAAAGAAATCAATGTCCAAATATTTGAACATGCAATTATCGTACCATATGATTGCACCCTTTTTATATGGACAAAGATTGAGAATTTCTTTAGTTGCTTGTGAAACACAAGTTTTGCATTCCGAGGTTGATACATCGCCACGACAAAGAGCTAGCCCATATGCTTGTTGGTTTTTGTTTTTGTATTGGGTCAGACCCACTGATCCAATACCAAAACCTGTTGAAGGGGTTTTGTAGATAAGTGAGTTGATGAGTGTTTTCAAGTTCGATTCATATGGACTATGGGCTGTGAAGTTCTCAGAGGTTGAACAAATGTGGAAAAGTGGGTCGATTCCAAAAGTTGTTTGAATAAGGAAAGCAAAAGTAAATGAGAAGAGAATAATTGTAAAGAGCTTTGATGAAGCCATATTTTGGATGAAGGTGATGAAGAACAATAATAATTTTTTAAGTTTTGATATGTGATTGTGGGGAGTGAGAGAATTTATAGAGAAAATAAGTTGGTTTCTTCTTTGAGGAAAGATTAAGAAGGTTGACATTTTCTATTGACCAATTTATATTGGCCAGTTAAGCAGGCACCATGTCAACATTGGACTGTACCTTCACCATTTTGTCTAGAGTTGGTTTATAAATTATAATAACTCAGCAGAAGAATGACAAATTCAAGCATGGCTTTCTTCCTCTTCATAATCCTCAACACGCAGTTAATTTGACGTGTAGATTAAAATAATTCGTATATCTTCACCAACAAAAAAAGTTGTATATAGTATGTCATTATTTTAATCTGATCCCAATTCTACTTTTAATTGTTCAAGAGACAAAATTCAAATATGGAACAATTGTAAAATGACTATTAGTACTACTGTTATTAATAATAATTTTCGCCTTCCCAATTTATAGAAAAATCAATCTCAACAAATCAAATCTAAACTAATTATATTAACTCAATTTTAAATTAAAAATATAGTAAATATAATAAAAATAACAAGGCAATATATTTTCTCTACAAATAATCACTAAAAAAAAATCTCTATAAATACAGTAAAAAGTATTCAATTTGTGTACCCAAACAATATTATTCGATTCAGTACCTCAAATTTTTTTTTTGACAAATTATTCTATGTGTTGCAAATTAAACATCTAATTTGAGAGTACAATGGACACGAGTAAGATGACCCAACAACATAACAATGTGCTATTTGCTTAGATAAATTGTGCTAACAATTTCTTATTGCACAGCTCGTCTAAAGAGATAGCACACTGTCCTTTATGTTGATAATTTTCTCCAAATTGCGTTGCACGTTCACCTATTTGAGGCAGAATTCCATCGAATTTTCTTCTAGAAATAGGCACACAACAAAATGTGTCATGTAAGGAGATATTGTTATCACTATCTAAGATTGGTGTTTTGTTACAACTACATGATGCTTTAAGAACCCAAAACAATTCGAATTCTAAATATTGACATTTTCTGATTGGTTTGGATGAGAAAATTTTACACGGCTGCAATATCAAATAATGTAAAAATAGCCACTAAGAGGATCGTTTTGTGGGATTGTCATGGATTGTTAGTTTTTGAATAGGAGTTGTCTTTGATAACAAGTGCAATGAATGAAACAATTTGGCTTTAGGTGTTTGACTTGGATTTAATTTGTTAAACGTCCACTATATAAAGTGAAAAGCTTCAAAAATTTAAGTGATTTTCAAAGTTTGTGCCCTCCATAATTGTTTTTTTTTGCCCCTTGTATTACCAAAAGAATAAAATAAAAATTATGAGTATATCTAATTAATAAGCTATCCTCTATCCACACTCCTTATATAGAACTTACAACTAATTTCTTTCAAAAAAAAAAGTTACAACTAATTTGAAATTTAATTACATCTAAATAAACTAATTTCTTTCAAAAAAAAAACTTACAACTAATTTGAAATCTAATTACATCTAAATAAAAACATTCAGTAAAAAAAATATGACAACAGAATATTGAGGCTTTAAAATTAATAAAAGTTACAAAATATTATGCAGTTGACCAGTTTCGTACAATAAAATCAAAAAAATTATTTGGATAACTTGCTTTCATGTGCTATGCTTTTAATGCATCAATAGTTCTAAATATGTGTGTGTATAAGACTATCAGTAAAACATCACAGAGATCAAACTAGTTGATATGAGGTATAGTTAGAATGTCAACAAGATCAATGCATTCCCCAATCCTATTCTGTTTTCAAGTTTTGGTTGAACAGAAAAAAATTAATAATCATCCTTATAGCTTTAACAAGTCTCTCTGCTGAATTCAACCATATGTAAAACTTGGAATGACTTCTAGCAATGCTCTTCAAGAATCTGCTTAACCATATTGAAAGAGATTTAATATATACATTTATTCTGTCAATGCATATAAATCAATTCTTCATATTTGCACTCTCTAATTGCAATTTCCATTAGTTGACCAGAATTAGAGTCCAGCACATCACAACACTGCCTTCTTGGAGTCTGCAACTAAAAACAAAAGTATAGTTTATGAATTAGCATATAATTAATTACCAAAGTAAAAACATCATCCTAAAATGTAAAAAACCATATTTCAGCATGATTTTAAATTGCGGTCCACAACTGCAATTGCGACCGACATGTAAAGAATTTTGTGGTCTCAATGTAATTTGACCGCATTTTTCACATTTTACTGCAATATAAAGATTTGCAGCGCAACCACAATTGATACCGCAATTTAAAACCATGAATATCAGAGTCTAAAACACATTACCTGTTTGCTATCAAGGTCTAACTTATTTGTAACCACTTTGATCACTTCCAGATTCTTCGACGATGTCTTGTCATTTGAACAATTATAAAAAGATTTTGTGTAGTTGCTAATGATTCCATCTTTACCAGAAGATACATTGTCTAGATAGAAAATTTTAGGTCTTTTACAAGGGTCATGGTGAAGTTCTCTTATGCTAAAAGTATATATTCCTGACATAACATGTTTTTCCTTCCATGGTTTGAATGTTTCTTGCACTCTAAGAACATCTGGTAAGAGAACATTGTTTTGGAATACTTGAACAGCATAGCCCCATGACACTGAAATTGTTTGCGAAAACCGTATATCATAGCAAACTGTTTGTTGTAGGATTCTTTGTGAATCAACATTTGCAGCTTCAAATAAATGTTGTAGTGATTTTGAATTTGTCATATTAGGGAAGATTGCATCAGTAATATCCGGGTGATGTAAGGATAACAATGGACTTAATGGATGTGCAGCCAATAAACCAAAGATGTTTCCCCTCAAATCAACCTATAATCCAATTTCATAATCACATTAATAGAGGATAAACTTGGAAGAAGAATAATAAAATGAGTAAATCAATAACCAATTTAGCCTCTAAAATTAGGACGCGGATTTCCTGCGGTCAGGGAATCCTAAATTTTGGAGACTAATTAGTTCTGATATCACCAATTTAGTCCTGACAATATGGTTCCTAAATCACCAATTTATAATGGAGTCACCAACAAAATTCATTAAATCAAAGTAATTATTTATTACCTGATGAAAACCGGGTTCATATGTTAATCCAACACCAAGTTCTGATATGCAAGAGAACACCCTAGCATCACTTCCATAAAGATGAGAATATCTTTCAATACATGAATCAAAAACCTTTGCTAAAACATTAGCTAAAGAAGCACTTAAAGCAAAACCACCTCCACCAAAAGCCATTCCAAAACCAAAAGCTTGAGACCCTTCATAATTCTCAGAGTAAGCACCAACATAGTACCAAAGCCTATGATCATATTTAGAAAGTGTCTTAACAAGATTCTCAGGAAAGAAAATTGTATCATCATCACCAAACACATACCACCTAACATCAGAATGATTCAATTCAACAGTTTCTTTCACAACACGCGCCACGCGGATCGCTGATCTTAAACCACCTGGTTTATATGTGTAGTTAAAATTTGAAGTGTCTTCAGAGACACAAAGAGGAGGAACAGAATCATCACTATTAATGTTGTTGTCATTTTCTTCAAGTGGAAGAATATCCACAAAAACACACCCTTCCATTTTTTGGTTCCACCAAAGTTTGGCATATTTTTTCCTATTAGGCCATGATTTTCCACTTGATGCAATTCCAAATACAAGATGATTAACATTGGTTGGATCAAATTTAGTAGGTTGTAGTAAAGAAGAACCAATGTTTATTGTTACTATCTTTGATGTGGTAAAGAATAGTATGGAAATAAGTATAAAGAGAGAAATTGCACAAAATGAAGATGTGAGTGGAATTAATTTGGTTAAAGGTTTGGTTTTGATTAATGATTTCATGATTAACAAGGGAGGTCAATGAAGTTTATGCAATGTTACATATACAAGCTTGAATTATGAATATATATATATATATATATATATATATATATATATATATATATATATATATATATATATATAAAGTGTCACACCACAAACTGCGGCTTAAGAAAGCTAAGATAATGGAAAATTGAAACTTTATGTGAGAAAATTGCACCGCATATGCATTGAAGTCAACCATCTACATTGGGAAATGCTAGCATAGGCATCCTTACTTATTACTCCTCATTTCTTATGTGTTTGGTTTATTGATTTTTTTTTACGGGGATAAATTCACCGTGATTTGTAAAGCCAGAGAAAAACCTTCTAAGAGTTTAAGAGATGGGAAACAGACTTAATTTTATTGATGATTCTATAAGAGAGTACAAGATCTTATATATACACCATCCGGTCACTATTATAAGTAAAAATCTACATTTTAGATTTATTAAATAAATGATGTATGTCGTATAGAATAAAGATCACATACATCATTAATTGAATGAATCTAAAATGTAGATAATATTATTCTAGATTCTTCCTAACAACTAGTGAGTCACCACTTAATAGCAACATGATCATTCCACTTTTAATAATGACCCTTTTGGGTCTCCTTAACTCATTGGACTCAATCGTTGATTCCAATTCATTGCAACTCATATCTTTGTCCGTATCATTTTTCATGTGTATTTCCTCAATAATACAAATAAAATGAACAGAACTTTGTGAACTTTCAAAACTGAAATAAAACGTTTTTCCAAAATAATATTCGTTTTAAAATCTTTTGAAATACTTTTAGTCTTTTAATGGCCTTAAAGTAGACAAAGGTATTTAGTTTGGGTCTAAGAAACAGGGGTCCATGCTAGTTAGTAACATATTATGGCAATTCTTCCAATGGTGTCGTGTCATATGATAAAATATCGATCACTAATTAAAAGAAAAAAATATTTGTAGGTCCAATTGATTATTAGTTGAATGCGGATTATTTTAACTAATAATCTATTCTACCCTCCGCTACTCAAAATTCATGTGTCCGTCCATGTAAACGAGCACAATCTTTTGCTTGGCATGTATACATAGTAATACATTTTCATCTCCTTTAATATGCAATATCCCCAAAGTCTAACAAGATTTCGATGTTACTAAAGTTTAGTGTTGTGTCTGACTTAAAATCTCAAAATCAAGTTGATAGTGCAGCAGTGCTTGCTTGCAAAGCAAGCTATGATTTCTTATGAATTTAGGGTTGATGAATTGAGAGAATTGAGAGAAGAAGGAAATGATTAATTGTTGTAAATTGTATATTTCATTGAGTAATTGAAAACTGCTTACAACATGTCTTATATAGGACTTATTCACATTACTTGCTCAATCTAAAACAAACTAACTAACTTGTAACAAACTCCTAAACATGTTTAATCCAAACTAACTTGAATTAAACTAATTAAACTTGAATTAAAAACTAACATCCTCCATTAATTCAAGTTTTCCAACTTCATCATACCAATCAAGCCTCTAAGCTTGTTAAACATTTCAATTTTTACAGTTTTTGTAAACAAATCAGCAAGCTGCAATTCAGTAGAGCAATGTATAATCTTGAGAGCTCCTTTGTTCATTTGTTCCCTGAGAAAATGAAATTTTGCTTCAATGTGCTTGCTTCTTCCATGTAGCACAAGATTTTTGGCCAAGTTTATAGCAGATTTATTGTCTATACACAATGCAATAGGCTTGCTGACTTCAATCTCAAGTTCTTTCAGCACAAATTCTAACCAAACGGCTTGGCAAGCTGCTAAAAATTCTAACCAAACGACTTGTTTCCTCCCAGTGAAGGAACCTCTAATGGACTACATACATCTGAATAGACAACATTCAACACCTAAATTGATCTATGAGTTGTGCTTGTACTGAATGCATTCCTAGGTTGCTTCCTTATCAAGCATACCTCACATAATTTCTATACTATACTCAACTTAGGTACTCCCAAAATCAGTTCTTTGTCAACTAACTGATTAAGGCTTCTGAAATTTAGGTGACCAAACCTATAGTGCCATAGTCAGCTATCTTCATTGTTCACAGTAGCAGATAAGCAATTCAATTCAGCAACTTTCATATCAGTCTGAAATGTCCTATTCTTTGAAAGGGGAGTTTTCAGAACTAACCTTTGATTCTTATCAAACAACTTCAAAGAATTATCTTTCATAGTTACTGAATAATACTTCTGTACCAATTGACCAACACTAAGCAAGTTGCATTGCATTCCAAGAACATAGAGTACATCTTCAATTACTGCTAATTTTCCATTCTTTCCTTCAATAGTTATCTTTCCCATGCCTTCTGCAACTAATGTTCTATGATCTGCAAGCTTCACTTTTGTATTCTTCCCAGGATCAATTTCTTTTAACCAATTTTAATTGCTAGCCATGTGATTAGAGCAACTAGTATCTAAGAACCATCTTTCTGAATTGCAACTCTCAGTACTGGTTGTTGTCACCATCAACACGATTGTGTCAGAATTTGAATCTTCTTGTGCAATCTTAGCATGTTCCTCTTCATTATTTGCTTGCTTCCCTTTACCAGACCAGCATTCAGAAGCATAATGGCGAAACTTTTCACAATTATAGCATTGTATCTTCTTCTTATCAAAACCTTTCTTCTTGTTTTGATAAGAACTTCATCCTCTTGAAGATTCACCTTTTTCACTGGCTTTGCTCTTTCCTTTTGACCAATTTCCTCCCTTTGAGTTATTCTTGCTTTTCTTGAAATTCTTCTTATCAAAATCATCTTTCTTAACAGTTTAAAATTGCTTACTTGTTGGATTAATCTTTCATTACTTCTTTCATACACCATCAACTCATGTGCCTCTAAAGAACTCTACAGTTCTTCAATCTTCAAAGTCTTCACATCCTTTGATTCTTGTATGGCCACCACTATGAAATCAAACCTTGAAGATAAAGTTCTCATAATCTTCTCAACAATTTGTTGATCATAAATTGTTTCACCATAAGCCTTCATCTGATTTGCAACATTAATCAGTTTGGAGATGAAATCAGCAATCTTTTTCTCATCTTCCATTTGCATAAACTTAAATTTCCTTCTTAAGGACTGAAGCTTTATCTGCTTTACATTAGCATCTCCTTCATGATACCTTTCAAGAATATCCCAAGCTTCATTTGATCTTGTGGATTTAGAGATTCTCTCAAAATTTCCTCCATCAACACTTTGTTGAATGAAGAACAAGGCCTTACAATCCTTCTTCTTTAACTCCTTGTATGCATTCCTCTGCACTTCAGTAGCGTTTCTACCCAGTTCATCATAACTGTTTTGCACAATCTCCAATAAATATTGTGCCCCAAACAGATTCTTGATCACATCACTCCATCTTTCCCAATTTCCACCTTCAAGAATTGGAAGATGAGTGTTGAAACTGCTGTTACCATTCATGGCTTCACCTACAGCGTTTCTGCACCTCGATTATTGAGTGATTGAAGTTTTCTCGCTCCTTGGATCAGAACCAGAAGTTCTTGATACCAATTTGATAGCGCAACAGTGCTTACTTGCAAAGCAAGCTATGATTTCTTATGAATTTAGGGTTGATGAATTGAGAGAATTGAGAGAAGAAGGAAATGATTAATTGTTGTAAATTGTATATTTCATTGAGTAATTGAAAACTGGTTACAACATGCCTTATATAGGACTTATTCACATTACTTGCTTAGTAAGCAATCTAAAACAAACTAACAAACTCGTAACAAACTCCTAAACATGTTTAATCCAAACTAACTTGAATTAAACTAATTAAACTTGAATTAAAAACTAACACAAGTTTGTGAGCATCTTGTCACTTTACGCCCAAGCATAGGTGGTCAGCATCTAGGCGCTTAGGAAAGTGGTACAAGCTATTAGTTTCCGCTCAAGCGTAGGTGGTCAGCTCTCAGGCGCCCAGGCACTCGTGCACGAGTTGATATATGAAAATGCAACTTTTTCACATAATTTGAGAACAATCTTAAGAGACCAAATTATGGAACTTTTAGGAAACTTAAATTCTAAGGGTTGACTGTTTACGGCTAAGATTTAAGGATTGAAAAACACGTTCAAACACCTTGGATAATGAGATCTCATTAGAAGAAGAATCTATATTTTCTCTCTTGATTTTCCTTAGGATCTTCTTGTGAGTTGAGAGATCGGTAAAAAAATGATAGATATTAGGGTTTGTTCTTGGAGAACTCTTCAAGCTAATTTCTTTTAAATTTTTTGTATCTTTTGTAAAGACTCGTTGATAGTGGAACAAAAGAGCTTCTCATTTTGCATTATCAAAACAACCCCATTTTTAAATTCTTGTAAGTCTTGAGTTGAAACTTGAAACACATGAAAAAGCCTTTGACATCACATCACACATAATCAGGAATCGAACTCAGGTTCTCTCAAATGATTCATCTTTGGTAAAACTCATTTACCACTTGAACTCAATTGCTTGATTTCTATGGAGAGTTTTAGAAATAGTATAAACTATGGTTGAAAAAACATTCAACTTGAAAACTATGCATATTAAAAAAAATATTTCTCTCTTTTCTATTTAAAATGATTTTCTAAAAAAAAATCAAACATATTTCATTTTCAACAGAAAAAACATTTTTTAACAATTTTTTTTAGAAAAGGTTACACGCCAATACAATTAAAACATCAAAAATAATTTTAAATTTTGTTACAAATCGGGCATAATGTATCCATTTCAAAGAAGTGATTATTTTTAAATAGCGATCTATTCAATGTAATCAATCACATTTAAAATAGCCAAAAGGAGGAATTTTTTTTGATACTCTACAACTTTGTTGGACTTGGGACCAAACCTCTAGACGCAGTGATTCAAAAATTAATTTTTCTTCAAAATAGTTAAATATAGAAAAATTATAAGCAAAATTACATTTTTGATCCTTTAACTTAATTTCAGATAATAATTTGGTCTTTTATCATTTCTTTGTTGTATTTTTGTCCTTTAGATTCATTTGCATATGAATTTTACGCTTGAAATTCATGATTTTCTTTTCTTATGACTGTTAGTATTGCAAAAGCAAGTATTAGTTTTTATATCGTTCCACAGGGATTAATGTGATATCATAAACCGTTCAACTTCGATTATAGTTTTAAGTTAGGGTTTAACCATTTGTTTTACTACACTACTCATCATTTTAAAACATAATAAATAAATGGTAGAGTCATAGGACATAGAAGGTGTTAGGATTAACTTTCATCAATCAAACATCGTTTATATCCGATTGATTACAAATACGAGTTCTAGTGTTTTCTTATATATGACATTATTACGTATTGCTCACAACATCATTGATTTCCCAAATGACGTCTTGAGATCGATTGTATCGTTTAATCGATGATTTCTCAATCTATTAAACGATCCAAAAGCATTAAGATCCAATACTATAATGTAATTATCAAAACCAAATCCCATTTCTAGAATTTCTTATCTTGATAGAAAATCATTCTAAACCTAGATTCAAAAGTCTTTTTCAACAACATTTAAATCAAACATAAGATTGAAAAGCAAGAAGAAATTCAATGGTATATAAAAATAGCTAGAATCATATATTAAATAATCAAAAGTTTACAACATGAGTGATTGATTACCTATCAATCCCAACAAAGGAGATTGGTTGATCATTATCATGACAACACTTGCAAAATAAGAAAGGAAGATGAAGATATGTGAGAGTTTGATGTCTCAAAGCTTCTTAAGATCTTCTTCAATCCAAATCTAATTGCTATTTGAAGTTCTTCTCCCTCTATGCCTATTCTCTTTCAAAGATAACAGGTTTTCTAAGCTCTGGAAAATATTATAACTGATAAAAAAAACTATATATCTAAAAAATGAGCTTAAAAATCTATAAATATGCTGAGAAAATGTTCGCTCGCTACAAGCGACCAGCCTGTCGCTTGTAGCGAGGACTTCAGTTGGCCAATCATAGAGCTCCACGTCACCATCAGCATTAAACCGCCCCTTTGGTCGCTATAGCGACAAGGTCTGTCGCTACAAGCGACCAGCCTTTGAAATTCCCTGCCTAGGCTCGCTTCAAGCGTCCAGTTCATCGCTACAAGCGATGAACCCTGGAAAATCCCTGCCTAAGCTCGCTACTAGCGATGGATGCTGCGCTTCAAGCGATGGATCACTGAAAATCTCTGCCTATCCTCGCTACTAGCGATGAGTCCTGCGCTTGTAGCGATGGCATCAAGAAAACCTTCAATCTTTTGCATCAATCAGGTTCAAGCATGTATTTCCTGCATAAACACATGGGGTAAGGCTTAGGATCACATTCATTGCATTTCTGACACATTTATGCCCTAATCCTAAGGTAACTTGTACAATAAGTAAACATAAGTGCCTAAATTTGTACCAAAATATAACAACATTTAAGCACTTATCAAACTCTCCCCAACTTACATTTTGGTTTGTCCTCAAACCAAAGAACAAAAGGAAATTTTTCATAGCTTTGAAAACCACAGAATTGAGCAATTAGCAAAGGATTCAAAAGTGCGAAGAATTAAACATCAAGTGAGTGATTCAAATGTGATTGCGCAAGCTTAAGTCCAGTTTCTCATTAAACAAGATACATTCTACAAATGTGAACTAGTTCTAAACACAAGGAATTAAATCATACAATCCTAAACAAGCAACATGTTTAAATTTGAACCAAACTTAACACACTTCTTTATAAAGTATATGAACAATTGAAATTATTTGTAAGGGTTATGAACACTCATCCAATAAACATGATAACATACAATCAAATTATGTGTCTATCTAATTATCATTTCAAAAAGCATAAAAGGCATTGATCAAAAGGACTTTAAGGGTTGTAATTGGGCTAGGCTACAAAAGAATTGTCATATGTGGGATATTTGAATTCAAATGGCCAAGCAAAAAGAAACATTCGATCTAATTACAACTTCCTTCTTTCTCCAATACAACACTTGGTGAATTTCATTCTTTTCTATTCTTGATTGATTCTTGACAACTTTTCTTTTCTTTTTTTTTTCTTTGAAATCTTGCAAACCTTTTCATTTTTCTCTTTTCTTTTTCTTGGTTTGCTTTTCTTTCTTTTTTCTTTTCTTTTTCTTGTTGTCAAGATCAAATAATACATTCACCCATACATTGACTTAAATATAACCTTCCTTTCTCCCCAACTTATTCCAATGATACCCTAATCGAATGTTCCTTTGTTATAATGGCAAAGGTCAATAAAAACGACGGATAAGGGTTCAAAAGAAAACAACTATCAGAATTTAACAAAGAGTTAACTGTGAACTGAATTTTTTTACAAACTCCGGCAATTTAAATAAGCAGATGAGCTTATTAAATTGACAGTCCACAGTTAACAATTCTGATTCCATTAGGCTCAGCTGGGTTAACAGATACTCACACATCTCACAGGGTAGGTTCATTTGGTCAAGTATTTCTCTCAATTTCAAAAAATTGCCTTGATCATTTCAATGCTTTTATACAAATTAAAACAACAACAGATTTAACATAATCTAACTGAGTTAAACATGATATTGGTCTCCTGCATATATATACAAAGGTTGAGGATTCCTCACATTTTTGGCTAGTTCTATATTGGTTCAAAACTAAACACATGCTTGCTTAAAAATTGAATAAATTAACTTGTGCGTGTAAAGAACTTATTCACATTAAAGAATATACCTAGAAAAACGAGAAAACGAGTACCTTAGCTGCGCGCTTTAACACTCATTCTATCATTATCACTCAGATGATTCACAGTTCAAGCATTGCTTTTGAATCATTCATCTTACTTTCAAAATTTGTTGGGAATCATTCCAAAAAAAATTTTACCAAAAATACTAAAGCATAAATAAAATATAACTATACTAACATGTAATACCCAAAATATAAATAACATAAACATAATGTAATATTATCCAAGGTACAAAAGAAATAATCAAAGTACAAAGCATAAATCAAAATGTTAAAGTACAAAGCTGAATAAATAAAACGAAAGAGAAAACAAATCAAGATCTGCAGCCTGCATCATCAATCTGAATCTGTGGCCATGTCGTCCTCAGAGTCTATCAAGTCAGCTGCCCTACGATCAATAGAATTTGTAGCAGCTGAAGAATCATCACCCAGATCATCATCCACATCTGCGTCGTCATCACCATCGTCACCAGCATCCTGCTGATCACCAGCATCCGCTGCATCTGCCCCTCCTGGAAAGAATGACCTGTCCCCAGGCCAAGCAATGTGCTCATAGAAGAAAGCAGGTGTCCACGGGCTCTGGCCACTGTCGTGCAGATGGCTCTGAATCGTAGTAAGTGCCCGGTGATTTGACGCATTCTGCGCCAACAGGAATGAGCTCACAGTAGCAGAATCCCAACTCGAGAAGTCCAAAGGTGGAATGGTCGGGTGGCTAGGGTGGCTAGTAGTCTGAGGTGGTGGTGGTGGTATATGAGAAGGTCCGGCTGAAGATGATGGTCCAGCTGAGGTATGAGGTGGTGGTGGGGCAACAGGTGCAGGTGTAGAGCAGTACCTATTGATGTATCTATCATCAATAGGATTTTTAATTTCCTCATCAACCTGTGATGGCATGTGCACTCTAGCTCTCCTACATAGACCCATGATCAACCCGGGAAAAGTCAAAGGGCATTTAGGTTTGCCCGGGGGTAATAAACCACTCTCAGCAACTACCCTCATCTCATTTGCTATCAGTCTAGCAACGTCAACCTGACGCTGAGTGAGGATATAATGGATAAGAGGGGTCACATCTAGGGTGGTGGAGGATGTGTGAGATTTGGGGCGGATGTTATAAAGAATAAGGGTAAGGATTACCTGAGCCTCAGTGGTCATGTCATCACGGAATGCTCGGAAAGGCTTACCCGAAGCCCTACTCACGTCATAACTCTTCCCAACTTGGAAGATGTCCTGTGCGATGCTGTCGTGGTCCCAGTCACCACTCCTCTGACGCTCACCGAAATCACAAAGCGCAGTGGGTGCAAGCGGATTATCTTCTTCATCATCAACTAGCTCCAAAGACTTGCCCAGATATGCGTTGATGGACATGCGATCGAATGTGACGGTGCGCCCACGCACGTAGGTCGTCCAAGTAAACTCATCTGACGGATCGGAGGGGATCGCGTTCGCGTAAAACTCGCGCACGATTTCATAGTTGATCCTCCTAGGTGGCGTACAAAGAATACCCCACTTCCTCTCTTTAATCATGGCTGCCAAGCCTCCATATTCCCCTTCTTCAGATATTTCAAACCTCTTCTCGGACCAGATGCGTCTTGTCCTCAGCTCTTCGTATCGTTCTTGGTTCCTCCAGCTTAGGAAACGAGCTGCATCATGTTGTGGAATGTTGACTCTTGGTCTTGACGAGGAACTTTCAACATTCCTTTGACGTTTAGAAGATGTTTTAGGTGCCATTCCTACAAAATTAATCAAAACAGATGAAAGTTAAGTAGGACACAAGTCAAATTTCAATCAAAACAAAAATAAAACAAATTTTTGGTTCGCTCGCTACAAGCGACAGATTGGTCGCTGTAGCGACGAAACCCAGAAAATGCCAGGTTCCTGCGCTACAAGCGCTGTTCTAGCGAGGATACCCATTTTCAAATTTCATGTTTTTCTTGATTTAAACTTGGTTGTGGCATGCGAAATCAACATTAAAGCTAGAATAAATGAAAAACAATCACTTAAACTTCCTAAATCCTCAAAAACCCTAATTTATTTGAAATTTTTACAAAGGGTTTTTCCAAAATGTGATTCCTATGAACAAAAGGATTACAAGGCAGTTTATCAAGTGATTTTCGTTCATGTATAACAACTTAAGCTAGGCATAACAATGGGTATACAAAAGGGCATGATTTAAGTTCAAATTTCGTAAACCCTAAACCCTAAAATTCTAAATCAACATGCAAGCACCTATGAGCAGTAAGAAACAACTAATCATTGACAGAGGGGTGCGAAATACATACCTGAGTGATTGTTGAGTAAGATTAAACAAGTACAGAGAGTGGATGTGCAGATTTGCAGAAATGATGTTGAACAGATATGCAGAAATGAATGGAAGTGTACAGAAGTGAAAGAGGTGCGAAAATGTGAGTTAAAAAGGATAAAGCAATAAATGAAAGTGGTTGGGGGTGGCTGAAGCGACAGGACTAGCCTGGGTAATATAAAACTGTTTTCTGATACGCTCGCTACAAGCGCGCGATTCGTCGCTACAGCGACAGGCAAAAAGCCCATCGCTACAAGCGTACTATTGCGCTACAAGCGCAAGTGCAAAAACTGTCGCTACAAGCGACAAGTGCGTCGCTACAGCGACGTAGTGTAAATTCCATCGCTACAGCGATGAGTTGGTCGCTGTAGCGACCATGACAGGAAACAGAAAAATAAATTTTTGAGTTCTAGCCACTATCCCAACATGCATAAATACTTGTACAGAAGTAAACTAACACTAAAAACACAACATACTTACAAAATTGGGGTGCCTCCCAACAAGCTCTTGTTTAACGTCATTAGATCGACGCCTGATTCGCTTAAGTGTAAGAATCAATGAGTGAAATCGTCGTCGTGTGCCGAACGACTTCACCTCCAAAATATGGCTTAAGTCTTTGTCCATTCACTGTCCATGTCGACTTGGTGATAGGATCCTCAAGTTCCACAGCTCCATAAGGTTTCACTTCCTTTATCATGAACGGACCGGACCACTTGGACTTCAATTTACCCGGAAATAATCGTAGTCTTGCATTAAACAGCAACACCATCTGACCAGGCTTGAATTCCCTCTTCATGATCTTCTTGTCATGATACCGTTTAACCTTTTCCTTATAGAGCTTGCTTGACTGATAGGCTTGGTCACGCATCTCCTCTAACTCATGCATTTGAAGTTTCCTCTTCTCCCCAGCTTGCTCTTGATCAAAGTTCAAAAACTTGAGCGCCCAAAACGCTTTGTGCTCCAACTCGACCGGCAAGTGGCACGCTTTCCCATACACCAACTGGAATGGGGTGAAACCCGTAGGAGCTTTGTATGCGGTCCTATAGGCCCACAACGCTTCGTCCAGTTTCATCGCCCAATCCTTCCTTGAAGATGACACGGTCTTCTCAAGTATCCGTTTAATTTCTCGGTTGGATACCTCGGCTTGACCGTTCGTCTGTGGATGATATGGTGAAGCTACCTTGTGCTTTACTCCATAGTGCTCAAGTGCTTTTGCTAACTGCTGATTGCAGAAGTGTGAACCTCCATCACTTATTAGCACTCTTGGAGTTCCAAATCGGGAGAAGATGTTTCTTTTCAGAAACTTGACCACCGTTTTGCTATCGGCTTTCTGAGATGCTATTGCTTCAACCCACTTTGATACATAGTCGACAGCCACCAGAATATACTCGTTGTTCAAAGAAGATGGAAATGGCCCTACAAAGTCAATACCCCAACAATCGAAGACTTCAACTTCAAGGATACTTTGTAGAGGCATTTCATTCCTCTTTGAAATTCCTCCGGTCTTCTGGCAACTCTCGCATTCTTTCACATGTTCATAACAATCTTTGAACAACGAGGGCCAATAAAAGCCAGCTTGAAGAACTTTAGCTCCAGTTCTTTCTCCACTGTAGTGACCACCATATGGCGAGTTGTGACAATGCCACATGATGTCCTTGGCTTCTTCTCTAGCAACACATCTTCTTATTAAGTGGTCTACTCCAATCTTGAATAAGTATGGGTCATCCCAAATGAATTGAGTGGCGTCTCTCAACAACCTTTTCTTCATTTGCCAAGTGTAATCCTCCGGAATGAAACCCGTTGCTTTGTAGTTGGCCATGTCCGCGAACCACGGTCTTTCTTGCACCATAAGCAATTGTTCATCCGGGAACTCTTCAAGGATGTCCCTTTCATTCTTCGTTATCTCTTTGTTCACCAATCTGGACAGATGATCAGCTACTAGGTTCTCAGTCCCCTTCTTGTCCTTAATCTCCAAATCAAACTCTTGGAGTAGCAACATCCAACGGATGAGTCTCGGCTTTGAGTCGGGTTTGGTAATCAAGTACTTGATAGCTGCATGGTCAGTCCAGATAACAATTTTTGAACCTATGAGATACGAACGAAATTTTTCTAATGCGAACACTATGGCAAGTAATTCTTTTTCTGTGGTAGCATAATTGACTTGTGCGTCATTTAAAACTTTACTTGCGTAGTGTATAGCATGAAAAATTTTGTTTTTGCGTTGACCTAACACCGCGCCCACCGCATAATCACTTGCATCGCACATAAGTTCAAAATCGTATATCCAGTTTGGTGCGGTGATTATGGGTGCGGATGTTAAACAATCAATATCAAAATCAAAAGACTTATCTTTGTTGAGCAAGTTGCTCAATGGCTTTGCGATTTTTGAGAAGTCTTTGATGAATCTCCGATAGAACCCGGCATGGCCTAGGAAGCTTCGGATCCCTTTGACATTGACTGGTGGTGGAAGTTTTCTTATCACGTCGACCTTAGCTTTATCAACTTCAATACCCTTGGAGGAGATCTTGTGACCAAGGACAATACCCTCGGTTACCATGAAGTGACACTTCTCCCAATTGAGCACCAAGTTGGTTTCCTTGCACCGTTTCAGTACCGTGTCCAGATTCTCCAAGCATAAATCAAATGACGACCCGAAAACTGAGAAGTCGTCCATGAACACTTCAATGCTTTTCTCTATCAAGTCTGCGAAAATGGCTTGCATGCATCTTTGAAATGTTGCTGGAGCGTTACATAAACCGAACGGCATGCGTCGATATGCGAATACCCCAAAAGGACATGTGAATGCAGTCTTCTCGTGATCGTCTGGATTCACCGATATCTGATTGTAACCTGAATACCCGTCAAGGAAACAGTAAAAAGCTTGTCCTGACAGCCTCTCTAGCATTTGATCCATAAATGGTAGAGGAAAATGATCCTTCCTAGTTGCTTTGTTCAACCTCCGGTAGTCAATACACATCCTCCAACCGGTCACGGTTCTCGTCGGTATGAGCTCATTCTTCTCATTTGTGATAACCGTCATACCTCCCTTCTTAGGGACAACTTGAACCGGACTAACCCAAGAGCTATCCGAGATCGGATATATCATGCCGGCTTCAAGTAGCTTCACTACTTCTTTCCGGACTACTTCCTTCATATTTGGGTTCAGCCGTCTTTGAGGTTGTGCTACCGGCTTATAATCCTCTTCCATCATGATCTTGTGCATACAATAGGAAGGACTTATCCCTTTTAAGTCGGATAGTGTCCAACCTATTGCTTCCTTGTTGGACTTCAAAACTTCGACCAGTCTTGTTTCTTCATGGTTTGATAAGGAGCTACTAATGATCACCGGTTTGGTACCCTCTTGATCAAGAAACACATACTTCAAATGTGAGGGCAATATCTTCATCTCCGGTTTCACTTCTTCTACTATAGCTTCATTCGTCAATTCCTCGATTTTGGCTTTGTGAGGAGGAATTTCCTTCAACGAATCGAGCTCCTTCAAACACTCTTCAAGCTCATGCTCATCTTCTTCTCCTAGGATACTTAGTGCGTTTGTCAAAACTCTCTCAAGATGCGTCAAATCATGCAACTGGTTTCTCGTATCAACTATCAATTCTTCCGTTGCATCCATCTTGAAACACGCAGCTTTATCACTAGGGAACTTCATTGCTTCATGGATGTTGAAATTGACTTCTTCATCGTCCACACGGACTTTCATCAAGCCTCCGTCAAGATCAATCATCATCCGTGCCGTTTGCATGAAAGTTCTTCCAAGAAGTAGTGGCACATCATCATCCTCCGGAATATCCATCACTACAAAGTCGACGGGGAACAAGAACTTGTCGACTTTCACCAACACGTCTTCAGCAATTCCCAATGGACGAGTGTAGGATTTGTCGGCCAATTGCAAGGTTAAATTGGTTCTCTTCACAACTATATGACCTATCCTTTTGACAACGGATAGTGGTATTAGGTTGATGCTTGAACCCAAATCAATAAGTGCCTTGCCGACATCAACATTGCCAATGGACACGAGCAATGTAACTTTGCCCGGATCTCTCTTCTTTCTTGCCAATGTGTTCTGGATGATCTCACTACAATTTGCATCTAGCAAAATTGTTTCTTCTTCATTGAACCTTCTCTTCTTGGAAAGGATTTCCTTCATGAATTTGGCATAGGTAGGCATTTGCTCTAAGGCTTCCGAGAATGGTATGTTGATTTGTAATCTCTTGAAAACTTCAAGGAACCTAGCAAACTGCCTCTCCTTCTCTTTTTTGGCTGGTGTAGTTGGGTAAGGTAGGTGCGGTGTTGGTGCATTCTTCACTATATCTTGCTTCTTGCTCTTCTCCTTCACCACATCCTTCTTCCATACAATGTTTTCATTTTCAACTACATCCTTATTATTTTTTTCTACTTCATCCTCTATTTGTACATCCTCCGTTTCTTCCTCACGTCCTTCATCCTCATCCTTCTCCTTCACCTCATTCTCAACCACCCTTCTCTCTACTTCAAGATTATCCCCTATACCTTGGCCAATTACCTTCCCGCTCCTTGTAGCTATTGCCTTGCAATTTTCGTTGTCTCTTGTTGCAAGGACTTCCTCATCAAAATGACTTAATTGTCATTTCGATGATGATGCATGTTCCTTCGGGTTGGTTTGTGTGTTGGTGGTAAAGGTTCCGCCTTGTTGAGTAGCTTGAGAAAGTTGTTGTGCCAATTGACCCACTTGCGTCTCCAGATTTTTGATGGACGCATCAGTGTTTTTCTGGTTGGCCATTGACTGCTGCATGAATAAATTGAGGGTTTCATCAGTGGATTGGTTGCGGTTTTGTTGTGGAGGTTGATATTGGTTATAGTTCTGGTAAGGTTGTCGGTTGTACTGCCCAGCTTCTCCTCTCCAACCTTGGCCATAATTTGGGTTATTCCCTCTTGGGAAGTTGTTTGGATGGCTTTGGAATTGGTTTGGACACTGTTGAGGCCTTGGTTGATTACCAACATAGCTTACCTCTTCTGTGGGAGGTGGACAGAATCCGGTTGGGTGGTCTCCCGAACAAAGCTCGCAAGATGCGATTTGGTGTTGTCTTCTTTGCTCGTTCTGGATGTCCTTCATTTGTTGGGGAAGGTTGGCCATTTTCTTTGTCAACTCTTCCACTTGTTGCGTGAGCAACTTGTTTTGTGCAAGGATCGCATCATTAGTTCCCAACTCTAAGATTCCCGTCTTCCTTTGGCTTTGGCTCCGGTTGTGATGAGCTTGGTGATCGTTCAACGCCATTCTTTCTATAATAGCAACAGCATCCTCCGCGCTCTTGGCCATTAAAGAACCACCAGCAGCCGCGTCAAGCAAAAGCTTGGATTGTTGTTGCATTCCGTTCCGGAAGAGATGAATTTGTGTTAACTCATCAAATCCATGGTTCGGACATCGTCTGAGCATTGACTTGAAACGCTCCCAGGCTTCACATAGTGTTTCACTTGTACCTTGTGAAAACACCGCAATGGTTGTCTTTGCCTCCATAAACCGATTCTGAGGGAAGAACCTCTCAAGGAATTTCTCCTCAAGTGTATTCCAGTTCGTCATCACCGTAGGAGGTTGGTCCAAGTACCACTCCTTAGCTTTGCCTATCAATGAATGTGGAAACATTCTCATCCACATTGCCTCCTCATTACTTTCCGTCTCACCAAGGGTTCCCGCGATCTCATAGAATTTTGTGAGATGTTGGAACGGGTCTTCATGATCTAATCCTGAGAATGGATTAGCATACAAGATTTGTAATATCCCCGTCTTCATTTCCGTTTGCTTGGTAGTCCGCGTTGCTTTCCCCAATTGTGCAAAACGGCGTGGACTATTAGTACATGGAACTCCAGAACCTCCTGAACCATCTCCTGGTGCAGCCATTTGTAAATCTTGGTTTGGATTTGAACTTGATGAATGACTAGAAACAGAACTTTCCTCTTGTTGCCTCCTCTTAGCTTGTTGCTTCTTTCTCCGATTCTTGCTATTGGCTCTACGAGCTGTTCTTTCAATCTCGGAATCAAAAAGAAGTTGGTCCTCGGAAACTTGACCTCGCATAAACGATTTCAATAATCTGACCACAAAGAATTAGCAAACAAGATGGATAAGAAGTATTAGCTATATACATAAAAGAATTTTGTGCAAAATTGCTTAAAACCATAATTAAAGTTGCAATGATTATAACATCAAAAACTTTAATCCCCGGCAACGGCGCCATTTTGTTAGTATTGCAAAAGCAAGTATTAGTTTTTATATCGTTCCACAGGGATTAATGTGATATCATAAACCGTTCAACTTCGATTATAGTTTTAAGTTAGGGTTTAACCATTTGTTTTACTACACTACTCATCATTTTAAAACATAATAAATAAATGGTAGAGTCATAGGACATAGAAGGTGTTAGGATTAACTTTCATCAATCAAACATCGTTTATATCCGATTGATTACAAATACGAGTTCTAGTGTTTTCTTATATATGACATTATTACGTATTGCTCACAACATCATTGATTTCCCAAATGACGTCTTGAGATCGATTGTATCGTTTAATCGATGATTTCTCAATCTATTAAACGATCCAAAAGCATTAAGATCCAATACTATAATGTAATTATCAAAACCAAATCCCATTTCTAGAATTTCTTATCTTGATAGAAAATCATTCTAAACCTAGATTCAAAAGTCTTTTTCAACAACATTTAAATCAAACATAAGATTGAAAAGCAAGAAGAAATTCAATGGTATATAAAAATAGCTAGAATCATATATTAAATAATCAAAAGTTTACAACATGAGTGATTGATTACCTATCAATCCCAACAAAGGAGATTGGTTGATCATTATCATGACAACACTTGCAAAATAAGAAAGGAAGATGAAGATATGTGAGAGTTTGATGTCTCAAAGCTTCTTAAGATCTTCTTCAATCCAAATCTAATTGCTATTTGAAGTTCTTCTCCCTCTATGCCTATTCTCTTTCAAAGATAACAGGTTTTCTAAGCTCTGGAAAATATTATAACTGATAAAAAAAACTATATATCTAAAAAATGAGCTTAAAAATCTATAAATATGCTGAGAAAATGTTCGCTCGCTACAAGCGACCAGCCTGTCGCTTGTAGCGAGGACTTCAGTTGGCCAATCATAGAGCTCCACGTCACCATCAGCATTAAACCGCCCCTTTGGTCGCTATAGCGACAAGGTCTGTCGCTACAAGCGACCAGCCTTTGAAATTCCCTGCCTAGGCTCGCTTCAAGCGTCCAGTTCATCGCTACAAGCGATGAACCCTGGAAAATCCCTGCCTAAGCTCGCTACTAGCGATGGATGCTGCGCTTCAAGCGATGGATCACTGAAAATCTCTGCCTATCCTCGCTACTAGCGATGAGTCCTGCGCTTGTAGCGATGGCATCAAGAAAACCTTCAATCTTTTGCATCAATCAGGTTCAAGCATGTATTTCCTGCATAAACACATGGGGTAAGGCTTAGGATCACATTCATTGCATTTCTGACACATTTATGCCCTAATCCTAAGGTAACTTGTACAATAAGTAAACATAAGTGCCTAAATTTGTACCAAAATATAACAACATTTAAGCACTTATCAATGACCTCTCAATCTTCAAATATATTATCTTTCATCCATGTTAGCATATGACTCTTAGATTTAAAGCTTGAAAATCTATATACAAATGGACTAGAAGGACAAAATTGTAATGAAAAGTAAATAACCGAACTGTTAATGAAATTAAGTCAAAGACCAAAAGACTAACTAGTGTTCTCAAGTCAAAGGACCAAAAGTACCAAATCAAAAATGTGCATCATTTATGAAAGATGATTAACTGCATTTAAATGAGAGAAAAAAAATGCTAACAAGTGTTTTAAGCCATGCCATCTCCGTGCCTGGTTCGTAACACAAGAACACAATTTACTTTGTTTTATTAGAATTAGACATCTGTTACGTGGCTGTGATGGTGTAGAACGGTCGTGCAACAAGAACAATTCTATCTACATGAGAAAACTACTTTGTCTAACATAAACATTTCATGAATGTGGAGAACTGAGATAAAGTGAAGATGACTGCTTAAAAATAAAGCGTCTTAACAAGTGCCTAAGAAACTTATTACACGAAATTTTATATTAAAAATATAAGTCAAATATATGTAAAAGTAATAATTACATAATTTTCTATGTAAAATGATCATTTTTTTATTGTTTAAACGTTAAACAATGTCTTAAGGTCACTATTACATTTCCCAAAAGTAAAATAAGAACTTTACGTTAATTATTTATGCCATTGAAGTAGAGGTGTCAATTAAGCCCCAAAATACAAAACCCCACATAAAATGCTCACATCAAGCCCCCTATAATGTTAGGACAATTGCTTTTCCCACATTAGACAAGGCTAAAACACACCAGTAAATGACGGTTTTACCCCGGCAGCAGTTAATTGCCGCTGGGAAGGATCCGGCGGCAGTTAACTGCCGATGGGAAGGAAACCAGCGGCAGTTAGTTGCCGCCGTCCCCATCGGCAGCTAACTGCCGCTGCGATATGTACTTAAACAGAATCAGAACAGAACCTGTGTTTACAGGTTTCAAATTCTCAAATTCTCTCAATTTCTCTCCAATCCTCTCCAATTCCATTCCACTAAATTCAAGCAATTTCATACCCATTAGCAACAAGTAAGTAGTATTAATCATTTTTAATGTTAATGTTAGTTTAAATAGGTTTATTTTTGTTAATTTTGGTAGATTGCATGTGGTTAGAGTTTATGATTAAATTTAAATTTTGGTAGATTGAATGTGTAGTTAATGATGTTATAGATGAATGTAGTTGTTGTGAATGTTGTTTAGATAATGTTTGATTATAATGTGGTTGTGAATGTTGTCCAATTAATACAATGTGAATGTTGCACTCAAAGTGTTTGTTAAAATGCCTAAATGAGTATGTTGATGAATGCTGTTTAAATTGTGATAGAATTGTGAGAATGTTGGAATTGTGATAGAATGATGTTTTTATTATGCCTAATTTTTTTAGTTTTGTTTTTGTGTAGATATGTCTGATCAGAACCAAGATAGGACGACTAGAGCTGGTAAGCAGCCCATGACTAGTAGCTACCGACGGGAGAGACAGGCTGCAAACCCTCATGTGCCTAAGAGGGGAAGAGGCCGGAGGCCTGTTGGGGGCGAGGGTAGTTTTCAGCCGACACAACAGGTATCGCAGGTGGAGGACCCCACCCAGTACCTGCATTATCAGGAGCAGCTACATGATGCGACAGATGGTGGCTATGACGTCCAGCATGTTGCTGATGAGGGTGGGGACGGCGATGCGGCTGCGCTAGATGAGGATGAGATTGCGGCTGCGACAGCCCCCAAGGAGTTACCTGATGTGGCTCCATCTCCTGGAGGGCCTTATGATGACTCATTGTTGTCATCATACGCTTCACACGTGGCATTACCGTTGTGGTATAATGCAAATAATGTAAGTTTTCTTTTTTCTTTTTTAACTTTTATATATGAATTCGATGTGAAAACATATAATAACTTTTATATATGAAGTATATGTTTTTTTTGTATGTTTTTGATTTATGTGGTGTTTTTATTATTATTTTAGATTCGTAACACCCGTAGGATGAGATGCATAAATCACGGGACGAAGGTGGCATATCTCCAGCGTCCACATAAGAATCAAATATGGTTTTGGGATCCTATAAGTGCGAGTGGGTTGCATGATTTACTGTACACATGGTATTCTACTGTTAATCATGCTCTGCTCTAGGCGCTAAGCGAGAGGTGGCATTCCGAGACCAGCAGCTTTCACATGCCTACTGGGGAAATGACCATCACTTTAGATGATGTGGCGTGTCTGCTGCATGTTCCTGTTGAAGGACGGATGCTGAGCCATAGGAAGAAGGTGTCTCAGGTTGATGGGGTGGAATTGATGGTGAGGAACTTAGGTGTCACCCAGGAGTATGCAGTGAAAAACTGCAAGATTGAGTATGGTGGCTACATTAGCTATAAGGCGCTGAAGGAGCTTTATGAGGATCACCTGAGTGTGCCCACCAGATTAGCGCTTGCTGAGACACAGGAGCAGCTCCAGGAGCTAGTCAGGCGTAGGGATGCCTGTGTGAGGTGTTTCCTCCTATACCTGCTTGGATGTACGTTGTTCAGTGACTTGAGCAACAAACACATCGACCTGATATACCTGCAAACGATGGAGACCTTTGCTGGGATGAGGGACTACTCGTGGGGAGGAATGGCATTGGCATACCTTTACCACACTCTATCTGAGGCCTCTTCGCTTGCAGGAAATAGGATCGGGGGAAACACGACACTTTTGATGGTAATAATTTTAATTTACTATGTCTTTTAATAATTCACTATGCTTTTTAATTTACTATGCCTTTTAATTTACTATGTTTGCTAATAACTTATAACTGTGTTTGGTTTGTGCAGGGATGGTTCTTGGCACATTTTCCAGAAGTCTACCCACATGACCATAATGAGAAATACAGGGAAAACTATCCTTGCGCGGCCAGATGGATACCACACAGGGGTCATGCGAATCCGAAGCCATACCGTCTGGTGCTGGATCGTTTGGAGATGGATGATGTTACCTGGATGCCATACGAGGATCATAGGGAGATCCAGGAGTTTGTGGAGATATGCTGGTATTCAGGCTGGATCATGTGTGGTTGTGACATCATCTACCGTCACTTGCATGAGCGGGTTAAAAGGCAATACGGGTACGTGCAGGACATCCCCCGAGCTCCGACGTATGTGCTTCCTCTCTTCAGGCCGTTGCACATGCTTTCCTAGACTTCCGTGTGCACATCATTCCTCAGGCTGCGTGGGGTAGGAAGGTTGATCAGCCATGGCAGTACGAGGAGGGATACATGAGGTGGTACGGACATGTGTCTCATCCAAAGATTCTGCCACCTATTGATGGATCTCCTCCGAGGCCAGCAAATGAGGAGCAGATCATTGCACACCATCAGCAGCGGCACCAGGAGAGAGGCTCGCCTGATACCATTGACATGGTTGGTGGACTTGCTAGCCAGGCTGATGACTACTTGGGTCAGGAGGCGATGAGCAGTGAGCAGCTATATCAGGTGATGCGCCATATCAGGGACATGATGACACCGATACTGTCCAGGAGGTCGAGGAGACGGCAGCAGCATGATGACCAGGATCAGGATTGGGACATTTTTTTAGGACTTTTGTTAGTTTTTTTTGTTGACATTTGTTAGATATTTTTTTTTGTAAATTTATGGCACATTCACATTATCGTAGTTTTTTCGGGTTTATTTTGCTTTATTTGGATTATTTTGATTACTTCGAAACAACAATAACAACAATTCCTTCATGATCTGAACTAAAAATTCACAAAATAAGTGTTACATTACATTACATTATCCCTAAATATGTTGTATCATCATGAATGATGTTGGATTTTAATTTAATTCTTGAAAGTTTGCGGAAAACATATATATGCTCTCGTGTCTTATACTTAGTGTTGGACTCAAAAGAATGAAGAGAACACAACACATGTATTATACGAAATCAGCTATATATGTTTTCACATCGAATTCCCTCATATAAGATGAGTCATGACAAAAATGAATGCATTCCAATATATTCTTTTGAACTTAATCCTACTGCCCTACCAACTGACAAAGTTTCAATTGACAGAGGAGCGTGATCAAGTACAAAACAACATCTTAGAACTGCATTCCCTTTTGTCACACTCATCCTATACGAAGGAATTCGATGTGAGAACCTATGTAGCTGATTCCGCAGAATACATGTTGTGTTCTCTTCATTCTTTTGAGTTTCCAAAAAGACTTGCAAACATTTACACTAAGTATAAGACACTTCAATGCCAACATCTTCAGCAAACTAACAAGAATTAAACTAAAATCCAACAAAATAATGACACAACATAATAATACTACCTAAACATCTTCATCTGGCCGAATCAAACTCTTGAGAATATCTTCAGGCGACCTCAGCAACGTAACATCCATCTCGAGGGGGATCATGTTCGGCTCAGCAAATATCGAGAACATGCTCCTCACATTGTCGTCGTTCGTTAACTCTTATCGAGTGAACGACAAACTCCCGTCTGAGTCGAACGATGGACGGTGATACCAAACGTATTCCACCCTCATCGCGTCTCCGTGATTGATTCGTTGGTTGATTTCATGAAGTAGATCCTTCAATTCTTTTAACTTCACATCATCGCGAACCTTGAAAAAATGTTGGTTACCACCGTTGAAGGATACATGAAAGTATACTTGAGCCATTTTTTCATATCTACAACATAAGAAATTAAAAACAATCCAATTAAAAACTCATTCAAACATTTCATCAAACACTTGTAGTGCAAATTATACATAAACCCTAAAGCTAAAAATTACAACATAAACATGCAAAGATTTAAACATTTAAGCAACATAAGTCATTTCCATGTAAACAATCTATCATTTCTTGCCAAAAAAATTAAAAATTAAACAAAGTCTAAAACTAAAAAAAAATTAAATTAAGATAATAAATGTAACATATAAGCATAAAATGACAATGAAATTGATTATGGAAACTTACTTGTTATTGGAGTGTTGGTTGATTTGAGGTTGAAAATTTTGAGATTTTTGAAAGATTGGAGAGAGTTTAGAGTTTGAAGAGATGAAGTTGGAGGTTCTGGGTGCTGAGCTTCATAAGTAATGATCGCAGCGGCATTTAAACTGCCGCCGGATCATTCTCATCGGCAATAAACTGCCGCCGGATCATTCCCATCGGCAACAAACTGCCGCCGGGGTAAAAACGTAAATTACTGGTGTGTTTTAGCTTTCTTTGAAGTGGAAAAAACAATTTTCTAATGTTAGCCCCTTTATTGAAATTGATTTGTTTGGCCCTAGCCCACTAAATTAATTTTTTTTGTGGGCTTAGTGATAAAGGCTTCAAGGCCCACTAATTATAATAATTATTTTTTAAGAAAAAAATAATAAAACAATTTATGAAAAAACAAATATTTTTTATTTTTTTATTAATTAAAAATCACAGCCACCACCCTCCACAACCAACCACCACCGGAGCTCCGGCAGCCACCGTGTCAACCACTGCTGAAGCTCCGGCAGCCGCCGCACCAGCCACTGTCCACCGCCGGATTTGCGACGGCGCCGGAGCTCCGGCGTTGACCATGTGTTGACTTTTTTTTAAAACAAATTTACAATTGGGGCTTTTGGGCTTTTGGGGGCTATTGTATATTGAAAATTGCTTTTTCCACATTAAACAAAGCTGAAACACACCAGTAAATGACATTTTTACCCCGGCGGCAGTTAACTGCCGCTGGGAGGGTGCCATCGGCAGTTAACTGCCGCTGCGAGCAATTATGCAGAACAGAACCTGCTATTTTTGGTGGCAAGCCATTTTTTGGCCTATTTATTACCTGTAATCCAAAACAACAATTCCAGAGGCAGTACAAATCATACATCAATTATAATCATTCATAAGCAAGAACAATACATAATCTTTCACAATTGACCAAAATAAAATAAATTCGACATTTCGTTAAAATTACACGAATGTTTGAAATTCAACAAAAACATAAATAGTGTTTGACATTCAACAACACATTACATAATATTACATGAAATCTCTACCGACATTCGTTGCACATACAGTTGGAACGAACACAAAGATATAATACATTATTTTCAACCATATGCCTAAACATAAATCCAACGTCACTATCGTCACGAATAAGCCGAGGCCAATAGACTGTTTTCCACATGTCTTCATCTTTATCTGCCCCAGGGCATAAATTGGCATCTGAGCAAATACATGACATGTATGATTATTTTCACCAACATGGAGAAAATTAATGTTAAGCTGTGCCTTCAACTCATCCATAGTGTCGGTCGGAGTTAGAAAAACCTTAATTGTCTCTTTGAAAGCAGAGTACCGGACATGAGCTTCAATTTGTGCAACCTCAGACATGTTTAACTTCACAAAAGTTTATGAAATATCAAACATCAGAATAATATTAAATTAAACGTAATAACCAATATATATATCAAATACGGAAACATTATAACCAATGACAAAGTAGGTGCATATTCGACCACATAAAAGTTATATATTTATATATATTAATATGTTAGTTATATATTGGCCACAAAAAATTGGCGTTACAATATCGACCACAAAAAATATGTCGGTGTAATATCGACCAAAAAAAGGATGAACACCGACAAAAACAAAAAATCAGTCATATCGCATCAAGTCAATTTGAACCATCTTCATCTTCCGCAATAACTTGAAATTCTTGCTTTGCTTTTTCAGGAGTGTCACACACAATTGGATTGGCTTGGTTTGACTTTTTTGGTGGGAGCGGATTATCTCTTTTCTCAATGTTCATAAGGTCTCGGAACCTAGCTTGTTGATCCAAAAACTAAAATTCCCAAGCCGATGCCTCTTCACTTCTGTGTATGTTCCACTCCGTAGATGATAGAGGTAGTGGACAATCATCTTTCAAAAAAACAAGAACAAAATGATTGGGAATTAATCCTAGGCACATGATGGGGTTTTTTTGCTTAAGCGGTGGCACCCCTCTAAGTGGGAAAAAGGATTCCGAATTTTCGATTTCGTGACTTGTCAACTCCACTACAACTCTATTGTAATAAGTTGCAACGATGTGACCCATGTCGGGAAAAGTCAACCACTTATCTACAAGTGCAATACCACCACTATTTGAGGGAGGATGCAAGTCATTTAAGATGTAGTTAAAACGATCATCACTCGCAAATACCTGCACATAATCATTTCTATGATCTTTCAACTCTTGAATAAGATGTCTACGAACCATGACATGACTTTCTTCAGTGAAACCCAAGAACTCAGCTATAGCCCGAAAACCACAATTCCCATCGCCTTTAGCATCCACAATTTTTTCAATAAATGGAACCATGAATTTTGGCATATAGTCAATAGGGCTCAAAACATCAAACACACCATGAACCGGAGTAGGCTTTGGAACCGGGCTAAGCTTAGGAAACCGAGTAGGTGGTGGAAGTGGGGAACGTGATGATTTGCCAATACGAGCACCCATTCTTTTAGGAAATGATGACATAGTTTGCGACGATTGACTATCCAGAAATTGGGAGTCAACATGCTCTCAATAAGAAGGGATTCAACTTGTTGATGCCTCATTTGCTTTACACCTCACTTTTTTCGGCGCTCCCTTGGTTGGTACTTTTCTTGGAGGAGGAGAAACCATTGTGGATTCTGGAAATGCCAACTGACGCAACACCTCTTTGATTTCTAGTTTGATTTGATAAGAAACTTTCTTGAGACGTTCCTGAATACCATTCCACTCCTCCTCGACAGAAAAACCATCTTCATTACTTTCTTCACCCATACATAACCTTTGCCAATGACAGTTTATCTCATCCAATCGAATAGGCTTGTTGTCACGGATTTTCACAGCAATAGTGCATGCACAAGGTAGCCCATACGATGTCCTTATCACACAACCACAAATATCTTTGTCCATGCACAAGGTTTCCTTGGAACGTCTTTCTTCATCAAAAATAAAGCTCAAAGCAGTCCCAGACACATAACCAGCCAACCCATAGTACAAAATGACGTCTTTGTATCTATGTTCTAATACAGTACAACTCCTCCCAAATGATGTTTGTATCTCAGTTAACTGGATCACCAACATATCATGTATTTTCTCCCAACAAGTACCAAAATCACCTACACTATTGCTCAAATATTTCTTTAGTTTACCATGAGCCCCCTCAACGCGGTTGGTGGTTCTGCAACCAAAATGCAAGACACGGTCTGTCCATGCCCTCACTATTTTCTCCTTCACAACATCCAATACGGTGCTCTCGACATAAGTAAGAAACTTTGGAAAATCTTTACAAACATTTTTGAATTCCATTAACGCACTTGCATATAATTCTTGCGTAGGTGATTCAACAACAACATCCCAAGCTCTCATTACTTTGTTAACTATGTCACTTGGATTCACCTCTTTCCCATCCTTCGGTTTCACTCTGCACTTTGCTCTAAAATTTTTACCAACATGAAAATAACAAAGTATTGCACTAGTTTCAGGGAGAACAGTTGCTACCGCATTCATCAAAGTCGTATCTTTGTCAGTCACAACCACTGAAGGCATATTAATCTTTGAGTTAAGAAGTTTGACCAATATCCGTAAAACCCAAGTAAAATTATCCTCTTTCTCAGATGTCAAAAAATCCAAAACCAACATAATACGTCAAATCGGTCGAGGTGACCCCAACTATCTCAAATAATGGCATTCTGTACATGTTGGTTTTATAGGTGGAGTCCATAACCAAAACTGTTGGAAAATTGTTAAACAACTTAACCGATGTTGGATGAGCCCAAAATATGTCTTGAATAGTAGTACTCTCACTTTGTGTTCTGGTGAAATAGACATAGTTGTGCTCCTCCAACTTTGAGATTAGATACTGCATATCAGTCTTGTTACCTCTGTTTGACTTGAATATTTTTTTACGTTCATTGTAGACTTGCTTGATATTTGTCATGCAATCTTGTCTTTTTTTCTTCAAATTTATCAAAATATTTTTTGGTAGCACCAAACTCTTGGTCAAGTCACGTACAATCTTCTTGTCATCCTCCCTTAATCTACCCGCAAGCATGTGTCCTTCTAAACTTGGCTCTATCTCATGGTTGTAAACTCCGTTAAGAATGTTCAATCTCCAATCATTTGTTTCCCTACTAAGATATCCACGAACCATGAACTTACACCCACATTTTCTTGAACCCGTTGCCTCATGCTTCAATCTTTTTTTCGGCACTTTGTGGTCGCCACTCCTTTCACAAATTAGTTGCACATTGGATTGATCAAATTGGATCTACGTATAACAATTGTAAATCCCGCCTTATTTGCTTGACGACGTACCCAATTAAGCAAGTCATCTCTATCTTTCCATTTAATTTCGCTTGAAAAAAAATGAGCCGTGTCAACTTCGTTGGCCTCAAGAGGGACAACACCGGAGTCAACATATAATGAAGCTTCAACATGGACAGAAGCTTCAACCTTAGGCGGTATGACATTTCCAGAATTATCGACAAAAATAGGTTTTGTCTCGACCGGAAAATCATCCGCATTTTCATCCATAACAATAAATAAACAACAAATAACTATGAATAAATAACTTACAATTGCAATAACATCAATATCAAAATTAATTAAACCTAAAAAAAGTTTAAAAAAAAACCAAAAAAATCAAAAAAATAGGCAGTAAGCCTGTTTTTTGAAGTTTTCCATCGGCATCTAGCTGCCGCTGCATCGGCAGTTAGTTGCCGATGTCACCATACAGCGGCACTTAACTGCTGCTAGCCCCATGTCAGGTTTTCACGAATATTTACAGAAAAATCAGCAAAAAAAACGGATTAAATGATGCATTACCTGTTTCTTGACGTCAAAAGTGTGTTGAAACCTTCTAGCATTGCTCCTTCAATGATTTTGGACAAGATTTGGGTAGAAAATAATTGGATTTAGGTGTATAGATTGAAGAGGAAATAGGAAATGATGGGTTGATGGAACAGTATATGAGTAGGTTGCTGTAATCAGCTAAATCAAGAACGCAACGGCAGTTAACTGCCGATGGATTCAAACGCGGCGGCAGTTAACTGCCGATGGCATGATCCGGTGGCAGTTAACTGCCACCGGGGTAAGATAAAATTTTCTGGTGTGTTTTAGCTTTGCTTGATGTGTATAACGCAATTTTCTTGTATATTTAGTTGGTTTAGTATATTTGGGGCCTATGTAAAAGAGGACCTATTTTATCTTGTTGCTTTTTAAGCCCCCTTAACATGTGGGCTGGGGTTCAAAAGTTGAAGTCTCATCAAATTGACAGCTCTACATTGGAGTAAAAATATGATGTCCTTAAATCTCTTGTAGATGCTTTTAGGATATAGTTTAAGAAATAAAAAAAGAGATGATGATTTTTGTGAGTAAGGATCATCTCCATTTATAAAAATAAATGGAGATTGCCATTTAAAAAAAGACACACAAAAAATAGATTGTGAGACCTACCAACAAGTGGGTCCCACCATCATTAATTGTTTTTAAATTTTAATGTGTTTTTATCTCTCCAAATAAAAGAAATGGATAAAATCCAAAATGGAGAGGATCGTAACTCGATTTTTGTATATAGAATGATGTATTTATTGTTTTAATAAGTACAATAACAACCAAACCTTATCCATTAAATGAGGTCGGCTACATTGATTAAATTACACCATAGTGTTTGTCATAAATTATATTTGGATCAAACTCATTAACCTCTAAATCTTTCATAATAGTTTCTCTTATAGTTTTTTAGGTCTTCATCTACCTCTTTTGATCTGACTCTCTTCTATCTGATCTACTCTACGTACTACAACATCTACATATATTCTCTCTACATGCATAAACTACCTAAGCCTATTCTCTACGACATATATTACTTTAATAAGTATTTGATTGATATTTTTAAGACAAAATTTCTCTTTGTAGGTTCTTTAAACAATATTTTTAAAACATTTGTTAGGAGCATGACCTAAAAAATAACAAAACTTCCTAAAAAAAAACTTGAAAAAAATGTCAATGTCAGTTTCAATATGAATATTAAAAGTTGGAAAAATAAAGTTAAATTTAAGGGTAAACTGGAATTAACTACTCCCTCCGTCCCAAAATATAAGTTAAATTGGTCAACAAAAGTTAATGTATTTGGTTCAAAATTTGTACCAAATACATCAACTTATGTTGACTCATTTTTGCTTATATTTTGGGACGGAGTAGTATTAATTATAGTGTTAGTAATTGAACTTTGCTTTTATTTTAAAAGTCATCCTAACTAATGCCCAAGAAACTAAAAAAAAAAAATAGTTTTACATTTGAAACAACGATTTTAAATTTTTTATAAAGTTGAATTCACCATTTCTCAACACATTATTTTTATATTTGATTCCTTAACCAATATCTTAAGAGCATTTTTTAGCATTTTAAAGATTTAATTTGTTTCTTATATACGGAACTAGAGGGGAGTATATGATATACCCAATAAAATCTAGAATACATGAATATTCACCAAAGAAGAAATCATATTTTGAAAATTACTACAATTGAATGATTAATCCACGCTTGGATTTGTCACACTCTTCGTTAAATTTAAAGCCAAATCTAGAAGCTTGCAACATTAATTAATTTTTCGAATCCGAAAGTGTCAAGCCGTAAGCCAAAGTTGACATGATGTTGCCCAACTTGCAAATAAATTAGAGAAATGTGACCTTCACAAACTTCTCCTCAAAGACAAAAAATTTCTCTATAAATGGTTTAACTCTCACTCTCCACAACCAAAGGCAAAACCATTGGAAAAAAGAATCCTTATTAACAACCTTCATCCAAATTAAATGGCTATCTCAAAGCTCATGACAATTTTTCTCTCCTCATTTTCCCTAGCTTTCATTATCCAAACATCTTTTGGTGCCGATCCTCTTTTTCATTTTTGTTCTAACTCGGGTAACTTCACAGCACATAGCCCATATGAATCAAACTTGAAAACACTCATCAACTCACTTATCTACAAGACCCCTTCAACGGGTTTTGGCAGTGGATCATCGAGTCTGATCCAAAACCAAAACCAACAAGCATATGGACTCGCCCTTTGCCGGGGAGATGTCTCAACCTCTGAGTGCAAAACTTGTGTCTCCGAGGCAACCAAAGAAATCCAAAGTCGCTGCCCATACAACAAAGGCGGCATCATATGGTACGACTATTGCTTATTTAAATATTTGGATACGGATTTCTTTGGCAAGATCGACAATACCAACAGATTCTATATGTGGAATTTGAATAACGTGAGTGACCCTTCCATGTTTAATTACAAGACTAAAGATTTATTGAGCCAGCTTGCACAAAAAGCTTCTATGAATTCTAAACTTTATGCAACAGGAGAGGTAAAGCTTGAGGAATCTAAGAAACTTTATGGGTTAACTCAGTGCACTAGAGACCTTTCTAGTGCTGATTGCAAGAATTGTCTTGATGTTGCAATTAATGAACTTCCAAATTGTTGTGATGGAAAAGAAGGAGGTAGAGTTGTTGGGGGAAGCTGCAACTTTCGATATGAGATATACCCATTTGTCAAAGAGTAATTAGTACTAAAATTTTATTGGTTGACCTCCTTGTGAATGAAGGTTATAGCATTACTAGAATGTATGAATAAATAAACTTTGTTACTCCTTTATGGCTTTCGTTAATGCAAATATATAAAAATGTTACATTGGAAAATGATGAATTCAACTTGTTAGTACTAGGGGTGGTCGCGGTGCGGTTTGGTTCGGTTGACTTCTAAAATAAAATCCGAACCAAACCAAACCAATGCGGTTTGGGTTGGATCGGTTTGTGCGGTTTTTATCGAACCAATATAATTTTTTGTTTTCAACATTAAAATCAAGTTAAATAGCTAAAACACAACAAATTTCCAGCAATATTCCCAACAACAAAAACCAAATTTAAAACATGTACAAAAAATAATCTTATTATATCATTCTCTAAAAGTTTAAGTAACACATAAACATATTTTTGAAATAAAAAGTTAAGAAGAAACTTAACAAGAGGAAAAATATGTCATTTTATAAAAGTTTTCATTGAGTTTCTATAAATATTGGTCTAGATGACATATGTTCAATTATTGTTTTTCGTATGTTGCGGTTTGGTTTGGTTTGGTTCGGTTGATAAAACAGAAACCGCAAACTGAACCAAACCATGCGGTTGAGTAAGAAAGCGATCCGAATACATCCGAACCAAATGTTTTTTTTTTGCGGTTTCGGTTTGAATTGGTTCAGTTTGCGGTTTTCTATTGGATTGGTTCGGTTTTGAACACCCCTAGTTAGTACTCCGTGCAAAATTATATGCAACGGGAAAGGTTAGGACTAAGAATCCACATCACATTTATGGGCTGACTCAGTGCACTATAGACCTTTGATTGTAAGAAGTGTCTTGATGATGTACTTAATGAAATTCCAAAATGTTGTGATGGAAAAGAAGGAGGTAGAGTTGTTGGAGGAAGTTGCAACTTTAGGTATGAGATATACCCATTTGTCGAAGAGTAAACAATGCTAGAATCTTATTGGTTGATCACCTTGGCAATAAAGATAAACCTTGAATAAAATTTGTAATTTGAGTGAAGATTTGCAAAAATAAATAATGCAAGATCCAATTTAATTATGGAAGAAAAAAAGTTCAATGTGATTTCCACTATTGCAAGTTGATTTAGTGCTCCACACATTTGTACACTTAGAAAAATCAATGGAAATAAGAGCAATTGGGTATTTGATGTGCTTGATAGTAGTGCTCGGTTCAACAAGTTTAGAGCTTAAAAAAAACTTTTAGTGTGAGAACCTTTATAATAAAAAAAGTTGCACAAGGCTTTATGAAAATAAACAAAAAGAGATCTAAGTTTTTTTTTTTGGATCCAAGAGATGATCCTAGGTTAAAGAGAATACGAGCATTTCCTCTTTACCAACTAATCCCATGAAAGATCATTATTAAATTGTTATATATTATATTATATTATATTATATTATATATATATATATATATATATATATATATATATAATCAGCGACAATAATATTCCTCAAGAAATTTATAATAGGAAATCTCCTACACAATCAGAGATGAGTTTTCATCTAAATCAATAAGTTTTTTATGGATTGTACACCTAATAGTGATTTCAGAAACTTCGTCAATGATGAGTTTAAAATGCCTAGATACAAAGAATTTAGAAAATGGTATTTCGAAAAATTTGATGAAAGGCAAAAAACTATTATTAAAGAAATTTTTTATAAAGAGCTTGATAAAAAGCAAGAGTTTATTCCTTTTGTAACGTGGTTTTACAAGGATTTAATAAAGAAAACTGAAAAAGAAGTTTTGGTTTTAAAAAACAAGTCTTGGACTATGTCTCCTAATGGAGAAGTTATTCAATCTCCTTTTATGTATTGAATATCAAATTCAAAGGCAGATAATTGAGCTTGCCATCCTGCAAATATTTGTTTTGCAACAAGATTTTTAACATCTTTTTCAATAATAGATTTGGCAGAACTACAATCAATTCTCAGCAAAAACTTTTGATTAAGTAAATCGCTTTGAAATTTAGATATACACTTTATTATAGAAATCATTTCTTTCTTGATGGTGGAATATTTAGCTTGAGTTGGGTTCCACTTCCCAGAATTAAATCTAACTAAGACTTCTTTAGAATCCTTAGGATTAACTTGCTTTAAAATTCCTCCATAACCAATATTAGAGGCATCAGTTTCAACAATTTTGAAATATTTAGAATTTGCTAAAGATAAACAAGGTAAGCATTTAACTTTAGCTTTAATTCTTCGAACAACTTGAGTGTGCTCATCTGTCCAAGGATTAGGTTTAGTTTTTAACCTATTATAAAGAATAGCAGTATCATTTGCTAGATCTTTATAATAATCAGAAACATAGTTCAAGCTACCCAAAAATCTTTGTAGTTGAGTTTTATCAAGAATAATATCAGGAAATTTGGAAGCAAATTCAATACTTCTATTGATAGGAGTAATAGTTCCTTGATAAATTTCATGACCAAGAAATCTGACTTTAGTCTGAAAGATTTTCATTTTGGGTTCAGAGATAACTAACCCATTCCTTTTAACAACTTCTTTGAAAATTTTCAAATGTTTGAAATGTTGGTTAATGTTATCAGAAAAGACCAAAACATCGTCAATATAGACAATAATAAAATCAGAATAATAATTGAATATGTCATTCATGATATTCTGAAATTCAGAAGGAGCGTTTTTTAAACCAAAAGGTAAAACGTTCCATTCAAAATGTCCAAAGGGGACAGTAAAAGCAGTTTTATATTTATCTGCCTCAGCAACCTGGATTTGCCAATATCCAGACTTAAGATCAAATTTTTAAAAAAAAAAACCAGAAGTATTAAGTCTGTCAAGAAGGCCTTTCTTATTAGGAATATGATATCTAATCCATTTTAACACCTGATTAAGGGGTTTATAATTAATAACTAATCTAGGAACACCTCTTTCCTTTTCGGCAGCCTTGTTAACATAAAAGGATATACAACTCCAAGGAGATTTAGAATTTCTAATTAATCCTTTATCAAGAAGAGTTTGAATCTCCTTTTTGCAAAGAGCTAGATACTCCTGATTCATTTGGGCAGGTCTAGCTTAGTAGGAATAAGATTTTCATTGAAATCATCAAGGTAAGGTAAAGAAACAACATGTTTCTTTCTATCCCAAAAAGCATTAGGAACATCATTACAAATTTCTATTTGAAATTGTTTTTCTAAAGACTTTATTTGTCTTTTGACTTCTTCATCATTAAGATGATCTTCAATATTTAAAATCTTAATTTCTTCCTTAAGAAAACATTATTGTTTCTTTTTATTTAGAAGCAAATTCTTAACCTCATTAATAATCTTAGTTTGAGGATCAGAAATAAATTCAAAAATGATATTTTGACCATTAATAGAGGTATTAATACCCTTTTGGCCAATATTAGTCATGGGCATAATATTATGCAAAAAAGGAGTTCCTAATATAATTCTATGAGTTAATCCTTTGACTAATATAAAATGAGTTGGTAAGCAAATATTTTGGTTACAAATATAGGTGTTAGGTAATTTATAATTAACCTGAAGTTTATTGTAATATCCCGCTTCAGACTCAAGTATTTAACAGAGATATTTTAAGGAAGGGCAATTTGGTAATTGTCGCGCCATGATTTTTATTAAAAGGGGCAAAACCCATTTTTCCCTCATAATTTCTATTCCCTTCTCTCTCTAAAACATTTTCCTCTCCCTTCTCACCTCCCCCTCTCTCACGCCATCCTCCATCCCTTCATAATCTTCAATCTCTACCCCAACCTCTCAATTCTCATGCAAGCAAGCAAAGTTTGTGACCTTGAGCTAAGGAAAGCAAGGAAGAAAGGAAAGAAATGGGACTAAAGCTAGGGTTTTGAGAAGAGACCAAGCTAGGATTTTGGGTGAAAAGCTTGGCAAGGAATCAATCAAATGCTAGGTGAGCTCCCTAGGGTTTTAGAACCCACTTTGAGTGAGTTTAAGTATGTATTTCATTTTATGCTAAGATATGGCTTTTGTACCCTAATCCTGTTTGTTGCCAATTCCTTGCTAATCCATGTTTTAATCAGTCAATTTGTAATAGAAAATCATTCCTAACCTTGTTGGGAAGCTTGGGTAAGTTGGGTTGAGCTAAAATGGTGAAAAAATACAGTTTTCAACAATTTATGCACTGATAAGCTCGCTACAGCGAGTAGAGCCTTTTGGTCACGGCCCTGGGTCGCTATAGCGACCAGCCCGTCGCTATAGCGAGCTCACCAGAAACAGCATTTGTCAGCTGAGCTGTTTCGGGTGATCCGGCGTGTGTAAGTGAGTTTTTTCGCAACCGTTTTCTCTAAGAACTTTATAAAATCAAGGGACACTATTTTAACTCATCCTAAGGGCCTTTAACGGGCGAAATCATAAAGGGGCAAGGAATAGGTAACGTGAGGGAAGTACAAAAACAAAGATCCGAGGAACAGGAAATTAATACAAGTGAGGTAGTAACCTCTTAAGGATGACATATGACAACGATATGTCAAGAACCTATGATAGGTAAGCAAGAATAGAGGTGTATTCAGTTTAGAATACGAGGATAATAGGAATGTGCTATTACATTCAAGGTTCAAGTAAGAATTGTATCAGGTATGTTAAGGGTTAGTTTTCAGGATACCCTTAACCAGGCAGGTACATTTATATGTACATCAGGACGTGCCTCAGTTGTTCACGTCAGAGTAACACTGAGGGTACACGTATCAGTTTAGGATAGGATGTACCCTAGTTAGTGGTACAAGGATTTTATCAGGATTTATACAGATTATGTATAAACATGTATATATATGTTGACAAGTCGTGGCACAGGTACGCTTCAGATTTATTCTGGATAGGCCAGCCCGTTAGGGAGCCTACATGACGATATATATATATATATGTTCAGGAAATTATCAGGTTATTGTATATTTTATATACCAGGAATAATTAATTATCAGGCTAAATTTATGTGACTTATGTGATCGCGCAGTTAGAGAGCACAGGAGGTTCCAGTATTGCTGGAATGGGAGGAACTTTCCGCGAGGATAACCCACAAATAAGTTTATTTAAAGATTATTGTGACTTCTGTGATCTCGCAGTTAGAGATCACAGGGCGTTCCAGTTATAGCTGGAATGGGAGGAACTTTCCGCGAGGATAACCCACACAATACAGGCAAGAGGAGTCCAGTGATTAGCCTACTATAGGAATTTTCACCGGTTATCAGGGGAATGTGCTCTGGGGTTACTCCACTCGGGGGCATTCCGTAAAATCAACTCAGATAATAATGTTTGTTCAACGCTAACATCTAACATAATAATATCAGTATATACTTTATTATGTTATCAGGCAGATTTACCTATCAGGCAGGTATCAGGTGGTGATCTTAGGAGTCCCCTCGATCACCAAGTTATCAGGTTATAGTCTAGATTTCATGACTATTCAGTTATCAGGCTCAGGTAGTGATCCTAGGTTTCCCCTTGATCACTAGTTTAGCAGGATGTAGTTAAGTTATTATGACTACACAGGATCGCAGGAACAGGCAGGTATATCCTATTTGGGAAAGGTTAAAGCTTGGCGATTATAGGAACCCCTGAGATCGCCAAAAGTAGGCATGGAAACCCTAGGTTCCCCGAGGTTGCCAACAGTAGGTTGGGTGGAGCTCACTGAGACATTATGTCTCATCCCAATCCTTCTGGTTCAGGTTTGCAGGTTAGTACGAGGATCGTGTTGAGGATCATTAGGGAGATGCTAGATGGAGTGCAGTTGCTCGTCATGTACCAGCTCAGGAGCTTATCGGACTTTTGTATAAGTATTTATTGTGGTACTTGATTGGTTGTATAAACGAGCAAATTTGTATTCATTCAATTGTGTTGTATTATTATTATTATTATTGAAAACCTTGATGTATCCTGTATCAGTTTAATGCACATGCTAATATTCTAGATAAAATTAGTATGGGTGTTACAATTGGTATTAGAGCAGGTCGATTCAGATCGTGCCTTGGGTCATTAAAGATTCAATAAAAGTAGTGGGACCATTGGGTTCCGGATATTGTTCTAAGGGTCACATCTAGTTGAGCTTGATCAACTCAATCTAGTATATGACAGTTAGGACAAATATCTGAGAGCTGAATGTGACCGTGGAGGAAAGAAGCTCATGAAGAGCGATGTTTAAGATGTCATATTTTAAGACATGAATTGGCGAAGAAGTATTCAATGCCAAGTGGTAGTTATCAAACCGTTAAGTAACGGAGCCTGTTAATGGCCGAGTTTTAGGAATATTAAAGATATTTAAGAATAAGGTGAAGTACCTTAAAACAGATGGACGCGTCATTGAGAAATGTCTCGTCTGAGGAGACATAAGAAGTAAGGAATTATGGTGAGACTTTAGAGACCGAAGTTGTCTGGGAAAAGACTATGAGTATGACTCCTTATGGAATACTCTGAGGAATGATTTGCAACCTAGGAACCAAGATTTTGAGGTTTAAACGCAAGTTTCAGGATTCTGAGTTCTGCTACAGACTCAAAAACAGGCTACAGATTCACCCTTCAGACCCAGGAACTTGGAATGAGAATTATCAGTCGATTACTAGGACCTCTAGACTCCCAGCAAGGATAGGGTGTGTAAGAATCAAAGGACTTGCACACTTGAACCGGATGAGATTTTATTACCCAAACAGTTAAGAGACTTATTTATGGATTAAGCGAATTATTGGACAGATGAAACAAATTACCTTCCTTTATTATGAGTCATCAAGATGCTTTGTAAGAGAAAAGCAAGCTTAGCGATAAGTGAAGGAAACCCCTGGTAAGGGTATGAAGTAAAGATTGAATCGTATGTTGTCGGATTATAGTAGACCGGTTTTGAGGAATTATCCAAGAACTATTGTGAGGCTCTAGCATCAGGAAGATCGTCGCTAACGCACAAGTTAAAGTTAAGGTTGTGGTTAATGTTAAGGAGTTCTATGTTTTCATTTGATGGGTTCCTTACACAAGTACTCTGGAAAGCCGACAGAGATCACCTTATAAGGGTATGCTTTCAAAGGTGGTAGAATATACAGACCTTGGAATTGTGGATACAGTAACAAGTTACTGGAAGGATCCAATAGGAAATGATAAGTGTTGAAGTTTAAGATCAATTAATCGGGTACTCGAAGAGGCGTAACCTATGTTTGGGCTTACAGGAGAGCCGGTGAAAGTTTGAATCTAATCCAGACGGATTGTTTCCTAAGAAACTCGAGGAGTGACCTAAGAGAGATGGTAAAATTATGTGGACCTAAGTTGTCTTGGAGAAGGTTATGGATATGAAATCCTTACGGATAATTATAGAACGAGACTCGATCCATCAGTGGATTCAGTATATGAAAGATGTGAATCTCCAGAAGCCATAATTTGTTTTTAGCAGTTGCCACAAGTGGTTAATGTGTGAACTTCAGTTGCTTCAGGTATGCTTTCAGTAGGGTTTCTGCAATGTTTTAATGGTTATACATGTTGAGCTGACCATGAGATGGTTACAGAATTCAGAATATGGAGAGTAAAGTTAGAACCAGAGTATAAGTTGTTTTGACAGAAGCATTGTTGGGCTCGTAATAGTTGCGGGAAACTGCTTACAGGTTTTGGCGTATTTTCGCGAAGTAAGTATATGGTTTATGTCCAAAAGGACCACAAGTCAGGTGATGACCAATCAGTAGGTTAAACAGGTGGTTTAAGCCACGAGAGAATCAACAAACGTAAGATGGTTCCGTTATGATAGCTGCAGGTCATTAAGGAACGAGTTTGGCCAGGAGATTTGATCTGGTAATAGTGGTGTATTACTCCTATTCTAAGGTTAATTGTTTAAAATCAGAGTTGCGCAGCGGAGAAGTAATCCAAGGATGGGTTAATGAACAGTTCTAAGCTGAAGCTTAGGGAACTAGGATGCTTGTGAAGTCCTTATCAGATGTACCGCAGGAAAGGCAATAAGTGCCCAATTATTGAACCACAGAATATCAGTGAGCAGTGACGACTCAAACTTATCCTAAGTTCTAACATGAAGTTTTTAAAAGTTAAGCTGAGGAATACTATGAACTTTGAAACTCATGAGGAATGGAAATCAAAGCAGTTTAAGATTATGTGATAAGGAATAAGAAGGATGTGTTTCTAGCACCATAAGTCTAGAGTAAGGGAAGTCACCGCTAATACGGTAATTTAGCTATTTTAGCTCAGTAACTTCAAGTGGACTTGAAGAGTAAGTTTAGTCAAAGGATTAAGCATAAGGCAACATTAGTAAAGGTTGCACTTGCAAGATGATATTTTGAATTTGAAGCATTGATCAGAAACGACAATGCAGTGGCATGTGAGTTTAATCCACATTGTACCCATGTTATGATAACATGTTGCGTGTATTAGGCTATGTTTAGTATTCTGTATACTTATCAAGGAGAGTTTATACTACTCAGATAGTAGTGTAACAGATTTTCAGTTATGTGACATGTATTGGTAACCGTGGTACGCAGTCAGGAATGTTTAAGTAGGAAGGTTTTGACCAGAACAGGTTTGTTGATATCAAACATATCTTAGCTGAAGAGTTCGGAAATTCTTGAACTTAATGTTCACCAGTAAAGGAAGAAGAACTTTCTATGCAGATTAAAAGTCACTCGTAGTCTACAGTAAAGGGCTACGTAAGTTCAGGTTATAAATAAAGGATTAAGTGTGCTATTTTGTAGCAATCCGAGTAGAGTTTTCTTCTTGAAAACAAGGATCTTGAACTCGATGTTCAGAAATGAGAAATGGGTTAAGAATAAAAGAGGGTCTCCAGTTGACGTGGTATTGTCTCAAGGATATTTTGATTAAGGAGGATGTCCCGTTAGTTGGACAAGGACGATGCGATGTACTGTGTACCCGTTAGTAGTGTACACGTACTCGATCATGTATGTAATTTATGTTCTATGAATTGTATCATATGATGATATGGGAGACGATGTATACCACTTATCACTTGGACTAAATCCTATAAGCTTTGAATGTTTTGGTAAAGATGATTCTTTATGAAGAATGGTATAATTATAACTGTGAGTTGCCGTCTTACGAGGCGAAAGTCAAAGATAAGGATTCAATGGAATCAATTGAGGAGGATAAAATTGACCTGATGTCGTCAAGGTAAGACCAAGTGGTCAATAAAGGAAACTTATGAAATCAGTACAAGTATCCAATACTTAATAACCTTAAGTTGGATTCGCACTAAGTGTGTGAGCAAGAGTTATAGTAGAGTGAGTTGGGTATTGGTTCAGACAACCATACATCATACTATGTAAGAATTGTGTATGTACCTCAAGTCCTTCAGTTAAGGAAGAGATTGTCAAATATTTTGACTTACAGAGATGGGAACCATGGCTAGGGAACAGTTTTAATCAGTCAGGTTTAATCGAGGCGCATGGATAATCTTCATGTCAGACCCTAGAGTAGTCATGGAATCCCGATAAGCAAATTGTTTTGGAGCTTTGGCTAGTAGAGAAAGAGGTAGAAAGGATCTATTCATTCATGATCTCAGGAGAATTCTAAATTTTGAGGACGAAATTTCTTTAAGGGGGGTAGAGTGTAATATCTCGCTTCAGACTCAAGTATTTATCAGAGATATTTTAAGGAAGGGCAATTTGGTAATTGTCGTGCCAGGATTTTTATTAAAAGGGGCAAAACCCATTTTCCCTCATAATTTCTATTCCCTTCTCTCTCTAAAACATTTTCCTCTCCCTTCTCTCCCCCCCCCCCCCCCCCCTCTCTCACACCATCCTCCATCCCTTCATAATCTTCAATCTCTACCTCAACCTCTCAATTCTCATGCAAGCAAGCAAAGTTTGTGACCTTGAGATAAGGAAAGCAAGGAAGAAAGGAAAGAAAAGGGACTAAAACTAGGGTTTTGAGAAGAAACCAAGCTAGGATTTTGGGTGAAAAGCTTGGCAAGGAATCAAGCAAATGCTAGGTGAGCTCCCTAGGGTTTTAGAACCCACTTTGAGTGAGTTTGAGTATGTATTTCATTTTATGCTAAGATATGGTTTTTGTACCCTAATCCTGTTTGTTGCCAATTCCTTGCTAATCCATGTTTTAATCAATCAATTTGTAATAGAAAATCATTCCTAACCTTGTTGGGAAGCTTGGGTAAGTTGGGTTGAGCTAAAATGGTGAAAAAATACAGTTTTCAACAATTTATGCACTGATAAGCTCGCTACAGCGAGCTGGAGCTCGCTGCAGCGAGCAGAGCCTTTTGGTCACGGCCCTGGGTCGCTATAGCGACCAACCCGTCACTATAGCGAGCTCATTAGAAACAACATTTGTCAGCTGAGCTGTTTCGGGTGATCCGGCGGGTGTAAGTGAGTTTTTTTGCAACCGTTTTCACCAGAAACTTTATAAAATCAAGGGACACCATTTTAACTCATCCTAAGGGCCTTTAACGGGCGAAATCATAAAGGGGCAAGGAATAGGTAACATGAGGGAAGTACAAAAACAAAGATCCGAGGAACAGGAAGTTAATACAAGTGAGGTAGTAACCTCTTAAGGATGACATATGACAACGATATGTCAAGAACCAATGATAGGTAAGCAAGAATAGAGGTGTATTCAGTTTAGAATACGAGGATAATAGGAATGTGCTATTACATTCAAGGTTCAAGTAAGAATAGTATCAGGTATGTTAAGGGTTAGTTTTCAGGATACCCTTAACCAGGCAGGTACATTTATATTGACATCAGGACGTGCCTCAGTTGTTCACGTCAGAGTAACACTGAGGGTACACGTATCAGTTCAGGATAGGATGTACCCTAGTTAGTGGTACAAGGATTTTATCAGGATTTATACAGATTATGTATAAACATGTATATATATGTTGACAAGTCGTGGCACATGTACGCTTCAGATTTATTCTGGATAGGCCAGCCCGTTAGGGAGCCTACATGACGACTCTTATATATATATATATATATATATATATATATATATATATATATATATATATATATATATATATGTTCATGAAATTATCAGGTTATTGTATATTTTATATACCAGGAATAATTAATTATCAGGCTAAATTTATGTGACTTCTGTGATCTTGCAGTTAGAGAGCACAGGGGGTTCCAGTTATAGCTGAAATGGGAGGAACTTTCCGCGAGGATAACCCACACAATACAGGCAAGAGGAGTCCGGTGATTAGCCTACTATAGGAATTTTCACCGGTTATCAAGGGAATGTGCTCCGGGGTTACTCCACTCGGGGGCATTCCGTAAAATCAACTCAGATTAATGTTTGTTCAACGCTAACATCTAATATAATAATATCAGTATATACTTTATTATGTTATCAGGCAGATTTACCTATCAGGCAGGTATCAGGTGGTGATCTTAGGTGTCCCCTCGATCACCAAGTTATCAGGTTATAGTCTAGATTTCATGACTATTCAGTTATCAGGCTCAGACAGTGATCCTAGGTTTCCCCTTGATCACTAGTTTAGCATGATGTAGTTTAGTTATTATGACTACACAGGATAGCAGGAACAGGCAGGTATACCCTATATGGGAAAGGTTAAAGCTTGGTGATTATAGGAACCCCTGAGATTGCCAAAAGTAGGCATGGCAACCCTAGGTTCCCCGAGGTTGCCAACAGTAGGTTGGGTGGAGCTCACTGAGACATTATGTCTCATCCCAATCCTTCTGGTGCAGGTTTGCAGGTTAGTACGAGGATCGTGTTGAGGATCATCAGGGAGATGCTGGATGGAGTGCAGTTGCTTGTCATGTACCAGCTCAGGAGCTTATCGGACTTTTGTATAAGTATTTATTGTGGTACTTGATTGGTTGTATAAACGAGCAAATTTGTATTCATTCAGTTGTGTTGTATTATTATTATTGAAAACCTTGATGTATCCAGTATCAGTTTTGAAATTTCTGGCTTAGCAATAAAGAGGAGTTAAACTGGTTCTGAATAACAGGTTCTGAGTTAACAGGTTCAGAACTTAGCACAATTAAATCACAGTCCACAAGCAGGAAATAAAGTGCAGAAATAAAAAGAACACACCAGGTTTGTTAACCCAGTTCGGAGTAAACACCTCCTACTCTGGGGGATACCAATCCAGGAAGGAAATCCACTATTGGAATTAATCCTTAAGACTCAGACACTGACTCCCAGTTCCTATCCCAAGCAATTAACTTCCACCTAGTCATGCTTCTACCCACGCATGAGTATTAGAGTCCACTAACTTCCTATTCAAGCAACAGCCCAGTTACTTGAACAACTTGAACTAAACCCAGTTCTTAAACAAAACCCAGTTTTTGAAGAACACATTCAATAACAAGACCTGCACTCGTACCTACAGGCTTAGAGTGATTACAACTCTATTAAACCTAAACCAACTCAACAGAGTGGTGCACAAACAAAGCTAAAAAGCTTACACTAACACAGACTCTATTTCTGAATAATAACTCTGTTTTTCCGTGTCTCTTGAATAGCAGCAAAGTACTCCTTATATAGCCTTCAGTCCAGCAGCATAAAACCCAATCCAATCTTCCAAATTGATTTGTTTCTGAATTATGATTGGTCCAATAAGGAAACAAATAAACCAGGAGAGAATCTTAATAAGATTGTAACAGAAAAATACGAAGTTCATAAAACTGAACCAAGTCTTTATTAAATCTTCTCCAAAACAACCAGCATTCTAGAAGCAATATGCGAAGATATATTCTTGTTAAATCTCGCCAAGATTCACGCAAGAATAACTAGAAAATATGCAGCTTCTGATGAAGTCAACACAAGTCAACGCTGGCATCAGACTCACATTTCAGCTTCTGAAGCGCTATAGTGCTTCTGAAGATGCATTCTGCTTCTGATGGAATTTCCAGCTTCTGAACAGCTTCAAAATGGATTTCTTGCAACTGAAGACTTGTTCTAAACATGGAGATGCTTCTATTCAACACATTGGATTTGCCAAAACATGCAGCCAACACCAAAATACTCAACAATCTCCCCCTTTGGCAAATTTTTGGCTAAAACCAATGTTCACACACTTAAGTTCTTCAATCTCCCATCAAATTTACTCAGCAATGAAGAACTCCACAAAAATATAACATAGCAAAGAGATTAGGCAGCGGATTCAGCTATGTTAAACATCACAAACCAATCAGTTTCAGCTTCTGAACACTGATACACACATAACAGCTTCTGATATACTTGAAGCATACATAACACAGTTACTGATCAACTCCTGATCATCACAAACACTCCTGAAGCTTCACAACACTCCCCCTGCAACTCAGCATATAAAAACTCCATAAAAACTCCCCCTTAATTCTGAACTGCAGTAACTTATGAGACAAGTAACATACTTCAGGAATACAAACACTCAGGAAAATAATAACCTTGTTCTCCCCCTGAGACACACACTGATCAGCAATCACCAATCACACAAACTTCTCCCCCTTTTTAGCCACAAAATTATGACAAAATTCAGACTTAACATAGGGTTTAAAAACTGCACATACATAATCAGAATCAGTCCCAGCATCCACTTCAGACTCAGGTTCAGGCATACACTCAGCATTAGCAAAACTGGCAGGTACTCTAACTTCCTCACATCCAGTTTGCAATAATTGCTATAAACCCTTATGCTGACAAACATTTGAAGAATCACAACCAAAAACATTCCTCCCAGCAACTCTTTTCTGAACATAAGTCCTAGCCTCTTCAGACTCACAAGAAAATAGTACCTTCTGATCAGGAACAGGAACTTTTCTCCAGACTTTGGATGGTCCAGCACTAGAATTCTTCTGTGCTATAGGAATTGGCTTGCTGTCATCAGCAACAGCCTTTCCTTTTCCTTTGTTCAGATTCTGAGCAATACCTTCACACTTTGGTTTCCAAACTTTCTTGATTTTGCTCTTGTTCATAGCTGGTTCAACCTTTTTGTGATGCAAATGTTTGGGATAACCATGCAATTTGTAACAAAAAGGTTCAATGTGACCCTTCTTACCACAATGATGACAAACCCAAGTTTGATTTCTTTTGTTTCTGTTAAACTTCTGGGGTTGCATCTGATCATGCTTCTGACCTTGCATCTGTGCTTGTTTCTGAGGTTGCCTCTGAGGTTGCATCTTGGCTTGCTTATCAGGTTTTATCTTAGAGGTTCGAATCATAGGATTAAAAATCTGAGTAGCAGGAACAAACTGATTAACTGAACTCATCTGTTTGGGATTCTGAGTCTGATCAACAAAACCTAAACCAGTTTTTCCTTGTTTCTGATTTTCTAAAATTTCCTCCAACTTATCAGTAGCAGAGTTCATCATCCTAACTTGCTTCTTCATCTGATCAAGTTGAGAATTCAGTTGGTTAACTTCTTCTTTCAGATCAGAGTTTTGTACCAAAAGCTCACCTTTCTCAGCCTCCAGTTGACAAATGGCCTTCTTCTGATCCACTAATTGCTTGCAAACTTCTAAACTTCTGATATGTAGATTCTTGTAATTTCTAGACAATTCTTCATATGAGAGGTTTGCAACTTCAGACACAGATGAGGCTACAGACTCTGAGTCAGACTCAGAAAATGTCTCAGACTCTGAAAATGCATCAGACTTTGAACTAGCTCTTGAGTTTTGTTTTAACCTTACCATCAGGCCTGTATCAACCTTAGCAGATTTACTCTCAGCATCTTCTTCAGAATCATCATCAGACCATGAAGCAGCTAGGCTCTTCTTCTTCTGCTTCTTAAGAAAATTAGGACATTCTGTCTTGATATGTCCAAAGCCCTCACACTCAAAGCACTGAACACCTTGTGATTGTTTACTATTTTCTTCAGTCTTGGCCCTTTTTAAATCACTATGAGGCTTGCTATTGTTGAACCAGATATTCTGACCCTTGGATTTGGACTTTCTATCAACAAGCTTCAGAATCTTATCAAACTGTCTCCCCAGCACCCCAAGTGCTTCTGATAAATCATCATCATACTCTTCAGGCTCTTGGTGATCACCAGCTTCAGAATTGACTGCAAGAGCAATTCCTTTCCCTTTCTTTTCAGGCTGATTGCAGAAAGCAGTTTCAAAATTGAGCAAAGATCCAATGAGCTCCTCAACTTTCATAGCAGAAATATCATGAGCTTCCTCAATTGCTGTAACCTTCATATCAAATCTTCTGGGCAGGGACCTGAGGATTTTTCTCACTAACTTCTCATCAGACATCTTCTCCCTAAGAGAATCAAAGGAATTGGCCATATCCAGCACATTCATGTAAAAGTCCTGAATGGATTCATCTTCCATCATCTTCAGGTTCTCAAACTTTGTTGTGAGCAACTGAAGTCTGGATAGCTTAACCTTAGAGGTTCCTTCATGAGTGGTTTTCAGAATTTCCCAAGCATCCTTTGCCACAGTACATTGCTTGATGAGTCTGAACATGTTTCTATCAACACCATTGAAAATAGCATTCAAAGCCTTTGAGTTTCCATGTGACAGATCATCCTCAGCTTTGATCCATTCTTCTTCAGGCTTCAAAACTTCAGTTTTATTACCATCTTTGTCTATAACCACAGGATGATCCCAGCCTTTAATCACAGCCTTCCAAGTTCTGCTGTCAATGGATTTTAGGAATGCACACATCCTTGATTTCCAGTACTCATAATTGGTGCCATCAAGTAGGGGTGGTCTGTTGACAGGGCCTCCTTCTCTCTCCATAAAGCCAGACATAAGTACCTCTGGATCTCACCCAAATTACAGGCAGGGTGCCTGCTCTGATGCCAATTGAAATTTCTGGCTTAGCAATAAAGAGGAGTTAAACTGGTTCTGAATAACAGGTTCTGAGTTAACAGGTTCAGAACTTAGCACAATTAAATCACAGTCCACAAGCAGGAAATAAAGTGCAGAAATAAAAAGAACACACCAGGTTTGTTAACCCAGTTCGGAGTAAACACCTCCTACTCTGGGGGATACCAATCCAGGAAGGAAATCCACTATTGGAATTAATCCTTAAGACTCAGACACTGACTCCCAGTTCCTATCCCAAGCAATTAACTTCCACCTAGTCAGACTTCTACCCACGCATGAGTATTAGAGTCCACTAACTTCCTATTCAAGCAACAGCCCAGTTACTTGAACAACTTGAACTAAACCCAGTTCTTAAACAAAACCCAGTTTTTGAAGAACACACTTCAATAACAAGACCTGCACTCGTACCTACAGGCTTAGAGTGATTACAACTCTATTAAACCTAAACCACCTCAACAGAGTGGTGCACAAACAAAGCTAAAAAGCTTACACTAACACAGACTCTATTTCTGAATAATAACTCTGTTTTTCCGTGTCTCTTGAATAGCAGCAAAGTACTCCTTATATAGCCTTCAGTCCAGCAGCATAAAACCCAATCCAATCTTCCAAATTGATTTGTTTCTGAATTATGATTGGTCCAATAAGGAAACAAATAAACCAGGAGAGAATCTTAATAAGATTGTAACAGAAAAATACGAAGTTCATAAAACTGAACCAAGTCTTTATTAAATCTTCTCCAAAACAACCAGCATTCTAGAAGCAATATGCGAAGATATATTCTTGTTAAATCTCGCCAAGATTCGCGCAAGAATAACTAGAAAATATGCAGCTTCTGATGAAGTCAACACAAGTCAGCGCTGGCATCAGACTCACATTTCAGCTTCTGAAGCGCTACAGTGCTTCTGAAGATGCATTCTTCTGATGGAATTTCCAGCTTCTGAACAGCTTCAAAATGGATTTCTTGCAACTGAAGACTTGTTCTAAACATGGAGATGCTTCTATTCAACACATTGGATTTGCCAAAACATGCAGCCAACACCAAAATATTCAACAAGTTTAATGCACATGCTAATATTCTCGATGAAATTAGTATGGGTGTTACATTTATCACCCCCAGCTTGGGTAAGAGATTGGTGGTTTTAACAAAATATTTTGTAGGAATAATTCCTTCTTGAATACAATATATATATATATATATATATATATATATATATATATATATATATATATATATATATATATATATATATATATATATATATATATATATATATAGGGATTTGCTAATATACACCCACTAGTTTTTATGTGGGAGTATTTTAGCAACATGCATCTTTATGTGTATTTAGCCACTTTTTAGTTATAACTTGCTAAAATACTCCTTCTAAAAAATAAGTGGGTGTATTCTAGCAAATGTCTATAGGAGTTGCTAACATACACTCACTTATTTTTTAGAAGGTGTGTTATAGCAACATACACCTCAAGGTGTATTTATCAACTTTTTAGTTATAATTTGCTAAAATACTCCCACATAAACTAGTGGGTGTATATTAGCAAATCCCATATATATATATATATATATATATATATATATATATATATATATATATATATATAAATTGGATTTTTTTGACATTTTTCAAATTCAAAATTTTGAGGAATAAATCTCTACCTTGAGCCATTTGCCCCTTGGACCAGCTCTGGTAGTGTTGGATGCAAGCATCAGATTGAAGTCAAGTTTTTAAATATAGTTATGTTTGATCCACGTCGGAGAGTATGGACCACGAAAATAAGAAGTTTATATTATAAAAATAAAACAAAAAAAAAAAGGTATAGACATGGTCCAAGGAATCTTGCATTCAATCTTTATAGACACATATAATAGAAAAGATGGTATCTATAAAAACACTTATTTTTATAGATATCTATTTTTCTAGTGCCATAACAAAAGTGTCTATTTAGCATAGTCCTAAATAGAACAAAGACTTTCAACACAAGTTATCACATGGCAAAAATGATTGCAATGGTTTCCATTAAGAAAGGATAAGGACTCCCACATTATTAGCATGATGATTTTAAGCGGGCATTGTCCCATTTTAGGCTTTGTGGGCAAGGATATTCTCTTTGTGGTATTAGAGAAGAAATTGTTTTTATGTTTTTACTTTTAATATTATAAAAAACAATGACAAAAATAAGGTAAAATTACATAATTCGTTTCTTAACTTAATTTCGAAAACACTTTCGTCCTTTATCTTTTTTTCCTCCTCAATTTATCCTTTATATTATAAAATGTCAACATCGTTATCCTTTCTTTAAAAAAAAATTAAAAATCATAAAAAACTCATCAAACTAATAAACAAACCCAAATCTTTATCATACAAACCTAAAAACTTAGATTTCATTGAAATAATCCCACAATAAAGGATACGACATTTTATAAAATAAAGGTTAAATCGGGGAAAAATAAATACGTACACATGAATTATATGTAAACATATATTTGTCTACATTAATTAGAAATAAACCATACTATAAGAAAAATCATTGATAAGGATGTTTATTATTATTATTATTATTATTATTATTATTATTATTATTATTATTATTATTATTATTATTATTATTATTATTGGTCAAGTAGTCTGGCGGCTAGAAATTTTTCTTTTTAAGGAGAATACATGGGGTGTCCGGGGTTTAAACCTCGCCCCTCTGCATATATTATGCAATGTCCCTGCCAACTGAGCTAAGATCACAGTGACATTATTATTATTATTATTATTATTATTATTATTATTATTATTATTATTACTAGCGAAAAGACGGGCACGTGAGTTATTATTATTATTATTATTAATTATTATTATAATAACCTAATTATTATTATTATTAGGTTTTAGAATATGAATAGAGCACGCGAGAAACCCCACATGGATAATTATCCGCAAAAATAAGCAGGTAGGGATACCTTAGTACCCACTCTGCCTCGTACCTGCAAAATATATATTTATATTTTGTATTCATATTATTATATTGGCAAAATTACACTCGTGGTCATTTAACTTAATTTTTAGTAACGATTTGGTCTTTTATCTTTTCTTCATTGCAGTTTTACCCTTTTCGTCTATTTACATATAGATTTTAGAGTTTCAAATTTAAGATTCATATGCAATATAGGTGAAAGACCATATATTTGAAGATAGAGATGCCATAAGAAAATAAAATCATGGATATAAACTCAACATTTTAGTATCTTTCGAACACTCAATCTTTCACCGGATGAAATCAATGTGGATTTCATCACTTTGAGTGAGATCTATTTCCAAAGTGTATGATTCGAATTAATTTCATTCAATGAAAAAATGAGTGTTAGAGTGTTAGAAAAAGAGTGTTGCTAGAATAAATAATAACAGTTTCCTCTCCATTTTTATAATGTTCCTGTTTTTTTCTATATTAGATTTCTTCTTGACAGCATCAAAATACTTTAATATTCTGGCACCATGTGTTAGTTGCATACATGAATTAGGGAACTAGGAAAGCCTCAAGGTGATTGCCCTGCACATCTCTCATATATTTAACAAATCATCATTCATAAGAATATTTTATTGCCACCCATCTTGTGCTGCCATATTTTGATTAATGGAATTTTTTGGTCTAATGATGTTCGTGCAATGCAACAAGTGAACATTGCCACAAATTTTGTGATATTGAAACTTATAAATTACCTTTTTTGTACCATTTTAAGTCAGTCTTATTAACAAATCATAATTCGTTATCACAAAAATTAAAAAGAACAATAACCAAATTAAATTTATATATTCATTAATGTATTTATTTTTAAGGTTTAGTTAGACCAACCCAAAATTCTAAGAGTGTGTTTGGATAGGGGAATGTTTTGAGGGAATTCAAATACTTTGAGGTGAATTCTATTGTTTGGATAATAATTTGAAAAATTTTCAAAATGATGGAAATTTATGAAGTATTTTGTTCAAGTTAAATTTAGAGAATTTCAAATGACACCTAAAAGCAAAAAGTTTCAAATTTCTTCATTGTTATAATTTTTCAAATTTTTCATTTTGGTCCTCAAATTTTCCAAATTGACCCCTAAATTTTTTCAAAAATTAGAATTTGACCCCTCAAAATTTTTAAAATTTACAAATTGACCCCTAATTTAAATTTATAAATTTGGCCCAAAAAAAATTTATTTATAAAAGTTGCCCAAAAATGATGACAATGAAATTTTTTATTACTCAATCCAAACAAAAGTATTGAGAAATGAAAATAATTTAATTGACTCATTGAATTGCCTGGAATTAGAGCACTCAAAACGGGGCTACCCGGCCCGTTTAGGGCCGGCCCTAACGGGCTTCGGGCTTTATCGGGCCGGGCCAAAAAGCCCGGTTAAAATACGGGCTTGAAAAATACTACCCGAGCCCGGCCCTACACGGGCCGCGGGCTAAACGGGCCGTCCCGTATTACAAATTCCTTTTTTAAAAAAAAATACAAAAGTAATAAAATACTCCTATAAAATTTCTTACAAATAATATTCTTAATATGTTTAAATAATTCCTAGCACAAAAAAAAATTGTAAACATTTCGTACAAACGTCGCAAACTAAAACGGCGCAGAAAACAATTTTAAATAAATTACGTATGTTATGGTTATAGATATTTATATATTCGATCTTTAAAATTATAAGTAACGAAACGAGTAAATATAATTTTTTATTACTTTTATATTTATGTGTTAATTCATTGAATTTTCACTTTTATCTTTTACTTTATTAATTAACTAAGTAAAGAATTATTATATATATATATATATATATATATATATATATATATATATATAATATCTAGGATTTTTTAATGCGGGCTAATAGGCTACCCGCAGCCCATACGGGCTAGCCCAAACGGGTACCGGACTTTTTAGGACCGGGCTAAAAAGCCCTATAAAAATTTGGGCTCAATATTTAAGGCTCAAGCCCTAAGAGTATTAGTTAGACAGTAGAGTTAAAATAAAATGGTTAAAGATACACTTGAAAAGATAAAAACACACTTATTTTGAAACGTCACTCTTTGCAAAAATGTCACTTAATAATTATTATGAGACATAGATTAACATTCAAATTATAAAATGTGGAATAGGCCAAACTTGAGTTGTTGTGAATCCAACAACTATCACCTGAAAAATCTATACATGTGAATCAGCCAGGTATCAACCACCCCAAATCCCTCTCACCCTCTCTTTTGCCCATCAAATTAAGTAACCATAAAGAATCAGTTGCAAGAGTCAAGACAGACAGGAATAATGCATGCATTTCAACTTAGATAATCCTTCTTATTTTCTTAACTATACCAACTCCAACATTGCATGATTAAACCACTACCAAATCATTATTCCACATTCCTTTGTGCTTATATATAGACCTCTACACTCAGGTCAATTCTCAAATCAATCATATCTATCTTATTAACTTTGATCATCTTTAGCATTCCATATTCATCAATCATCATATTTAGGAAACATGGGTGTACATGAAATCATTCTAAGACTATCTTTTGTGGCTATGCTTATCAAACTGGCCATGGCTACAAATCACATTGTTGGAGGACCAAATGGTGGGTGGGATACAAACTCAAACCTTCAATCATGGGCATCAGCCCAACAATTTTCAGTGGGAGACAATCTCAGTAAGCCACTACATTAATTTCTTAGCATATGTTTTTGGTTTGCCTTACTTGAATTTATCTCCTGATATAAACATTTGTGGGACTGTTTAGTAGAGCTTATAGAAATAACTTATGAGTTATTCATAAGTTTGCACTTTTCAACTTTAATTCCACAAGCTCTACATGATAGTTTATGGAAATAACTTGTAGCTTATATGAAAACCGTTTGACTTTATTTCATCTTTTATTATAAAAATAGTTTATACATAAGCACTCATGTAGTAAGCGCTTAATTAAGCCGTTTATCCAAACAGGTCCAATTAACTCATTCCATTAACTTTAATTTGAAATATAGTGCATCATTTTATATGAAAGTTGTTCTAAATTGATGACATTGACAATGATATGTGCAGTTTTCCAATATCCACCAAACCATGATGTGGTTGAAGTTACAAAAGCAGACTATGCCTCCTGCCAGCAAACAAATCCAATTCAATCTTACAATGATGGTGCCACAACCATCACTCTCACATCACAAGGGAAAAGATACTTCATTTGTGGAACAATAGGACATTGCAGCCAAGGAATGAAGGTTGAAATTGACACACTTGCCGCTCAAGTTTCTCCTGCCTCACCAGTAGCAGCAGCACCTTCAATAGCAGACTCTCCAATGATTTCCATCATTCCCTCTGCAGCACCTGCAGAATCTACTGTTTCATCTGCAGAATCTCCTGAAGCACCAAGTCCTTTGTTTGAAACACAAGCGGAAAGTCCTACATTCTCTCCAGTGATTCCATCCACTGAGTTTCTAGCTCCTTCCTCTCCTGTAGCACAACATTCACAGGATGTATCGGCCTCATCGACCGAGAAAGGAAATCTTCAAGCCTTCATTTCAATAGTGTTGAGTTTTGTAGTGGTGTTTATGGCCTTTTAAGGATGAGAAAAATCTCACTCGACTCAACCATTTCTAATGAGCCTATTTTGTGTGAAAATTTATTTTTGGTCTCTTTCTTTGTTACTGTGGTGTGATTATTATTGTTTACAACTTCAATGATATTGCAGTTTTCTGTTTACTTCATAAACATATATCTAGTCAATAATTTATTTTTATAAGCTACTAGTACTGAACAGTTTTCATATATAAGGTGAATTACATGAACCTTATTAGCAAAATAGGACATTAAGTGAACAGGACAGGACTTTTAAGAAAACATGTTAGCCAAAAATCATTTTAAACTCACTTTTATTTTTAATCATGAGATATATATACATTACAATCATCACATAAAGCACTTTCTTAACTTAGCTTAAGATTGTATTGTAGCAGCACAAATTTATCATATCAAGCAGTTTCCAAACAAACTTTTAGTCTTGTGAATTTAAAAAAAAAAAACAAGCAACAACTTGGACAAAAACATAATACAAGCAAAGCACACATACAATAACAGTAATTTTATTTGAACAACAATTTGGGACACATAAATTCAACAACTTTTTACACATTTAACTTAGTTCACACAAATGGTTAATGCAGTTTAGTGAGTCGTTAATGGATACATCTAAATTGGATAATTCATTAACCACAAAGTCAAGTGTTCCAACTAAATGTAGATTTGAACACATGAAAATTGTTGTTAATTGTGTTCAAATTTGTGGTTAATGAAGTTTAATAGATGGTTAATGAGTTGCAACACGTGATATATTGATTAACCAAATCTAACATTTCATTAACCACATGTATAAACTGCGTTAACTATGTAAATGTTGTCGAATTTTTGCATCTCACATTGATGTTCAAATATCAGTTTTGTAGAATATAGAAGTGAATGCTGCTGCTAACCACTTTAAGCAACTGGAGGTCGAAGCAGGTGATCCTGTGATGTATCAACTGTAGCAGGTGACATAAACTGCCACATTGAAATTCCAGGATAACCAATGAAAGGCATCAGCTTGTGGTTTGCAGTTTGTCCTTTAGCAGCCATGGCATTGGAGAAGAAGCTGGACTGTACACTTGTTAATTTGATTTGCTGTTCCAACTTTTCTTTGTCTAGCTTCAGCTTATTTTTCTCATCACGAAGCTCATTCTTCTCAGCCTGCAAAGGAAACATAACTTTAGATCATTGTCACTTATTTTGAGAAATATAAAGCATAGCAACCTAAATTTAAGAAATAACTTGTGTCGGACTTTGCCACGGCCCACGGTCCATATCTGAATAGTCAATAGTACCTCAATATATCAAAATTTTAAATTAGTCTATGATTGTGCATTTTGTTTCGTTAATATTGTCATATTAGTTTTTCAATATACTTACTTATTGTCATATCAGTTCTTATAAATACTTATTTACCTTCAATTCAGTCCATATATAAAAGAGTTATTGTGAGTATTGAGGGATTATTTTAGTGTCAGAGACTATTTTGATTAACGAGTGCACAATCAGGGACTATTTTGAAATTTTGATACATTGAAGGACTATTATGACTACTCGTTACACGTTTAGGGACCAAAATGACTATTACCCCGTGAATAAATAACCATTACTCCCTCCGTCTCATTTTAATTGTCACTTTAACATTTTTTTTTCTCTGTTTCAGAATAACTGTCACTTTATAATACTGATGCAACATTTATTTTATTTTTTCCACTAATCCACCCTTATTTATTGAATCAACATAACTACTCTACTGGCTTCTATTAATAAGAGTGTTTGAGTAAATATATTAATTTTAACATTGAAATCAACTTAATCAATCATTTCTTAACAACTGTGCACAATCAAAAAACGACAATTAAAATGAGATGGAGAGAGCATAATAAGATAAGAAAATTCACCTTAAGTTCTTTAACCTTTTCGCGCAATTCATCATTTCTTTCCTTGAGCCTCTCTGCTTCATTTCTTAATTGGGTCACCACTCGAACCGCATCATTTAATAGGCTAACCTTGTCTGTTTTGGGCAGCGTATCAGGCTCTAAGACAGAACTCAATTCCATAAACCTTTAAATCATGTCAAATTGAAAAACTATGAGATTTAGTTTAGAAGCATAAACACAATCAGAAAGTTGCAAAATAATAACAAACCTGTCATTCAATTTATCCCTTCGCACTTTCTCACGACCTGCCTTGGAGCTAGATGCATATGATTCTGTTCTTAACCTAAAGTAACAGTTGCATATTATTTAATGAATGAAAAAAAATAATGAATAGAGAGTGAAATGTAACAAAGACAGAGTAAAATATCATGATTGTTCATATTCTTTATTTCTAGTCGATGTGAGATTTAAACTTGCAAACATTGAGGTCAGTAACATTGATGAACTTGATAAGGGTGCGGAAAGAGAGGGATTCGAACCCTCGGTAAACAAAAAGCCTACATAGCAGTTCCAGTGCTACGCCTTGAGCCACTCGACCATCTCTCCTACGTAATGATTATGCCCCTAAACCGAGTGAATAGTGAGGCATACATATTCCATTTGCGTAGGCGCACATAGCCACATGATCAATTGAAACTAACAAAAAAAACTTACTTCGAGGCCTGCCGATCACATCTGCACTTAAAACCTTTAAACATTGAGTGTGTAGGTTATCTTTCTTATATATCATTCATTTAGTTTATTTTGAGTCGATGCGAGACTAATCACTCATAGTTGAATTCCAACAGTATATAATATCTTTTAAAAAGGCAAAGAGGATATATTACCGCTTTGAAGGGCCGTTTTCCAGTACTGTTGAATTCAGTGAGTATTCCATTTCCATGCTGCAAATATAAAGTAATCATCATGCGAATGTTGAGAATAGTCAATCATAGAGTGTATGTTTGGTTCAACTTCTGGAGTAAGCAAAGTTGATTCAAGTAGTTTTGAATTAATTTTACCACCATAATTAATTCTAACTTGAAGCTAGAGAATTTAAAGTTTTAGCTTCTACAAATGATTTTTAGCCTCAAATTTATATTTCAACTTCAAAAACATAAATCACTTTACATTCGTTTCACTTTTGACCAGAATCAATATTACAAAATCAACTTTTACATATGCACGAAAGAGATATATTACCGCTTTGAAGGGCCACTTTCCATTACAGTTGAATCCAGTGAGTAATCCATTTCCAAGCTGCAAATATGAAGTAATAATCATGAGAAAACTTGAAATTTATAAAATTGACTTTGAAATGTTTGAACGTTTAAAATAGATTTTGCCTGCAGCTATGATTATAACATGAAGCTAAAATTTACGGTTTTTCTACTACAATTGATTTTTAACCTCAAATTTATTGTTTAACTTACTTTTACATGAATTATCATGCATTCGACACACTTTTAACCAAAATCAACATCACAAAATCAATTCATTCAAAATCAATGCAGAACCAAACACACTCAAATTTAAGGGATTTCAGCTTCTTAATTAAGACAACAAATATTTCAAAGTCACCTCATATGGGAGGAAGGAGGGTTGATGATATGAGTCTGAGACTGAGTTTGAGGCATCCAGGTGAAAGCAGAAGCAGCAGCAGAAGAGTCAGAAGCCATGAAATCAGCAGCAGAAATAGATATATCATAGCCATAATCATAGAGCCAAATGGAGGAACCACCTGTGGAATCCATATCCATAGTATTGTTGTGACCAAGGTAGAGTGTGTAACTAACTGTGTACTAATGTATTAATATCAATATCAGTTGATGTATAGTTAGTAATAGTGATGAAATAGCGTGAGAATATAATAATATACTATCACATAACATAAAATATTAAAGCATAATAATATATTCATTCATTTGTTTGTTTGTTAATTGTCCATTGTTTTGTAATTGTAATTAAGAGTAAAGAGAAAGTCATTGTTGTGTGTGTGATGTGAAATTTGTGACGGAAGCAAGCAGAAGATTGAATGTCCTGCTTAGCAAACTCTGTAATTCCATTACGTTGAAACAGTGTCTAGGTATGGAGTATAAGTCATGTCTTTGGTTTGGTATTGTTCCTTTCACACCTATTAAATTTGTGTTATGTTACACACTAATTTGATATTAATTTTTTTTAATAACTAATTTGATATTAAATTTTAACATCAATTTAGACGATCAATATCAATTTGTGTTTAATTATGTTTTGTGGATGTTTAATGCATATAACGAGGTGCTTCAACTTATTAATCACTAATTGAATACAATCAATCATGACTTTGAACAAAGATGAATCCACGGCAGGGAGGAGTAAGGACCATCTTCATTTATAAAAATAAATAAAAGATGTTAATGTGGGTCCTACCACTAAGTGAGTCTCACTATAATTAATTATTTTTTATTTTTTTCAAAACTTTGTTATTATCTTTCCAAATAGAAGAAATGGACAAAGACATAAATGGAAAAGATCTTGACTCGGAAGGGAGGAGCTCCAAGCCCCGGGTAGGGATGGGAATAGGTCAGGCTGGCCTACAGTGGCCTACGACCTAGCCTACAACAGGTCAGGCCAGGCCATGCTTTTTTCTTAAATAGATAATGCCTAGGTCATTCAAAAAGGTCAGGCCACAGGCCATTCAAAAAGCCTATTAAGCCTATTAGGTCGGCCTATTTAAGTAAATATGATTAATATTATTTATTATTATAATATCTATTGTACTTTGAATTAAAATATAAATTCGTTAGTAATTTAAGTTTATTAGTATACATTAATTTTTCGCATATACAAATGTATTATTATAAACTAGAATTGAAATATGATGCAATATATAGTTAAATTCCCTAAAAACTCATGTTGATTACTAAAAGAGAGTTTAATCTAATTGATCTATTAGTTCGCTAGTCTATTTAAACTTAGATCACATTGCTTACTTAAAGATGTTCATATGATATAGGCTTTTAAACAGGCTAGCAGGCCTTATCAGGTTTTCAAAAGGTCAGACTAAGGCCTCAAAAGTAAGCCTATGACAGGTCGCAGGTCAGGCTTAGGCCTTAAAAAATTTGGCAGGCCAGACTTAGGCCTTGCAAAGCCTAGCTCAGCCTAGCCTATTCCCACCCCTAGCCCCGGGTAAACATCTTCTCCATTTATAAAAATAAATGGAGTATACCATTTAGAAAGAGATACACACAAAAAATAGGTTGTAGGTCTTACCACTAAGTGGGTCTTACCATCATTAATTATTTTTTAATTTTTGTGTGTCTTTATCTCTCAAAATGAAACAAATGAAGAAAGTTATAAATGGAGAGGATTCTAACTCCCAACCCCCTCCCCCTATCAACATGCATATATATAGTTTTTTTTTATTACAAATATATAGTGTATTTTTAAATATACAAAAGAAATACACTATTTTGAGTTGAATTTTTTTTTTGTCACTATGTTTTTAGTACGGAGTTTCCACCACGCATTGCAGTGAAAAATCTTGGTCTGAAATATGTGACGCACCAAAGATCGAATCTCCGCTTCCAATCGGATTTTTTTGTCTATATGTAAGAGTCAAAAATTGAATCATTGACCACATGTTTAAGGGGTCAAGTCGTATATCACTTGGATCAATCTATTATAGTATTATTTCTTCTGTTTTTATCCTTCACTTAATTGACGTTTACCATTTTATTGTTATTTACCAATAAAAGTGAAAACGTGCTCGTCTTAACGCTAGTTAGCAGTAATATTTTACTAATATATGTATAATACACACACTTAATAAAAATTATATACGCAATTACATATTTCATATATACATTTCTAACTATTTTATTTTATGTTCTTGTCAAAAGTATAATTGATATTTTGCCGTTTCATAAAAATACTACAGAAAAAAGGGCAAAGTAAATAATGTCTCATAATAAATTTACCATCTGGTCAAAAATATTATTGATTGTTAGCATTATGTTGAAATTAGAGATCGAACCATCAATTCTTAATCACTACTCCTTGATTTACCACCAACCCTTATATCTCAAATATATAATGTTTAGTGTTCTTGTAGAACTCAATATGAGGCAGAAGCTGTCGTTTTATTTAAATTTAAACAGCTCCAGTGACGTTTTAGCAATCACGTTATTGAAATTGACGTCCTAATCACCTTTTTTTAATGGAATAACCTAATCCTTTTAGATTAGTAAATTCGTAATACTATATATATGCTCTTTGGGGAGCATAATAAAATCCAACAAGATGCCGTTTTGGGATGGCTTGATTCATGCCTTAAGTTGACGTGACTGGTGGACATATGTTTAAAAAATGGGATGTAAAACCAAAATGACTTTTGGATTATAGTAATTTAATTTAATTCATGCCTTAAGAATTACTAGTTACATAATACATGATCAAGCTAATCCAACTAGCTTTTTAAAACATTAAGAGTTTATTTGTTTCAAGTTATATTCGTAGATTTCTGAGAATAAAATGATAGAAATATACATGTTTGTGTTTGTTACAAATTTACTAAATTTTATTCCCATGTATAAAATGTTCTTGGGAATAGAAATATTTTCCCAAAGAAAATGGTGAGAATAAAGTTTCCATAAAGATGAGAATAAATTCATGTGTAAACTACCTATTATAATCCCTATTTAAGGTTCTTGGGAACATCATAACGTTAAGCAAACAACTTTTTTCTAAATACCTTAGAATAAAATTCACATCGTTATATTCCAAGGAATGTTATTCCCTAGGAATAAATTTGACAAACTTGAAACAAACACACCCTAACTCTCATGAACAATTGTGACAAATATTTTGTCCGATGTCGAATATAAACAATAAAAATACTTTGTTAGGTGATTCAAAATATATGCAAATGTGAATTATCTTTATCACATTTAATGTTATTATTCTTTTTTATTTTTTTAGGAATATACCACAACCAAATAAATATTTAACTTATAGTGTTCATATTTTAGTGGAATTGGTACTATTATAATGAGATTTAATTGGTTTTTTTAATTAAGTATTTAACTAATATTATACAAAAGATAAAATTATAATTATAATAATATAAATGAATGGTATAATTAGAAGATAAAATGTCAACCCAAAGTTATGTATCCCCTTTATATATAAATATAAAGGTATAAATTACACTTTATTAATTTAAACTATTTTTGTTTTTGTTGGAAAATTTAAACTATTTTTAGTAAGTCTTTTATTACCATTGAACAAGTTTCCATGAGGGACAATTTGAAAAATTGAATTACTTTTTTCATTACTATGATAAATAAAAAAATAATATGATAAACTACTTTTCCTAAAAAAGTTCAAACTAATTACTCCAGGCATGGCCGGAAACATCTAAACTTTGTGTTAAATTCTAAGTCACTAGGTTCTTATACTCATTATGTTTGAGGTGGTGTTTTTAGGTGTGGATTGACAATGGAAGGTTTAAAAGTATGGTTGGAATACTCCTCACTATTCTACCGAATCATTATAAGGAGTCTTAGACTTAGGAGTTTGAGTTATCTTCCTTTATTTTGGTTTATTATATCTGTACTCTTGTATGTATTGTATATAACAATGTTTTATACGAAGGGTTGACATGTAATTCAATTTTAATTTAGTTTTATTGCAAGTTTCCTTTTCAAAAGTTTAAATTTTACTGTCACACCTCGTTTAATTTGGGGGTGTTACATCGTCCATAGTCCATACTGACCATCATCATCCCCAACATTTCAATTTATGGAAATCTACACTTGTGGGCTCTTCATCCAAATCCCCTCATATGCATGAGTGTGATTCAGTTTTAAATTAGAGATTTTGAATAACAAGTAGTGGTTTTCATGATTCTTGAGTATAATGTGTAGAGGGGAGAGGAACCTATCATGCATGCACTTGTTAATTGGTTAAATGAGCGTGATTATGTTGAAAATCGTATTACATGTCATAATCTTGCTTTTGGGGTTGTTTAAAGTGCATGTTCTTCAATTCTGATAGTTCTAAGAGTGTATTTGGATGAGATAATTAAGAAATTTTGAAGAATTTAGAATTCTATGCAATTTAAATGATTCAATTAAATTAACTTCATTTCTAAATATTCTTGTTAGGATGGAGCAATCAAAAATTTCGTTGTCATCATTTTTGGGCAAATTTGAAAATTGAAATTAGGGGTCAATTTGTAAATTTCAAAAAAATTGAGGGGTCAATTTATAATTTTGAATAAATTGAGGGGTAAATTTGTAATTTCAAAAAATATTAGGGGTCAAATTGCAATTTTTTGTAAATTTATTGGGGTCAATTTGGAAAATTTGAGGACCAAAATGCAAAATTTAAAAATTATAAGAGTGAAGAAATTTGAAATTTTTAGCTTTTAGGTGTCATTTGAAATTCTCTAAATTTAACTTGAACAAAATACTTCATAAATTTCCATCATTTTGAAAATTCTCCATATTATTATCCAAACAATGGAATTCATCTAAAGTATTTGAATTCCCTCAAAATATTACATTACTTTAAAACATTCCCCCATCCAAACACACTGAGAATTACAATTCCCTGAGGCATTTCATCTCCTAAAAGTGGTGTTTTTCACTACCACAATTTTGCTAAGCGAGATTGCATATATTTAAGAGAATCAACACTTTTTTTCTTGGGTTTAGTTCTGTTTTGAATTTGCTAAGATAAATTCTGTTTGGCTGAGCAAATTATTTTATGTCTGCACCATATCTTTCTGCTCATGTTATTATCTTCTCTTATGTATTCCTCTGTAGTGACCATGCATTTATTCTTATTAGTCTTGCATAATATCATATTGCATTGTCTTGTTATCATAAAAGATGTTGCTTACATATTGTATTTTATATTGATGACTCCTCATCATATGACATATTTTAGGTGTGTTACCAAGACCTTTTGCTACGTTATTCTAGGTTTTTAGTGGACTTTATAGTGAGTTACTCATGGGTTTTGGAAAAAGTCGGTCTTGTATCGAAAAGAGTCTTTATAAGTCAATTTGCTTCTCTAACCAGACAACTTTCTAGGTGTCAGTGTTATTTTGGTAAATTCTGACGGGTTTATCCGATTAGGTGATGCTTGGTAGAAGTTACATAATGTTTTGGACTTGCTACAATAAAGAAATGGAGACCAGCCTATACTTGGGGGAGTTATATCCCACGTCACAAGACATATCAAAGGTTGAGATAATTTGGAGTTGAGGAATCAAAAGCAGAAAAGAGGCTTTCGACCCTGTCCAATACGCGAGGCACATGAGGTGAGGCCACTCGTGACACAAAATTCTCTGATCTCTCTTCAATGTGGGCAAGGCAGACAATACCATGCTCGAGGCGCATAAATAGTCGATCAGATGGTGCCAACGCATTACTGAGCTTTATGTGCGAGGCGTGTTTGCGACCAGAGGTAGAACTCGGGGTTTGAGGTTTGTTGAAATGAAACGAGGTTTGGTTTCTTACAACCACTCGTAAGAACTTGTGGTTTCTTAAAGGCAAAAGCAAAAGTTATTATTATTTTTTGAATGCATTTTCAGACGAACTGATCAACGCAACCAAACCAAACCAAATATAATATGTTTTATTTGGTTTCAATTTGGAAAATGTAGAAAACCGAATAAAATCACATTGATGTAGATTTGGTTGGTTTCAATATTTTTTTGACTGAAATCCGAAACAAACTGAACTGTTATACCCCTTTTGAATTTCCTACATTTGAATTTTCACGCTATTGAGTGAATTTGGACCATCTATGTAAGATCTAACGACTTAGAACACATTAATAAAAGAGGATTTATATTTGAACAATCAAAAGTTGACAAGTTTTGAAATAAAACAAGTGTTAATTTGATTGAAAGAGAGATGAACAACAAAATACACAAAAAACTTTTGTTGCATCATTTATTAATGGGACAACAAAATATAAGTTGTGGCAGCAAGAGCCCCCATTAGCATATGAATGTATCTTCAATTGGTCGTTTACTCACTCAAAAGTCAATTCTAGCAAATATTGTCAAAGTGTCTAGAGAGAAATAGAAAAAACCAAGAGAAAGATAGAATTAAACGAACATGCATATATATGGGTGTAAGCGGTTCAAACAAAACTGATGAAATAAAAAAGTCAAACCAAACTAAAGAATATTGAATTGGATTGGTTCAGTTTTCAGTTTTCAATTCTGAAATCCAATGAACTGAATCGATAAACAACAAACAAACAACATGTGTACAATTTTACTAAGATTATGTTTCACATTTTTCAATTTTCATTGTTTCAATTGGATTATACAGATTTTAAACATTTCTTGCCTAAAAAAAACAATTAAGCTTTTCATTTGTACTATGACCCATTTATTATAGTTAACTCGTTTTCTCTTTGATATTTTTTTTTATGTTTTTATCAAGTAAATATTTTTTTTGTAAGTAAGTTAAAAATTTAAAGATAATTTGGTTTAGTACTTCTGTATCTGTTCAGTCCTTCATAATATATCAATAAAACTGAATCATCAACGCATTAATAGTTTCTATAACAACAAAATGTAAACCACATTTAGGATTAGGCATAAAACAAATTTTAATGAAAAAGAAGTTTTGAAACAATTTACTTTGCAAATAAGGCACAATTTTGTATTTCATAATTTTATCTCCGGCAACTGAATTTTCCACGATACAATCTCGTAGATTGTATTTTGCTATTTGGAATGTTTTTTTTTCCACAAACCAGTTTTTCAACTCCTTTTTTGTTGGAAATGGAAAATCTGACAAATGTCTTGGGTGGAAGATTATTGTGTTTGAGGTTGTAAGTGTTCAACAATACATTTCCAAGCTTCGAATCTAACAAACGAGCCATATTGAAAATGAAAGGGGGTACAGCCACATGTAAGAACTTAGGTTTGGGGTTTATTGTAATGAAACATGGTTTAGTTTCTGACAACCACATGTAAGAACTTGGGTTTGGGGTTTCTTGGGATTTGATTTATTATTTGAACTAAACCAAACCAAATATAATCAATTTTATTTGGTTTCACTTTGGAAAATGTTGGAAATCGAATAAAATCAAACTAATGTAAATTTGATTGGTTTCAATATTTTTTTGGTCTTGCTAACAAGCTCTCGCAGAACACTCTTTAAAGATTTCTATAGAAGAGATTATTCTTTAAAAAAAGTCAATTATATCGATTTTCAATGCAATAAATACACAAATTTTGATAAAATCTTACTACTCATGTTGCTTAAAGAGTGCCCTAAAGACACTCGTTAACATTTTCCTACATTTGAATTTTCACGCATTCGAGTGAATCTGGACCATATATGCACAAAAAATGCAAGTGTTAATTTGATTGAAAGAGGGAGGAAAAAAGTACTATTAAAATGACAGCCGAATAGAAATACGATGTCAAACAAATTTTATGTTCAAATAACTTTTCTCTTAATAAAAAGGCATTTAAATTTGTGAATGACCAAGATTAAGCAGAATCCTTGCAATTTTACAGATGTTGATTCATGTTAGATTCCTTATTTTATGTTCAAATAATTTTTCTCTTAATAAAAAGGCATTTAAATTTGTGAATGACCAAGACTAAGCAGAATCCTTGCAATTTTAAAGATGTTGATTCATGTTATATTCCTTAATTCAGGCCCCGCCATGGAGTGTCCGGAAGTAACGCAACAATAAGATATGAAACAATGTTACACAAGCTTGTCAGGAGGTGTGCAACCGGGAAATAGGATTCTCTGATGTCGGTGTTTTCATGCATTCGCGCAATTAAGACATTGGTGACTGCCTCATCTATACCTAACAGCTCAAAAAATACAAACTTTAATTTTTGCTCTACTACTATTAAAAAAATACATGGTCAGATTTTGAATCGTCCAATTTTGATTGAACGACTTCTATTGACTTCTATTTCATGACTGTGTAAATGCGTGTACATGCATACAGCAACAAATCAAGGTCCGTGCGATCGAGCTACATCGCTGATCACAAGTTGGAGCACCACCCATAAGGTTAAGAAACAAATTCACCCACCAATGGCTCCTATGACAGACACGCGGTGGAAACGACCGGCCATAGGTAGGTATAAATGTAATGTAGACGGCTCATTCCTATTTTTTAGGATATCACAACATGTATCTTGACTATTCTCCTAATAATTGAAATACATTAAGTTTATTTCTATATAAAAAAAAAAAGCTTATTCAAGCCACCGGTCCCTTAACTTAATTGTTTGTCTCAAAATGATCCCCTAACTTTTATTTGTCTCAAATTGGTCCCGTAAGTTTCCCTCTGTTACATGTTTAAGTCTTTTCTGTTAGTTTCCATGAGAAAACGTTAGTGACTTGAGTCTGAAGTCAGAGTCTGAGGTCAGAATCTGAGGTTATAACTTAACATTTTCTCACAGGAACTAACAGAAAGGACTTAAACATGTAACAGATGGAAACTTAGTGGACCAATTTGAGACAAATAAAAGTAAGGGAACCATTTTGAGACAAACAATTAAGTTAAGGGACCGGTGACTTGAATAAGCCAAAAAAAAAAAAAATTAACCGATTAACCGGAATCCAAACCCTTGGTTAGTTACCGGTGTAACTATTGGCACTTAAATTAAACCAAAAAACAGTAATTAAATTTACAAGGCCAGCTCACAAGATGCTTGCCCCATGCCCCAATCCTCAATCTAAACATCATCACCTCAGTAAAAAACTGTCAGATCCACAACAAATTTTTCCCTTTTTTCTTAAATTCTCATTACAATGATCGATAAAAGCAAAATGCCAATAAAAAAAAAACTCCTAATTACCTAGGAAATAGAATGTACAGGACCCGGAGTCACTAGCGCGGAACCAGGCGTTGTAGGCGTACTAGGTGGCTCCGCCACACTTGGTGGCGGAGGCGGCGGGGATTGCACCAATGGTGGAGGAGGAGGGTTAGTGTTAGGCTCAGGTGGCGGTGGCGAAGATGGATTGGAGCTGGAGTCAGGCGGTGGCGGAGGAGGAGGAGTTGGATTTGTAATTACTGGTGGAGATTCTGATTGAGGCGGAGTACTAACAGGGTTGTTAAGAGTAAAAGGAGGTGTAGGAGAGTTGAAATTGGGCGTCGGAAAAGAAGCGCAAGATTGATCGGAGCATTTGTTGTTGTTGTTATGGTGACGGCGTAAGATGCCGAATCCTAAGATCAGACCAGTAATAACAAGAGCAGTGACGATGAAGATGAAGATCTTTGTTGCTTTCCCCACGTAGCACATTTCTCTGAAGATTTGTGTTGATGGTGGGGGCAATGTTCTCAATTTTGGTTTTCTTTAGCTATGTTTCTGTTTTGTTTGTTTGTTTTGGAGATAGATAGATAGATAGATATATGGGTGTGTTTGTGGGTTGTTTTTCGTCTTTTTCTTCTCATTTCGTTTTGAGGGAGAGAGAGTGAGTGTGCATTGCTGCTACTGGTTGTTTTCACTGGCTATATACTGAGTGGGAGTGGGTAGCCATGTGATGGTTAATTTAAGTGGTGAAAGAACTCAGAAGAAGAAGTGAATATTGGTAAAGGCAATTGCCCAAATAAGGACCAAGGTCAAGGACGCTTTGCAACTTTTTCACTGCCCATAGTGTGTCATAAATAAGAGGTTATAGTGACAGACTGTATCCATTACCCATGTTAACCTACTTTTTCTGACCATTAAATTAACATTACCCATTTTCCACACACATTATTAAAAATAAAAATAAAATGTTATTTTACCCCATGCCAATGCTCCTACTAGTTCTAGTAGCTGCTATGTTGATCAAAATAAATTGTATCCAGAAAAATAATAATGTAATTAATATAGTACTAGTATTTGTTAATTTCATTTTGTTCATTCATAATAATACACATTCATTTTCTTTCACTTTGTCCGGAAGAATAACAATGGAGGATTTGATACATACAAATACAACTAACTAGTACGGTGTAGAGTATGAAGTTGAATATTCTCGCTAGGCACTACACCGGGGTCCATTTCACATGATGATGAAGAAATGGGAATCTTACCGTGAACGAGGATGGATTGCAAGTTAAAATTGTTTGAAAGTAATAACCGTTAAAAGGGGGAGAAGTGAGTCAATTATCATAGAGAATCGAGCTTCACAGATATGCATGTCTTTGTCTGCCACGTCAACCTTTGTGATACGGCTGTCTTCCTCTTCCAATTACCCGACCTTGTCTTATTTTTTCCTAGGCTTTGTTTAACACACAAATAAAATAGTGTTAGTGTGTGTTTGGATGCTTGGTTGTCCGGTAAGAGAATTGATTTTGGTTAAATATGATTTATGTTTGAATACATTAATATAAAAGTAAATTGAATTATAAATTTGTGTATGAAAATTAATTTTAGGATCAAAAGCTATAAATCATAGCTTCAAGTAGAATCGATTTCGGAGACATGATCACTTTAGAAATGGAACCAAACATACACTTATACCATGTACAATAGGGATGATGAACTTAGTAATTTAAAGTTTGATCATAAAGTAAGTTAAGTTTGATCAAAAATTATTTCATTCAAAACTTGAATTTGGAATTTTTCAAACGATTTGTTATTTGACGAAGTTCATTGATCATTTAAGCTGATTCATTTGGTTATATTATAATATTTGATCAAATAATAAAATTTATTGATCTAACGTTGAAAACTAACTTGTGAATAATGTAAGATCCGTCTCAATTGCTCATCATATAAGGCACGACTCCCATTTTGGAGAAAAGACATATAAGAAGATGAGTGAAGATCACACCACCAGCTCATGTGGGTCAGTTGACAATCATGAAAGCCGTATGGGATATTACAAATGGTATCAGAGCATACCTCTCCTAGTACGATGTGATTCGGGGACGAACCAAGCGGAAGATGGAGGACATGTAACGCCCAAGGCTGATGAGGACGGAAGAGTGATCGCCGGTGCACAAGGCATGATAATGAGCGGCTCCTGGCAACTTCTAGGCGAACCAAATTCACATTCGAATGAGAGGGTTCCTGAGACCATGCAAATATGGGACTGCTGGTTAAAGGTAGAGCTGTCAAAACGGGCCAGCCCGTATGGGCCGGCCCGAAAGCCCGAAAAAATGTAGGGCTTGGGCCTAAAAATTGCAGCCCGAATGAATTCAGGGCTTTTTGGCCCGACCCGAAAAAGCCCGTAACCCGTTCGGGCTAGCCCGTTCGGGCTACGGGTAGCCCGGCAGCCCGGGAAAATTACAAGTCTTAATTCTTATAATTTCAACCTTACTGGTAAAATTCTTTCAGAAAAAAAAACTCTTTCTAGTAAAATTATGCATTTGCTTCTTAACATCTCTACTTCTAGCTAATCCATATACTTTGATTATTTTTTTCCTAACTCCGCCCATCTATTTATAAAAGTTTTATATTGCTTAGCGATTCTAAGATAGTCTACCTGTTAAGTATTATCTATCAAATTTCAATATGCAGAACTTAATAAAGCTGAAAATATTGCTTTCAAAAAGCAGTATGCTACATCACTATCACCTCTGCAGTACTTCTCATTCATGGCCAAGGACTATGATAGTAGATTTATGTAAGTTCTTGAACTAAAATGAATTTCTTTTAAAAATGAGAGACCGAGCTGAAACCAATATTGCAGACGAATACCAGAATAGCACAGTAAAATTCATAGGATAAATTAGCTCAGACATCGGGGACAAAAGGAAAATTGTCCGTGTCTTCTGGATTGTTCTCAACGACTTCTACACCATTTTGGACATCAATTTAGAAATTAAGCATGTAATGAAACAAATTACAAAACCAAAATTAAAAAGAGCAGAACTCCACAAACTTATGTATCAACTTATAACACTTAATTACAAACAGGGGTGGATCCACATTCATCACATTGAGAGCATTTGAACACACTAAGATTACAATCTTTCTCATCGTTATATATTAGCTGCCCAACAAACACACACACACATAACAGCAAATAAGTTGTATACTAAAGTGAGAGCACAAGAGGTACTTCAACTCAAATATAAATAGGGTTCAGAACAAAGAAACAACAAACAACCAATTGGGAAGGTTCCCTTTGTATGTCTTGTTGCTTTTTAGTCTACTGTATGTATGAAGCAACTTGCCTATGCAATTCTGGAACTTCTAATTGTCTCCATCTTTCCTGAGATGAGGAATGTTGTGTTGAGTGTTCATGAGAATATAAATGTTCACCAAACGTTGTGAATTCTTACATGAATATGTGCATTATAAATTACTACATTGAAATTCTAAGAGGCACTATTTGATTATTAGACAGCCAAAATGCAAGGAGGATTACCAAAACATGCAAGCCTCAAAAGTTTTTTTTTTTTAAAAAAAAAAACTGGTGTGCGCGGGCTGGCCCGGGAGCCCGGGAGCCCGTATAGGGCCGGGCTCGGGCTCTATTATTCGAGCCCGAATTTAAACAGGGCTTTTTAGCCCGGCCCTAAAAAGCCCGCAACCCGCTCGGGCCGGCCCGAAACGGGCCGGGTAGCCCGTTTTGACAGCTCTAGTTAAAGGAAGACTTATAAGAGTTTTTTGGTACTACCTATACCAACAAGATGCTCTTATTTTTTGCAGCGCATTCCATAAGAATTCTACAGTTAAGCCTGCTTGACTTGGATAAATTTTGGGATGAGCGACCTTCTGAAAAGTTTCTCGGATATCATGCGAGTGAGGAAAAAACACATTGAAAAAACTCGTGTTGGTTTGTAGGGTCAGTCGACAATCCTAAAAGTCGTTTGAGATGTCACATGATCAATATTGTGTTCATACAACAACGGGTACTGAGACTTATTAGGTCAATGATAGTAACCCAACTTTAGTATACTTGTGTCTCGGTGGCGTGTCATATTTAAGAAGGAAAATAAACTGTTAGGCATACTTGTTATAGATTTAAATTGTATTACTTGTTATGCATACAATATTTCTACGTTGCACATACAATATCTCACATTTGTGTCAAATGTGTGTGCTCTAATAACACACCTGGATAACAAACAATATGTGTTGGTTTGAGACTTTGAAGTCTTCTTCTCTGAAGGTATGAAACTCGACTCTCCCCGGTGCCAATTTCAGTGAGCTAATTTGGCTTAAAAAAACGTGGAAGTGTGGTTTACATAAATAAGAACATTGTAACATAAAAATTGGTGATGTATTGAATACAATTTTTCATTCAATAATTTTCGCATCTACTCTATATTCAAATTGTGTTTCTTTCTCCCCATTAAATTGTAGGGATACAATATTAATCACAGGGGTATGATTAACAATTTTTAGAAAAAATATAATACTAAAAGGAAGAACATAGGGATAGTCTGCGAACATAAGTGAAGCCCAATTAAGGCCCAAAGAAATTTAAAAAAATAAAAAAAGAGGTCGGCATAAATAATGAGAAACACATGAACAAACGAACGAAAAAGTACACACTAACTGACGGTCTAGAAGCTCTCCTTATTATCTTTGATCATTGGTTCATCAATGAAGAACCAACACTGTCCACTTCTCTTATTACGTGTTTCCTAAAATTTGGTCCATATATATTATAAAAAATAATCTACACCCTTCATTACACAAACACAAGAAAGTATATTCATTAGTGATAATTAGTGTTAAGCACTAATCTGTTTGTTCTCTTCATTACATTAATTATATGCATTGAACTGCATAAGGTGCATATAGTTTGCAACATTAGGAGGAAAAATATTAATTAGTGTATAGAATGAGGGCGACGATTAATACGTTTGAGGTTCACGAAAGGTATTTTCAAAGGAGTAACGAAGCTATACGTGTAGATAGAGCAAGGAAGCCAAATTCAAGAACAAAGCAAGCCTTCAAATTTGATAATATTCGTGCTCCTGTCAACAAACAACGTTCTGTGTCTGTGACAGAATTCAAAGCTTCTGCAATTGCTGAACCTGCAGAGGTAACCATTTCATATACTAGTAGCAAATAATTATGACATTATAATATTAATTGTTATATGATTAGTAATTTAGTATTGCTGAACGTGTTCTTTCACCTTAATTGTTTAAGATGCATATTCACGCATTGATGAACTCATTTTAGATTTTTGAATGTTCTTGTGACCAAAACAAATAGTATCATAAAAATCAAAAGTTGAATTTGGTTTTAACATAATGGTTCCAACTTTTCGTCTTCCCTTTTCTTTCAAACTTGTAATATTTGTGCTGTGCTGTGCTGTGCTGGTGTGAGTGAGAAGATGAAACCACCCACGGGGTTATTTGAGTGGTCCACGCATTTCTGGAGATATGAGAGGGAGATGTACCACCAGTAATAAAAAAGAGTACGTGTGACAAGTATGAGAGTTTTTTTTTTTTTTTCCTATTTTTTTGTGCAAAATATTGAAACCATATTCCATATGAGAGGTGTATATGAAAAAACAAAAATATTACGAGCATGATTTTTTTTACAATAATAATAGTAATAAGGGTGTCAAGCAATAAGAGTGATGTGTCAACGTCATAAAACAAAAATAAATGAGAAGTTAAAAAAAAAGGTATGAACATGTGTCCAAAAAGCAAAAAGGTATGAAAGAACATGAAGATTAAAATAGAGGAATATGGCGGATAGACGAGTTTGGATTCTTTGCGGTGATTAATGTGTAAAGTGAGAAAATAAAGCCCTTATATGCAATTGCGTTTTAAAAAATCTTCAATGTAAACTATTATTCCTTTATTTTATTTTTTGTTTTCGTTTGAGAATTATTTATATAAACAAAACAATTATTTTAATAAAATATTTATCCTTTTCTTATATTATTCCTTAACTATTTGACCTTGAGGAGGAGCACACTCTCATATTTCAAGCCAATACAACTAAGCCAACCCAAGTGGGTTATATATTATGATATATACTTATTTATATTATGGTATTTTTAAATTTTAATTAGAAACAGTTGAATGAAGCCAAGAAAAGCTTGCAATAGGATCTCCAAATATATAGTTCTAACATAACAGTTTTGGTCCTAAAATGCAGGCACCAATTGTTCCTCCAACATACGAAGATCCAATGCTAGCAAATTATGTACCTATATATGTGATGCTCCCAGTAAGTAATTACACTATTATCAAATATCTATCCCATATACATATATGTTCCATTTCAAAAATGTGTTGGTTCCTCCTGCCAGCTAGGAGTGATTACCAACGACAATGTCTTGGAAGATAGAGCAAAACTCAAGAAACAGCTGAAGGAGCTTCGAGCAGCAGGTGTTGATGGTGTTATGGTTGATGTCTGGTGGGGTATAGTAGAATCAAAGGGTCCTCAGCAGTATGATTGGTCAGCTTATAGGTCCTTGTTTCAGCTTGTTCAGGATTGCAAACTTAAGTTACAAGCTATAATGTCATTTCATCAATGTGGAGGGAATGTCGGAGATTCTGTTTCCATTCCATTACCTAAATGGGTACTTGAAGTTGGTGAATCAAATCCTGATATCTTTTACACCAATAGTTCAGGTATTAGGAACAAGGAATGTATTTCACTTGGTGTGGATAATAAACCTTTCTTTAATGGAAGAACTCCCATTCAGGTTAGCTAATAAGCTTCTAGAAAATCATTATTTCCTATTTATTGTTCATGGAATTCATTATCAATTCAAGTCTGCATGTGACTTGAAAACTCAAGTTTAACCAAACTCTACATGCACAATTGACAAAGTTTACTGAAAATGGTTTGCAAGGGCAACCACATTTGAGGTCCTAATGTCAAGGTTTTTGACGTCTCTGACCGCTTTGCAAGCTCAATTGCGGTCTCATCAACCGGATTTGACAGTAACTTTTTGTAACATTAAGGATTGTGACACAACGAAGTTACCTCTGTTGAAAAGGCCGTAGTCTATATCTTCCATGTGACACATTGCATAATGAATTTTTTTTATATGGCAATGATTGTTGTCATATTTGTTTAGTTATTGGTATTTGATGCAGATGTATAGCGACTATATGAAGAGTTTTAGAGAGAATATGGCAGATTTCTTAGAGTCTGAGCTACTGATAGACATTGAAGTAGGACTTGGCCCTGCTGGAGAACTCAGATATCCTTCTTATTCAGAATGTCTAGGCTGGGTATTTCCTGGTATTGGAGAATTTAGTGTGAGTTTGTGTATTTTTTGCTGTAGAAATTTGTGCACAGTTCCACATAACATTGTGTTGAAAACAAATCGACTCGGATCCTCTCTCACGGAGCAGCAAACAATATTAAGAGTAAAAAAGTGCTATCGCACGAGTGGTATCTGTCCTAGTTAAAAAAATTGCTGCACCGCTGCAGCGTTGGAGAGTATCCGGGTCCAAAACAAAAAGGGTTTCAACTTGACATTATATATTTACTACTCATAGCAATAACATAAAGTCAAAAACTATTTCAATTCACAAACTTTATGTACTTGCATCTTAAATATTGCAGTGCTTTGACAAATATCTTCAAGCTGATTTCAAAGAGGCTGCAACAAGAGCAGGTCATCCTGAATGGGAGCTGCCTGAAAATGCAGGGTCATCTAATGACACACCTGAATCTACAGAATTTTTCAGATCCAAGGGAACTTACCAAACAGAGAAAGGGAAATTTTTTCTTACATGGTATTCTAACAAATTGCTTACACATGGTGATGAAATCTTGGATGAAGCCAACAAAGTATTCCTAGGTTGCAAAGTGAAGTTAGCAGCAAAAGTAAACTCTCAATTATTAAGTTGTGTTATTTGAACAACAAATATTAAACAACTTTAGAGACAACAGTTTAATTGGTTAACGTAATTCAAATACATGGTTAATTACGGTTTGGTAAATGGGCAATGGTTATACTAGGTGCCAAAATTCATTAACCATTTACGTTAATTCATTGACCATGAATTTGAACATGATTAATCAGAACATTTAGGTGTTCAAATTTACATGCACTTGAACGCCTAATGGTTATGGTTAACAACGTCCAAATTTGTAGTTAATGAGTTCAGACACCTGATATATCCATTAAACCACCACTGAACATAATTAATCACTTTTGAACTGTGTTAACCACTTACAAAATTGTTGCGGAAGTTATCTAAATTTGGCTGTAGTTCTCCAAATGTATATGTACATATATGGTAAATTAGAAATTCAATATTTTCACATCAATAAGCTGAAAGATTCATAAAAAACAGATTGCTGGAATCCACTGGTGGTATAAAACTGAAAGCCATGCTGCAGAGCTTACTTCAGGATATTACAACTTAAGTGATAGAGATGGATACCGTCCCGTAGCAAGGATGTTCGCTCGACATAATGCTATCTTGAATTTCACATGTCTTGAGATGAGAAATTCGGAGCAACCAGAAGAAGCCAAAAGTTGTGCGCAGGAACTTGTTCAGCAGGTAATTTATTTCACAACTTAATATCTAATATGATATGTTCTCTGCAAAATCACAGAGAATTTGTGATCGATAAACTCCATAACATGTTTCTATTCATGAAACAAATTGTTCATAATATAGCCTATTGTAACGTCGCGAAATCATGATAAAATATGATGAGATGTTTGTGTCAAACTTTTTTATATTAGGAGTTTATTATAATTTGTGTATTTGCTTACAGGTCTTGAGTGGAGGGTGGAGAGAGAACCTTGAAGTTGCTGGGGAAAATGCACTTCCAAGGTATGATAGTGAATGTTACAACCAAATTCTTCTAAATGCAAGGCCAAATGGTGTTAACAAAAAGGGCCCTCCAAAACTAAGGATGTATGGAGTCACATACCTACGTTTGACAGAAGAATTATTCCAGAAGCAAAACTTTGATATATTCAAAATCTTTGTGAAAAAGATGCATGCTAATCAGGTATATTGTAAATTAAAAGATGTTGATATTTTTATATTTTGTGGTGTTTGAAGTGAACTAATCAATCGAAGGTGAAATTCTGCAGGATCTTTGTCCAGACCCAGAGAAATACTATCATTACACGGTTCCTATGGAAAGGTCAAAAGCAAAGATTCCATTAGAGATTCTTCTTGAAGCAACAACACCAGTGAAGCCATATCCATGGTCTGAAGCAACGGATATGAGTGTTAGTGAAGCTACTGGATTTTTTGCTGATTTAATAGCAATAATCTTGAGTGTGTTTAGGAAAAACCGAAACTGAAAACGTGAATGAAAAGGAAATGATTGATCAATAATAAAATGGGAAAGGAAATACCTTCAGATATCTGCTTCCTTTGTGTTATGAACTAGAATTTTGAACCAGAAGTTGCAAACTGAGAATATATAAATAAATAGGTAAATATTTCGTGCAACAATGAAATAAAACAATAAATAGCGTTATAGCAGTATCACATTCGCACGAACAATTTTGTGGAATAACTGTTAACTACAACTTCTATCTTAATAGTTAATCAATAATTGTAATGATTCACAGGGCAAGACACATGCATTTCAAATGCTCAAGACCAATATATAATAAGACCACCCTAAAAGTGTAGAATGAGGAGTAGAAAGTGTAGAAAGAAGTAGCAACTAAAAACAGAATAACATAGAATGTGTTCAGAGTTTTAAAACATTCCATTTTCAATATAAGGAAACTGCAATACAGAAATCTAGCTTAAGGGTCATGTATCTAGGTCCACAATCAAGTCAATGACATAGAATGAATAATAACTTTACCTTCCAAATCATCCTCTTTAAGTCCTTATGTTAGACACTATTTCATGTTGCAAGTTGCAACAGAAGCGACTCCTTTATATCCCACCACCAGGTCTCAAACTCAGCAATGTTTGATCACTTTGCTGCAAAAAATATATAATCAAACCTTCCAAAGCCATACAGTCAAATTTAAGGCTTGTAATATAATCTTACTATAGCAATAATAAGAACATGTAAGTTTTAAAATTGGACACAATAAGAATAATGCCAATAACCATTTGCGAATTATCATCTCACAAAATCAAAATCTCTTGTATCAGCCAACAATAGAAAATCTGCATACAATCTACTGAAAATTTAAATCAGTTGTAGAAAGTTCTATCAATCGACTCTATGCTTGTAACAACAATTTATTTTAGCTTCTTCCTTTATGATCATTTGTGAACAATGCACAAAATCAATACATATCAAAAGCTCATGCCTTAGCTCCCTTTGCTGCTGCAATCTTATCTTCACTACCTGCAAAAAAGCACCAGGTATATAATACAAACTTGAAATTCCACACGCCATGGACAAACTATGCATGGATGTTTCTGATTTATATGCTGAATAGCCACATAATCTCATGAATTTTATTTTACATTCAAAAAATTGTAGCTCGGTAGTACCATCACTTTAGGCAACTAAAAAAATAAGCTAAAATGCAATCATGGATGGAACACAGAAGATAAACTTGTTTCAATAAGCAGGTAAATGAGACTTGTCAAAGTTTTATTTTGTAAAGACTAAGATTATTATTATTTCCCTTCTCTCAAAAGAATTAGTATTTCCCCATGGTTATGTGGCTTAGGATACTATCAAAAGATACACTGTGCTCCCCGTCCGCACCACCCAAAATACCCCCATCCGTGTCCCCACTCCCCGCATCGGGTACTTTTTCCTCCATGTCCCTCCCGTCCTTGCGAATCCCCACGGGGACTCCATTAGCATGAAACGAAAAAAAAAAATCAATATTCTACTGTTTTCAATCAAATTGGTAGTAAAAAAAAGTCAAATTTAATCATTAAACATATGAAAAATTAAGACATTATTGGGATTCTTGTGACAACTAAATATCATATAAAAAAATTATACAAATTTTGAATGAAAAGACAGATAAATGTCACATATAACATACTTGAACGTTATTAAAAAAAAAAAAATACTTGAACATACATATTAAAATATTTTAGTAAACTTCTCAAGAATGGGGAGAATGATCCTCGTCCCCCATCTCAAAGCTACCATAGGCTTTCCCCCGTCCCCGTCTCTGCATAGGAAAGTTATCCGCATGTGAGCTCCTGATGCTTTGTTTGCGAGTTTGGAGGCGAAGGGAGAGGGTTTGAAAAAAAAAAGGAAGGAGTAAGTGGAAGAAACATGACATTGGGAGGAGGGGTTTTGAGGGACTTATTTTTCTTCAAAATAAAAAAGGAAAAACTTATGGAGATGCGGGGTATCCAAAGTTGCATATCCGATTTTCATGAGAAAGAAAGAGAGAAAAAAAAAAGTGAAAAAATAGAAATATATGGAGATGCGGGGTATCGATCCCCGTACCTCTCGCATGCTAAGCGAGCGCTCTACCATCTGAGCTACATCCCCATTTGTTGGTTTTATTCAGCCTGTATTCTACATATCGCGTTTTCAATAATATGCAAGACTGAAAATGCAGAATATGCTTCAGGTACGAATCTTTCTGCACTGTTCCTTCCTTTGCTCATCAAATACAAACCTTGCAATTGCTCTTTAAAATACATAAACGAGTCTTTTGTTCCAAGATAAGAATACTAAGTCTAAGTTTATTGAAGACTTAAGTTCAACAAGTAGTAAATTTAAAGGGTGTTTTGGATTAAGATTTTAAGGAATTTTAAAGGTTAATTAACTTTTATGTTAACTTTATGATTTTTTTTGGTCAATTAATTCTTTTGAAAGGTGGTCAATTAACTTCTTATATACTAATTAATGTGACCGAATGTAATTTTTTTTAGGAAAGTAAATTTTTTTGGTAGGATTTTAAGAATGCAAATTGTTAAGTGTTCTTTTTCTTTTTTTTTCTTTTGACAAGTTGTTAAGTGTTCTTTTAAATATGTACTATCGTGAAAATTAAATAGGAACTGTAAATACAAGTCTTTTTTGTTTTAAGAAGAGACTAAGGTGTGTTTGTTTTAACCTTAAAAAAATATATCTTATGTTAGAAAAATGTAGAGATTAATTTTTTTATAGAGATTTAAAAAAATTCTAAAATTATTTATATTTGTTTACTATAAAAAAAACCATTTAAAAAAAATGATTTTTAACTATTTCATATGTTACCTCATTGTTTTTGAAAAAAAAAACGTTTAAAAAAATCATTGGTCTCATTAATTAAAATGAATGTCTGATCAAGATTCAGTGAACTCTCCTTTAAAAAAAAAGATTGAGTGAGCTCAATCCATGGACCAGGGATATAAGAGACGTGTTTTCAAAGAGTTAAATCGAATCTAAAACGATCATTTTTAGATAGACGAAATAAAATAACCATGAAAAATTCACACATAAATTAATCACATGTGAATGGAGGAGTCCGAATTCAAACTTAGATAAACAATTTTAACGTTTTTGTCGGTTAAACTAACTAAGTGGAACTAAAACTAGTTGATTCAACCGGACCAAAATTGACGCCACTATCCATGGAAAAAAGATAATAACTTGTGTCCAAAAAATAATATCTTTTTGACCCCAAAAGAATAAGAAAAAGGAAAAAAAAAATATACATGATATGTTTTTGTTTTTTTGAAGAAAAGACATGATACTATGTTGATCGCAGGTATAACATTATTCTCCCCACGTCTGTCTTTCCAACAATATTCAACTTCTTCAACCTAAAATTCATCTATTAATTTATTGTTATATCCAAATAATAATACCTACCTGCATTACTGAACCAAAACCTCATAAAACGTTCAACAAATTAAACCACATTCGTTTGATTGGTTTTTCGCCTTTCATTGCATTTTTCATTACACAATAATCTATAGGCAGTTCCAACATTTTCCACACGTTCAACAAATTATTGTTACAATAACTTTAAACCTAAAGGTGCATGCATTTGTTATTGATAGAGTTATTAAAAGCAAAATTAAAGTTCAATGAGATGAAAAATAGATTATGCAATTTTCTTGATGAATTTCAAAGGAAGAAGGGAAATGACAAAACCTTGTTATATCGTTGTTTATGTTATTCTTCTTTGTGCTTTAGAAAAAGGAGGCTCAGAGGGCAAGAGGTGGAAACATGATGAGTTATATAGAGATCATGTTGGAGAAAAGGTATCTCAAAAGTTATTTAATTGTAATTTTTATTAGTATTTTCAATGTATGTTGAAATAGACTTGTATGAATTTAGCAAAATTGTAGTTATGAGTTTGATTATGTTATTTTGTCTAGTCTACTATTATTTACCATGTAACTATTGTGAAATGTAATTTCAATTTTGCACTCCAAACAATTTACTGAGTTTATTGACCATCTTAATCTAACTAAAAATCTTGCACCGGTAGCTACAAGCTTTAGTGTATGTTTGGAATCACAGTGTGTCTGGCGGAATCAGGGTGAGCCACTGTGATTTTGCCAAAAGATACACTTTGTGTATGTTTGTTTTCAATTTTGGATGAGACAAAATTGATTATAGAGGTGTAAAATTGATTTTGACATGTTTGGATTCTTCAAGTAGATTTGATTTTGCCACTTTGAATTGATTCTAAATTGTAGCTACGATTTGTAGCTTTTTGACACAATTTGATTTTTACACTCAAATCTATTGTTCAACGTAAATGTATCCAAACATAAATCATTTTAGATTCAACTCACATAATCAAAATCAATACATTCAAAATCAATTTTTTATCACTGCAGAACCAAACACACACTTTATAACTTCTACAAAATCACAACACCTTCGTGATTTTGTCAAACTCGGTGTGAGATTCCAAACACACACTTAGTTAAAGAACACATTGAACTAGTCCAATGATGTCAGTTTTGTCGTTATTTGGTTGTATGATGAAATTCATCCGTTCAAATGGTTGATACAGGTAGAGCAGGTATGGAAACATTGTAGGAAAGAAATGATAGAGAGGAATAATGATATCAAAGAATTTGATTTGCATCTATTGGATGAGACGGGCGAAAAGAGATTTAAATTACTATCTCCCCATATGAAACAACACTTTCTGGATTGCATAAGAAACAGGAAACCTCTGATTTCCAAAGAGGAGGGACATTTGTTCAAGAAGCATTATGAGTCACTCTTCGGCTTATCAGATGGACATAGATATTTACTTTCAAAGCCACAGCATAATCAGATACCACCTAGCCCTGATTCTGTTCCATCATCTGGATCATCACCAAAACCAAAAAGTCATGTTGCAGCACAAGCCACTTCTCCAACTCCTGAGCACTCATATGGCAATTTTCCGCTCCCTCCAGATATGTTGGCGCCATTTGCATCACCACCGCCACCTCCTCCTCATGCTACTTTTGATCCAATGCATGACGACAAACATCGGAAAGCAATTATTGTTGCTGTAGTGGCATCAGGAATTATAATCTTAATAGGCTTGTTGTTATGCTGTCGCGAGGTGAGGAAGAGCAAACAAGTAGACAAATATGACAGGCCGTTACTCATATTAAGCGCAACTGGCTTCTCTGGTGGTATGTCTATATTCGGTTTTCTATTCTTACCTATAATGATAGCGAAACATTGAAGTCTAAATGTTTCTTCTGTATTTTCAGGTATTTCACAAAAGTCTGTTGGTTTTGAGAATTCTGATATGAGAGAATATGGTCATTGTATTATCTATGGAACGAATCCTTCTACTGTTAGGAATTTGTCCATTGAGCATGACAATAACAACGTCTCACTGGCTAAGATAACATCGGCAGATGGCAGAGGAAAAGAACCAGTGTCTCCATTAAATCCTCCTCCAGGAATATCAGCTCCTGAGGCTCCACCGCCGCCGCCTCCACCACCTGCTCTTGCACCTCGGCCTCCACCTCCTCCAAAAATGGTTCGGCCTCCACCTGCTCCTCCAATGGCAGGTAGAAACCAAAAGCTGCCTCTAGGACCACTTTGTACTAGTGAGAGTAATGATGAATCTGATGCTCCGAAAGCGAAATTAAAGCCATTTTTCTGGGATAAGGTTGCAGCAAATCCTGATCAAGCTATGGTCTGGCATGATATCAGAGCAGGGTCATTCCAGTAAGAAACATTTAAGTCATGTTAAAATCAAATTTTCCATGAAAAGTTGTAAAAACTTATCAATATGATTGCTGAATTTTATCACAACTTAACCAGGTTCAGTGAAGAAAAGATAGAGTCTTTATTTGGCTGCACCAATCAAAACAGAAATGAAAGAAGAAAAGATTCTCCATCTTTAGAACCTTCTGTCCAGTACATTCAGATTATTGACCCCAAGAAAGCACAGAATTTATCAATTCTTTTACGTGCTCTGAATGTGAGCACAGAAGAAGTTATTGATGCTCTTAAAGAAGGTGAGTTTGTCTGTTTTTTTTTTCTCTCTCTAGGTGATTAGAATAAAGGCCAGTCTACTTTAATGTTTAACCTCGGTCGTAAAAGAAATGCTACTAACAATGACACTTTAACTCCAATCAAGTAAATTTTCTCTGCAAGTGTAAAGTTATTACTTTCAAAATTTTGTACCAATTTCATGATTATTTTTCTCATTAATATGACATGTTCATGATAAGATATTATATTCCAAGTTTATGATAAGCTCTTATTTAAAGCTAGCAAGTAATCAGTAGGGTTTAAATTAACAGTATATGTTGTTCATTTGACATTTGTATGTTTATGATACCAAGAAATATTAATTTGTTCTTTCTTTTATCTGTATTTATGACATGACTCTTACCCTGGTGTGATGGTTTGGTGAATGTATTGGAGTTTTTTTTCATAGATTGCACTTAGAATGATAAAGGTGTTTTTAAGATTGTTTCAATTATGATTCTGCTTCGTTCATTTTCGGAATCAAAAATCAAAGGCGGTATATGTTTTCAGCATTTCTCTTAGATTAACAATGTCATAAAACTACGTCATTGTGATATACTTATAATATGTTGATTCGATCAGGCAATGAGATTCCTGTTGAGCTCATCCAAACAGTATTGAAGATGGCGCCGACATCGGATGAGGAATTGAAGCTAAGGTTATTCACAGGTGAGGTTTCTCAACTTGGCCCTGCAGAGAGGTTTCTCAAGGCCTTGGTTGATATACCGTTGGCTTTCAAACGTCTAGAGTCTCTACTGTTCATGTTTACACTTCGGGAAGAGGTTTCAAGCATTAAGGAATGCTTTACAACTTTAGAGGTGAGAATTGGATTCATGGACTCTTTAAAAAAAAACATCCAAAATATTTTGAATGTTATACAATTAGTTTATAGCTATATTACAGTTCTTGGGTATGAGTAAAAATAAAAGGATTATTTATGATAGTCTAGTAGATCTGCTTGTGTCAAAGTAAGTAAAAGTTTTATAGAAAGAACTGCGACCACATCAATTGTATGTGATCGCAATTTCCACAACATCAAAGACCAATGATGCGACCACAATTTAAAACTTTAACTTCAATTTCTACCTTTTACCCGATCTCCCGCTTATACTATTACAAATTCGATTGATATTTATGCATTCGAGATAGATGATTAGTGGTTGGTTACCTTAAATATAACAAATTAATAATATAACATGTTTTCTATTGTTGTATCTCATTTTAATTGCAGGTTTCTTGCAACAAACTAAGAAAAAGCAGGCTCTTCCAAAAGCTATTAGAAGCAGTTCTAAAGACAGGAAACCGATTAAATGATGGCACCTATCGTGGTGGGGCTCATGCGTTTAGGCTTGACACACTTTTGAAACTTGCAGATGTAAAAGGAACAGACAGCAAGACCACACTGTTACACTTTGTGGTTCAAGAGATCATACGTTCAGAGGGCATACGAGCTGTAAGAACAGCAAAAGCAAGCCAAAGCCATTCTAGTATGAAAACCGAGGATTTCATCGATGATTCAAATGGGGAATCAGAAGACCACTATCGCAGCCTTGGTCTTCAAGTAGTTTCAGGTCTAAGCACTGAACTAGAAGATGTGAAAAAGGCAGCCGTAATAGATGGTGATGCTCTAACAGCTGCAGTATTGAAACTTGATCACACATTGGCAAAAGCTGAAGAACTGTTGAATACTGATCTGAAGAATCTAGAAGAAGACAGCGAGTTTCAACATTCCCTTGCAAATTTTGTGGACAACGCAAAAGAGGAAGTGAAATGGTTGATAGGGGAAGAGAAGAGGATAATGACTGAAGTTAAGAGCGCTGCAGATTATTTTCATGGGAACGCAAGAAAAGATGAAGGGTTACGTTTGTTTGTGATTGTACGCGATTTCTTGGTAATGTTGGAGAAGGTGTGCAAAGAGGTAAAAGCATCAACCAAGAAGGTAGCGGTGAAGGATTATTCTTCTTCTTGCAAGAAAGAGGCTCCTTCATCGGCATCCTCTCCAGATACTCATCAACAATCGCCTTCTGATATGCATAGGAGACTATTTCCAGCCATAGCAGAGAGAAGAATACACGACTTTAGTTCCTCCTCCTCATCCGATGATGATGATGATGAGAGGTTACCAACGTAGCATGATATTAAGTTATGCAAGTGAGTTTAATTTGTGAACGGGTTCTCTAATTCATCATGTGGCAGATTTTGCTGCCTTTAAAGTCAAGGAAAATTGGAGGGCAGGGTCCAAAACTTTGCCGAAATGTATGTTTTATAATGCCGCGGAAGGGACGTGTACTCTTTCTATGTGACTATTGTTGATCAATGGAAACTACTGGATGTCATCAAAGTATGAACAACAAGAGGGGTTCTCTTACCAACCCAAAAAATTAGATGTTAGGAGGGGGAGAGATTGTTTTTGTTGTTTCTTTTCTCCTCAATTAATTCGATGAATGTCAATTTCGATCTGAGTTAATGGGCGAAATCTCGAAAACAATTGAATGCATGACAGTAGTTGAGGTAGTTTTTTTTTTTTTTTCAAGAATCCTCTCTATTTAATCATTAGTTTTTTTTGGAGGGAACAATCTTGATGCTGCAATTTTTCTTTAGAAAGGTATACGATAGATGTTATGAGTTGTTACATGTTACTCATTGAAATGATATATTTTGAATCTTTGGTGATCATTTTTAGTGATATATCTACGGTTAGTTAACAATCCAACCTTGAAAACTACCAACACATAATAAGGTACAAGAGAAATAAGCCTTTGTTGTAAATTAAAATAGTCCAACATGGTGTTAAAATAAAATAAAAAACAATGCTTTAAGAAAAGTAGAAAGATCTATGTAGCTTATTTCAGCATACCATTACAGTCTATGGTAATCTAAAATCTTTCATTGGCCAATGGGTTTGAAACAAAGAAGAAAATAAATTAGAATTGTGGTAGGCACAAACTACACATGTCAGTGGATTAGTGGATAGGATAATTTGGTGAACATTTAAAAATGGAATTTTCTTTTATACCCCATAGTACAAGTAGTGTAAATAAATGTCTTGGACATACTTAGTAAAGCAACAAATTTGGAAAAGCCAAACTCCTAAAGCACAAAAGCAAGAGCAGAAGTGGCCTCCACTCTGTGTTTCCTTAGTCACTAATTAAGAGGCAGTGGCAGAAACGTAATAAGCAACACAGAATAGGCCATGGACAAAACACAAAATCCCACCAATGGATAGAAAGTGATGGTCTGTGAAACCACAAGTACCACTTGATCTGTTGTTTGTTTTAGTACCTATCACCAGCATGCTCAATCCAACAGCCAAAACAATCCTGATCAACAACATAATTAAAACAATGGTTATATATATACATTTAGTCAACTCCTCATGGTATTAGTGTTACATTTTTTACTCTAAATTTAATGTTTTAAAAATCGAACCGAACATCGAATCAGTGTGACATTTTATCATGGTTCAACCTTTTTAAACCGTTTGAATTCAAACCAGGACAAAACTATGGTTTAACTGCTTAAATAACCAAACCCTAGACTGTGTGGTTTCATAGTTTAATCAGTTGAACCGTCCAGTTTGATTCTGTTTTTAAAACATTGTTGAAAACAAGTAGAGGAATTAGGGATATATTACCATGTTAAAATGAGGATAGCCATTGAGAGTTGCCTATTGGGTGAAGATTTTTGAATGTCTTGTTGAGAACAAAAACAACCACAACCACCTAGCAAATTGGCTATAACATGGGCTAGAGACAAAAGTATTGATGCAGCTAATCCAAACATGAAGGCCTTATGACTTGGATCTCTACACTCAAATATCCACAATCTCAAGTGTTTAACCTGATTTTGTAAAATAAAATAAAATTATTACATCTTTATATATTGATATTTAGCAACAAAAATTGTCTCTCTTAAAGATAAAATCAATGTACATTATCATGGATATTGTTGGTGTTGTTCTTCAATCACAACACAATCATTAGGTTAATTTCTTAAAAAGAGAAATCATATAACATACTGTGATTGGAGAACAACACCAACAATATTTATTGTATCATTTTTCTTAAATGTTTTATAGAATTAGAAACATGGCTAGTTTGTATCAAACATACCTTGTTTTGAGCAATTTCAGCTTCGATGCCAAGAATCCCAGCTGTGACATCCATGATAATAATCAAGAGACATAAAAATATGCCAACTTCTCTAGCCATTTCTTAGAGAATTAATTTCTTTCTTCCTTTCTTTCAAGTATGCTTTTCTTTGCCAAGTGCTAGCTAAGAAAGAGAGGAAAAGATGTAGCAATGAAATCAAACATATATCAAAACAATGGTGGGAAAAGCTTGTTTTATACAAACTGTGCAAAATAAACTTTATTGTACTTTATTAAGTTTGGATTCTTTTGACATGGGTGCAAGAAAAGCAGGGTATAAACCAACTCATACAATAGCGTGATTATAGGTATCTATGAAGTGGGCCTGATGATAGTAAATAATGTAAATATCCTTTTTCCTACTTCAATAATACATGGAGTGATTTCTATAAAAAAAATATATCTGGAGTGACAAATAATTTATTTCCTGTAATCACATGCAAAACCAATATCTTGCAATTATTACTTCATCAGGCTTTAGTTTAGAAAGGAAAATATCGATATGAGAATATTAGCGCAGCTATGAAGCTTAACTTTCTTAAGTAACAATTTGATCTTGGGGTTTTTCTGGTTTTTGGTGAATTTAGAGAGAATGAGAAGAGAAGAATGAGAAAAGGAAATTGTGTTATTGATTTTTTTTCTCTGATTTCTATCAGTAATAAGAATGTACAAGTGAATTGGCTTATATACAAAAGCTATGCTAGATTGCTTGAAGCACAAGCTAAGTAACAAACTCTAACAACCTCAGACTCTGAAACCTCAGACTCTGAACCTTCAAACTCTGAAACTTCAGACTCTGGACTTCAGAACCTGAACCCTCAGACTCTAGCTAAATTCTAGAGAACTTGTAACTAATCAATAACAAACACAAATCTAATGTGATTAACCAACTAAACATGATTACATCACTAACAAACTTGAATTAACAAACTAACATCCTCCCTTAATTCAAGTTTCCACTTCCTTCATGCCAATCAAACTCCTTAGCTTGATGAACCTGTCAACCTTCAATGACTTAGTGAATATGTCTGCAAGCTGCAGCTCAGTGGAACAATGAACAACCTGCAATGCTCCTTTGTTCACTTGCTCCCTCAGAAAATGAAACTTAGCTTCTATATGCTTGCTTCTTCCATGTAAAACTGGATTTCTGGCTAAGTTTATAGCAGATTTGTTATCTATGAACAATGTTATAGGTCTGCTAACCTCCATCTCTATCTCCTTGAGTATATTTTCAAGTCAAACTGCCTGACATGCTGCCATACACCCTGCAATATACTCAGATTTACAGGTTGACAATGCCACAACTGGTTGCTTCTTAGCACACCATGAAATTGGGGCATTCAGAAACTTGAATAGGTAACCTGAGGTGCTCTTCTTCACATATACACCATATTCAGACTTGCATTTAACAAATTCTTGCTGCACAAGAAAACTGTCAATTCTTTTGTTCCAAGCTCTTGGTGCTTGCTTCAGTCCATAAAGTGCTTTGTGTAATCTATACACCATATCTTTTTTCCCTTTGATTTTGAAACCTGGTGGCTGTATTACATACACTTCTTCATCTAAAGGACCCATTTAAGAAAGCAGATTTTACATCCAAATGATACATTGTCCAGTTTCTTCCACAAGCTATAGCAACTATCAGTCTCACAGTCTCTAATCTTGCTACTGGGGCATATACTTCAAAGTAATCCATACCAGCCTTTTGCATGAATCCCCTAGCAACTAATCTAGCTTTGTGTTTGGCTACTTCACCATTTGGCTTCAGTTTCAACTTGAAAATCCATTTCACATCTATAGGTTTCTTGCTAACAGGTAGTTCAGTCAGTTCCCATGTGTTGTTTCTGATGATTGAATTCAACTCTTCAATCATAGCATTCTTCCACACCTCTTCATTCAATGCTATTTCATGGTTGATTGGTTCTGCATCTGCTAATAAGGCAAAGTGAACAAATTCCCCTTCTTCATTAACTAGATTATCTGGAATAACTTCATGTCCAGCTAACCTTGTGGAAGCAAATCTCTGTCTCCCTGAAGTTCTAGTAGCTTGATTCTCTTCAACATGTACTTCATCTTAAACTTCAGTATCAAGTTGAACTTGTTCAACTTGATCATTTTCTTCAATTATTGTGGGAACTGTGTGATTGAAACTCTTCTCTTTCTTGTTCCAATCCCAAGCTTCATTCTCACAGATTTTAACATCCCTACTAATCACTATTGAATGAGTTAGAGGATGATATAACCTGTATGCACCTGTTTAATGATAACCAACCATTATCATAGGCTCACTCTTATCCCCTAACTTTCTTCTCTTTGCATCAGGGATATGTTTGTAACATAAGGAGCCAAAAACTCTTAAGTGTTTAGCTGACTGCTTGCATCCTAGCCAAATTTCTTCATGGATTTGATTCAGTTTCTTAGTGGGGCATCTATTCAAGATGTAGGCTGCAGTTCTTACAGCTTCTCCCCAAAAAGTATTAGGCATCTTGTTCAATTTCAACATACTTCTGGTCTTGTCAAGCAGACTTCTATTTCTTCTTTCAGCCAAACCATTGTGTTGTGGAGTTTAAGGAGCAGTTACTTCATGTATGATACCATTGTTTTCACAAAATTTCTCAAACACTTTTGAGGTATACTCACCACCACCATCAGTTCTTAAAACCTTAATAGATTTTCCACTTTGCTTTTCTACTAAGATTTTGAACTTCTGAAACATATCAAATGCTTCACTTTTGGTCTTAATCAAATATAACCAGAGTTTGTTGCTGAACTCATCAACAAAACTTATGAAGTATCTATTGCCCCCTAATGAAGGAACCTCTAAAGGACCACATACATCTGAGTATACAACATTGAGTAGCTCCTTTGATCTACTAGCAATACTTGAACTGAATCCATTTCTAGGTTGCTTGCCCAACAAACAAGTATCACAGTCTGTGTTAGGTATCTCAATTTTAGGTACACCAAGAATCATTTCCTTATCAACTAGTTGATTAAGACATCTAAAATTAAGATGACCAAACCTATAATGTCATAACCAGCTATCTTCATCTTTTGCCATAGTAGATAAGCAGTTCAACTCTACAGCTTTCATATTGGTCTGAAATGTTCTATTTTTTGCAATGGGAGTTTTCAAGACTAACCTTTGTTGTTTATCAAACAACTTCAGAACATTATCCTTCATAGTAACTGGGTATCCTTTCTAAATGAGTTGACCAACACTAAGTAAATTGCACTGCATTCCAGGGACATACAGAACTTCTTCAATTATTGCTACTTTTCCATTCTTTCCTTCAATAGCAATCTTCCCCATACCTTCTGAAGTTAATGTACTATGATCTGCAAGTTTCACCTTTGTGTTCCTTCCATGATCAACTTCCCTCAACCATGCTTTGTTTCCAGTTATGTGATTAGAACAACCACTATCCAAGAACCAACTTTCTGAATTGCAGCTCTCAGTATTAGTTGTTGTAACCATCAATAATAATGAATCATCTTGTGCAATCTTAGCTTGTTCCTCATCATTCTGACCTTGTTTTCCCTTACCAGACCAACATTCAGAAGCAAAGTGTCCAAATTTCTCACATTTGAAACATTGAATCTTCTTCTTATCAAAATTTCTCTTCTTTTGATTAGAGTTTCTTTCTTTTGAAGATTCACTTTTGTCAGTTTCTTTGTTCTTGCCTTTAGACCAGTTTCCTCCCTTAGTGTTATTCTTCCCTTTCTTGTAGTTCTTCCTATCATAATCATCCTTCTTGATATTTTGAACTTGTAAGGCTTGTTGAATTGATATTTCACTGTTTCTTTCTGAAACCATCAATTCATGAGCTTCTAATGAACTCTGAAGCTCCTCAATCTTCAAGGTTTTTACATTTTTTGATTCCTGAATTGCCACAACAATGAAATCAAACCTTGATGATAGAGTCCTCATGATCTTCTCAACAATTTGTTGATCATTCATCGTCTCTCCACAAGCCTTCATCTGATTCACAACACTGATGAGTTTGGAGATGTACTCTGCAATCTTTTGCTCATCTTCCATCTGCATCAATTCGAATTTCCTCCTCAGTGATTGAAGCTTAATCAACTTCACCTTATCATCCCCTTCAAGATACTTTGAAAGAATATCACATGCTTCCTTTGAACTAACTGTTTTTGAGATTCTTTCAAAATTTGCTTCATCAAGACTCTGTTGAATCAAGAACCAAGAACAAAGCCTTGCAATCTTTCTTCTTCAAATCTTTGTGTGTGTTCCTTTGCACTTTTGTTGCATTCACAGCTAACTCACCAACTCCATTTTGCACAATTTCAAGCAAATCTTGTGCTCCAAACAGATTCTTCATCACTGCACTCCATCTTTCCCAATTGCGTGCTTCAAGAATTGGAAGATGGGTGTTGAAGCTGCTGCTACCATTCATGGTACTTCCTTCAGCGTTTCTTCTATGTACTTACGTGATTAAAGATCTTGATTACCCCTTATAACGAAACCCAAGGCTCTAGATGCCAATTTGTTAGCGCATTTATGGAGCTTAACTTTCTTAAGCAACAATTTGATCTTGGGGTTTTTCTGGTTTTTGGTGAATTTAGAGAGAATGAGAAGAGAAGAATGAGAAAAGGAAATTGTGTTATTGATTTTTTTTCTCTGATTTCTATCAGTAATAAGAATGTACAAGTGAATTGGCTTATATACAAAAGTTATGCTAGATTGCTTGAAGCACAAGCTAAGTAACAAACTCTAACAACCTCAGACTCTGAAACATCATACTCTGAACCTTCAAACTCTGAAACTTCAGACTCTGGACCTCAGAACTTGAACCCTCAGACTCTAGCTAAATTCTAGAGAACTTGTAACTAATCAATAACAAACACAAATCTAATGTGATTAACCAACTAAACATGATTACATCACTAACAAACTTGAATTAACAAACTAACAGAGAAGAGTGACAGAAAAAATTCTCTTCTCTTTCTCTTTGTTTTCCCATCAATCAAGTAACCAAAGAAAATAAATGGTATCACATGAGCACGAGCCAAGGCATCAAGATAAAAACCCCAAGAATATATTTAGTGAGGTGTTGTTCTTAATGTCGTGAGTTACACTAAACTCTCTCCACATATACTTTATTTTAATTAGGCTAAATTACAGTAGGGGTCCTTTAAGTTATTTAATTGCAACAAATTGGTCCTTTAAGTTTTTTTCGTATCACTTAGGTCCTTTATGTTAATTAATTGTAACAAGTTGGTCCTTTAAGTTTTTTCCGTACCAATTAGGTCCTTTAAGTTATTTAACCGTAACAATTTGGGGTATTTTAGATCTTAAAAATATAAGTTATTCGAGGTCTAAAAGTTGCAATTAAATAACTTAAAGGACCTAAGCGTTACGAAAAATACTTAAAGGACTAACTTGTTACAATTAAATAACTTAAAGGACGTAAGTGATACAAATAAAACTTAAAGGACCAATTTGTTATAATTAAATAACTTAAAGGACTTATAGTGTAATTTAGCCTTTTAATTAAAACATTAATGGGTTTAATTGATATGTATTTGGAGATTTCTTACATCGTCAATCAATTAGTATAATTGTTGGTTTATTTAAATAGGTTTAATTGATATGTATTTGAAGCCTTGTGAGTTACACTAAACTCTCCAAAAATATTTTAATTTAACTAGCGAAATGTCGGGCACTTACGTTCTCGTCTTTCCACTTTTTTTTATTGTGCTAACGCGTGTAAATTATAAACGTTATTTTATATGAAATTTTGATTTTGATTAAAATTATAAGTACAAATATTTGTGACTTTCAAATTGTAACAAACCAAAAAAAACCTTGTTTATTTCTTTCAATGACAACAGTAATTTAACAAATATAATATAAATTCTTATCATTTTAATATCACCAACAACAATACAACATTAATATAGGAAAATTTGTTTAAGGGTATAATTTGAATTATAAAAAAATCAGTCCAAAATCTCTATCCCCTTCATATATAATATTAATAATATTGTTCCTATTGTAGTGATATTTCCTATTTTAATGGGATTTAATTTTTTTTAATTAAAATTTAAAATAATATTATTAAAATATAAAATAGTAAATAAAATAGTTTAAATAGGTAATGAAAAAGTCAGCTCAAACTCATGTATTTTAAGCATATTTTCTTTATATATAGTATAGATTAAAAAAATTAATAGGTTTGATTGATATGTATGTAAAGATTTCTTACACCGTCAACAATCATGATTGTTGGATCATTAAAAATATTTGAAACTTTCATGATTCGTTTGATGTACATGATATGATAGGATATAAAGTATGATAAATAAATCATATGATATAGACATGATAAAAGTTATCCTAGCATGTATTTGATACATGCAAAATAACAAATGATAACATTTGGCTCGGAATTGACAAAGCCTATTGAGTGAGAAAATACATTGTATTTTTTTTTAACTAGAACCTTATTTGTTGGAGCTAAGAGATAAAACCATTATGATAAGAAAACATAATGTCTTATGGCTGTAAAAAAAAACGAGTTTGTCAAACAAAATTAGTGGTGGGTGAGTCATTAACGATTATTTAAAAAAAAAAATTGGGCTTTATTAGGCAACCCGAAGCCCAGTCGGGCTAGCCTGCCACGGGCTCGGGCTAAAAAGCCCTTTTCTTATTCGAGCTAAAAAATTGATGTCAAAGCCCTCCATTTTTTGGGTCATGCTCAGACCGGTCCGACCAATTTTTACAGTTCTAACGAAGATATATTAAAAAGTGGTTAACAAAGTCTAATCCCTTCAAAACTCATCTCTCTGTCATTTCCTTTTGTATTTATAGATATTTTATCACCTTGCAAACAAAACCAACTTACACCTTTAACTTCTTTTTCTTTGTATGTAGACGAAATAGTAAAGACCACTGAAACTCACACACACTTCAAGGTCTTGGAATTGAACCTGGGCGAACATGTCCAACCTAAGAATTTTGGTATTTTCAGTTAAACTAGCCTTCACAAACACTTTTAACTTAACGAGTCCCTGTTAATACATTAACTTTGAATACTTTGATGTGCAAAAAAACTATAACATCGGCAGGGTAATAGACCAGACCACTTTGTTGTGGCTTGGCTTCTGCATGAGGATTTCCAAGGGGTTATTAACCAAGGTTGGGACATTCTTAAGGATTGGGATAATAAGCCTCATCACAACATGCAGCAGCTTAAGATTTGGAATAAATCCTCTTTCGGGAATGTCTTTAGAACTAAAAGACGTCTGATTAAAAAAAAAAACAAGGTATTTAGGTTGCAAGTAAATGACAATTATTAACTATTATTTACGTCTTTATTAACTATAGCTAATGGAGTAGTTAAATTAAATGAAATTCAATAAATAAAAGTATAATAATTATTTTAAAATGACAATTATTTTAAAACAAGAAAAAATATTAAAGAAACAATTATTGAGACAAAATACCAATACTGGAGGGTCCAGTAGAATGAGAGATTTCTCCAATATGATAAATGATTGTTTGAATCTGGAGCCAATGAGGTGATTTCATTTAGTATTTAACATTATCTCATGAAGAGAATAAAAAAAGTAAAAAACTCTCATCTAATAACGTTATTGTAAGAAGACGCAGAGACGACATGCCAATGATTTTCAGGAGATTTTTTCAAAGAGGTAATTACATTTGTGTCCCTTCCGCTTGGTCCTTTTTCTACATTCATTCACAGTCACTCTCAAACATTACAAACTTTACAATCATATCTTCCGATCTTCTAACTGCGTTGTGTGTGTCTTTAATTTTGAAGGATGGCTGAACAGATTCCATACGGTGTTGCTACAAGTCTCATTAACAGGTGTGACTTCATTTTCAACCCTTAATTTGTTCTTTTTTTCCCAACTAAATTAGTTAAACCATATCATACAAGCTTGTTTTTGCTGAATATTTTCTCCTCATAGGTTGGCTTCTGCAGCCTTTCGTGAATTTGGACGGATTTATGGTGTTATGGATGAATTGGAAAGGCTTAAGAACACAGTTGAATCCATCAAAGCTGTGCTCCTTGATGCTGAAGAGAAACAAGAGAAAAGTCATGCTGTACAACTCTGGGTAAGAAGGCTAAAAGAAGTGCTTCTTCCTGCTGATGATTTGATAGATGATTTTCTTATTGAAGACATGATACACAAAAGGGATAAAGCTAATAAGAACAAAGTCACACAGGTACTTCATTCCTCATCTCCAAACAGAATTGTTTTTCGCCTTAAAATGGCTCATGAGATTGAAAAAATACAAAAAAGTTTTAATGATGTTGTGAAAGATATGTATGTGTTGAATCTTAACTCCAATGTTGTGGTGGTTGAGAAAACTAATGATGTAAGGAGGGAAACTAGTTCTTTTGTGTTAGAATCAGAGATCATTGGAAGAGATGATGATAAAAACAAGATTATAAGCTTGTTGAGGCAATCACATGAAAATCATAATGTCTCCTTGGTTGCTATTGTTGGTATTGGTGGTTTGGGAAAGACAGCTCTTGCTCAACTGGTATACAATGATGGTGAAGTAACAAAGTTTTTTGAAAAGAGTATGTGGGTATGTGTCTCCGATAACTTTGATGTCAAAATTATTGTTAAGAAAATGTTGGAGTTATTAACCAATAGCCAAATTGATGATAAGTTATCATTGGAAAGCTTACAAAGTATGCTTTGTGACAATTTAACTGGTAAGAGATACTTGTTACTTCTCGATGATGTTTGGAATGAGAGTTTTGAAAAGTGGGATCAGTTGAGGCCTTATTTGATGTGTGGTGCTCAAGGCAGCAAGATTGTAGTGACAAGTCGCAGTAAAATTGTGGCACAGACAATGGGTGTAAGTGACCCCTATGTTTTGAGTGGTTTAACTCCAGAAGAATCATGGGGTTTGTTAAAGAATATTACCTTTCAGGATGATGCCATTGGAGTGAACCAAACTCTTGAATCAGTTGGTAAGAAGATAGCAGAAAAGTGCAAAGGAGTTCCATTAGCAATTAGATCATTGGGAGGCATATTACGAAGTAAAAGGGAAGAAAGGGAGTGGATCGATGTCTTACAAGGTGACTTTTGGAAATTGTGCAAGGATAAAGATAGCATCATGCCAGTCCTAAAATTGAGTTACCATAACTTGTCGCCTCAACAAAGGCAATGTTTTGCTTATTGCTCTTTATTTCCTAAGGATTGGACATTTTGGAAGGATGAGTTAATTCAAATGTGGATGGCACAAGGTTATCTTGACTGTTCAGTTGAAGGAAAATGCATGGAAGATGTTGGCAATCAATTGGTAAATATTCTCTTGACGAAATCATTCTTCCAAGATGCAAATTTGAATGGCGATGGTGATGTAATTGGTTTTAAAATGCATGATTTAATGCACGATCTTGCAACAGAAGTAGCTGGCAATGATTGTTGTTACTTGAATAGTAAGACAAATATTAGTCTAGGAAGACATGTGCATGTATCAGTGGAATGTTATGCCTTGTGTTTGTTGGAATCACTAAATTTAAGTAGGTTGCGGACTTTGATTGTGTTTGATTCCAATTACAGTAAAGTGGAACTATCAGTTATTCCAAATTTTAAATACTTACGTGTCTTGAAGCTGGTGGGTCCTCATAGCAAGCTAGTTGGTTCCATTGAAAAATCGAAGCATTTAAGGCATCTTGACTTGTCAAAGTGTGATTTACGAGAAAGTCTTTACAAATCTATCAACAATCTTGTTTGTTTAATTACAATAAAATTGTCAGGGTATAGCGATGTTGGACTTTCTACAAAAATTGTTTCAAAATTAATCAATTTGAGACACCTTGAGTTAAAAATTTTGACCTTGAAAGACGAGACACCATTTGAATATAGAAAATGGAGCATACAACAACACAAGGGTTTGACTTTGTCCAATTGGCTTTCTCCACTCACAAATATAATTGAAATATCTCTTTATTTTTGCTCAGGTTTACGATATCTCCCACCGTTGGAACGTCTTCCATTCCTTAAGTCACTTGTGTTACATTCCCTTGATGAATTGGAGTACATATGTTACGAAGAGCCTATTCTTCATGAATCATTCCTCCCATCTTTGGAGAGTCTAACGGTTTGGGATTGTAAGAAGCTCAAGGGATGAAGGAGGATGGGAGATGATTTGAATGATATTAACTCTTCACATCATCTCTTGTTGCCTCACTCTCCTTCTCTTTCTGAATTGAGCATTGATGAATGCCCGATGTTGACTTTCATGCCTACTTTTCCAAACATTAAGAAGAGATTAGAATTGATGAGTTGCAATATGGAGATATTGGAAGCAACGCTAAATATAGCAGAGTCACAATATTCAAATGGCTGCCCTCCTCTTTCCATGCTCAAATCCTTGGTTATTAGTGAAACCATTATGGGTATGGAAAAAGCCCCGAAGGATTGGTTTAAAAATCTTACTTCTCTTGAGAATCTTGTGCTTCACGATCTTTCATGTCAATCATTTCAAGTAATTGAAATGTGGTTTAAAGATGGCCTCAATTGTCCTTGTTTCCTCCAAAAAATCACGTTTTATCTTTGTTCTGATCTAAAGGTATTACCAGATTGGATATGCAACATCTCATCACTTCAACATCTTACTGTGAATGATTGCATAAATTTGGCAGATCTGCCTGAGGGAATGCCACGTCTTACAAACTTACATACCTTAGAAATCATTGATTGTCCAATCTTAGCTAAAGAATGTCAGACAGAAACAAGTGCAACTTGGCCTAAAATTGCTCACATCCCAAACGTAATCTTAAAAAATAATCGTTGGGGTTAGAAAGGTACCGACTATTATTTTTGGACTCTTGTGTTTAGTTTAGTTTAGTTTTTTCTTTTTACAAGTAAAATGGATTCCATTATTTTTTATTGAAACACTCTTTAATTTTTTTTTGTTGCTGTACTAATTTATATTATATTATGCATATGGTTGGGAAAAAAAACATCACTTTTGGCAAAAGAAAAGGGAAAGAATCATATTTATGCATCACGACTAAGAGCCCGTTTGGATTAGCTTATTTTAGAGCTTATATAAAACAGCTTATGCAAATAAATAAGTTTTTATGTATTATTTATAAGTTTTTAAGGTAGTTTATGAAAATACAATTTTCATTAGTGAAAGCTTATAAATTAAAATAAAAGCATATTTATTTACATAAGCTATTTTTCATAAGCTCAAAATAAGCTCAAACCAAACGGGACCTAAATACTGAGATACCAAAGAATTTTTAATATTTCTGAATTTCCATAGTTTTGTACACCACTTATTTAGGAACTTTGGTTGTTCATTCTTTCATAAAATTTTAAAAATTGACATAAATATTGATATACTTAAAAAGTGCAATAGTGTTACTTGTATGTCATTTCTTTCCTTTTTATACTCTTGAAAATAATCCATTGCAAAATTTATGCACTATCATACTCATTTAATGTGTGCTTGTGTTAAGCTAGCTTGCTCAATAAAAGAAATGGAAGACTGAAGGAGATGCGTGAAGATGGCTGCTGTAGATATTTAAGTTTTGATTTTCTGGATCATTATTAGATAATTTCCTTTTCTTGTTATTGTTATTTTGTACTTGCTCATAAAAAGCTGATTGATCAAGGGTTCTCTTTGTTAAGAGTTCTCTTTTTCTTGTTGTTTTTATTGTTCTGTATTCTTTTTTCCTGAACATGTTTTTAATGAGACCGATCATGAATGTTTGTTTGGTTATTTTGACTTGTATTTTGCTATAATCCAATCAAGTGCTTTTGTATCTTTATTTTCTTTTCATTTAAAAATATTTATAGCGTACTGCATATTATATGTGATAGAAAAAATGTTAACATAGTTTGGATGTCTTAGTTTGTCATACGATGCTATTGCACTTTTTTTTTATTTTTAAAAAATAAAATAAGAGTCTGATTGATATACTTTAGAAATTTTTCATGAGTATTCTTGTGTTGAGTTCTAACTGGTGGCTTTATCATCAACTTTTTCTTTCTTTTCATCATATTGCTAGACCATACTAGTTTAAAAATATGAGTTTAAATTCGTTTGTGTCTTATATTTTCTCATATATTCAATCATCTAAATCAACTTTATATTTGAGATTGAACCGGGGTCGAAAAAGTTTTCCAATAGTGGTCTATAATTGAGAGGCTTAAGAGTTTGGAGCTTATTTGACAATTCTAGTTCTAATTGGTGGATAGTTGGAATCTATATGAATAAGAATATCGTATTTTGAATCCAACTTTAATTATTAAGTACATGAATTTTGGCTTGAGCACTACTATAATTCTCAAAGATACAAGCTGAAGCAATTAGGACCTACACAAGCTTGAGCATAATTCTCCTAGTGATACAATGACAAGAACATATATCTTCTCCCAAGTGATACAATGATCAAAACTTTTACCAACCAAGGCATAAACTATGATATCAGTTCGAAACAACTCAGTTCCTGTGACCTATTAAAAGTTGCAGGTTGCCAACCACATCAAAGAAACTAGCTCCAATGCCCCATTCAACTAACTTAAAAGATAGACCACACCAGTCCTTGAAATAGGACTTCATCAAATTTACTAAATTTCTACCACCCCTGATGAACAGAAATAACTCATTGCAAACAGAAGCTGCGGCACAACTGATATAATTCAACGGTTGTCTAATCCATTGACTGAGATGATAGTTGAAGCCGCTCACCTTACCTTTTATCCATTTTCAAGATAGCATTTTAATTTCTTCTATTCAATATTCCGTCTTTGTTCTTAAAATTCAACTAGTTACGTCCTTTCCACAACACCCAAATACATGCGAACCAAATAACATTGAATCTTTCTATTTGGACCCATATATTAGACATATTTTAAGAATTTTTTTTAACAATTTATTTGTGATAATAATAATTATATTTATTTTATTTTATCTGTCCTCCACCCAAGTAACATATTTTATATTTAATTTAATTATTTCCTTTTTGCGTTGGAACAAATATATAATACACACAAGTGGTTAATTTTCTTTTTGCTGTAATTTTTCCATGACTTGAGCACAATTATCATTATCAAACATTTCATTCTTTATGTTCATTACCATGATCTTCATTTTCAAATTAAAGATATTGTTGATGCAAATAGTTGGAATTTGGGCTCTCTTTATACTATCTTGGATTCTGATACTAAGCAGAAAATATCATCGTTGAAACCATTGTTGGTAGATGACATGCCGGATGTGTGGGTTTGGGAGAGTTCTATTTCTGGTACTTAAACTACTAAGGATGCCTATAAGTGGTTGCTGGATCCTTCTAGGTTGCATCTTCATCATATTGGTTGAAGCTGGATGTGGCGTCTTAGGCGTTGTTTGCGAGTTTTGAGGAGAGGGGAAGGAAAAGCTTAGGAGGGAAAGGGAAGGGAGGGGAGGGAAGGGGGAAGGGAGGGAAAGCTTTCCCCTTGTTTGGGAGTTAAAAAACCAACAAGGAAAGGAAATGAAGGGCTTATGTGATAATTTTACTATTTTACCCCTTTTTGTTTTTTTTAGGAATACTCCTTGTCTTCTTAAAATAATTTGACTTTTTTTACCAATATTATAATAAATCTTAAAAATATGAAAAAAAATTAAAAATTTGTAGTTTTTTTATAATTTTATTAAAAAATTGATACAATAATAACAAATTAATTTCACTATATATATATATATATATTATTTCCTATTATTTCATAATAATTCATTTATTTTGGGTATAAATTTCGTTATTAATTTTAAAAAGGTTAAAATTGTCAATTTGTATGTTTAACCCCCAAAACCCCCCAATATGAGGGAACTCTGAAATTGGACCAAATAAGCCCTTCAAAACCCTTCAAAATCTTTCCTTGTTTTTTTTAAAACTCCCAAACAAGGGTTTATCTCTCCACAAGCCTTCACTTTCCCTCCCCTCCCCTCCAAAACCCAACTCTCAAACAAAGCCTTAAAGTACCGTCTAATGTTCACTTTTTCCTTTGGGAGCTTTGCCATAACTCAGTTCCTGTTCGTGTGGTTTTGAAGAGGATGAGTATGATTGTCTCATATGCGTGTCCAATTTGTGATGGCACTATTGAAGACTTTTTGCATTGTTTGTTTCTCTGTGGTCGCGCCTTGGTTGTTTGGCACCGGTGCTCATTTCTTAGCACCCTCTGTAGATGTTGAGCTTAAGGATTGGTTGAAAGATTCTATGACATTATTGTTGCAATTATTTGGAAGATTTGGTGTTCGAGGAATATCTATGTAACATCCGGGCGGACTACTAGCGGCCCCCGCGATGCACTCACGGACTTCTCCACAGCCCCTGGGACTACTAACGGCCCATGTGGAGTTTCATGCCTTCCGTGGGAATCGAACCGTGTTCCTGGGGCATAAGTACAAATTCAATGCATTCCCACTACCAATTGAGCTAGTTGAGTGTAACATCCCACTTAAACGTAACTTTAATCAGTAACAGAGGAATTAAGAGAGAGTAGTGGCAGATTTGTAATTATGAGAGGAAGGGGTATTTAAAGAGATAAGCTTGAAAATTCTTCATTATTGCCATTTCCTTCTCTCACTAGAAAACAGATTTCTCTCTCCCTCTCTCTCTAGGTTCGGTCAAGAGGATCGGCAGCTGTGATCCACCAGTTTTCTTCCCTGATTTCTGGAACTGTCAGCAAGCAAGTTTTGGGAAAAGTTTCAAGTAAGTGGAAGCTTAAGGAAAGAGTAAGACCAAGCTAGGGTTTTGGCACAAGGAAGCTGTCAGTGATCAGCAAGTAATAGGTGAGTTCCTTAGAGTAGCAATTTACCCTTTTGGGTCAGTTTTGTGTGAGATCACAACTTAATTGCTAAGATTTAAGTAAAAGAATAGTTTTTCCCCCTTTTTGATACATATGCTTGATCTTTGCTTAATCCTGGTTCACAGTAAGTTTTTATAGTTCAAATGAGTCCCTGGCATGTTTTCAAAGATCACTGGACAGTTGGGTACCAAGGTTTTCAAGATTGAACATGTTTTTCAGAAAATTATACGTTCTGCTACGGTCGCAAAGCGACGCCCAGGGTCGCAAAGCGAAGTAGCAGAGTTTTGCTACTGTCTAACCTTCGCCAAACCATCGCCTAGACTTGGCTCTGCGAAGCTTCAGACTCTGGCTTCAGAAGCTGACTTTAGAGTCTGAAGGTTCAGACGCAGGTGATCGCATAGCGACACTCAGGGTCGCAAAGCGAACTTGCCTGCCAGAGTCTGAAGGTTCAGACGCAGGGATCGCAGAGCGACGCTCAGGGTCACAAAGCGAACCTGCCCAGGATGGCCTTTTTATTACAAACAACTGTACCATGCCAATGATCTTTGATATACATTGGGGTAAGGATACTCATGAACCTTCAAGGATTAATCTAGGATAAGGATAGGTATCATACAGAGAGATGGGTATTTAATCCATAAGTTATCATGTAGATAAGGGTTAGTTTTCAGGTTTCCCTTAACTAAGCAGAATAGTATGTACTCATTAAGTGTACAATATACAAGGAATATTTCAATATTCAGGGCCTCAGATAGGCTTAAGGGGGTTCAGATACCCAATAATGATTAAGTGGCTTATGAGAACGATAAGCTTAGAACCTTATATTATAGGTTGGGTATCACATGATTAACTATGTGATGAATGCATCAGATATACACATGAATTAAGATAAGTATTATGCTAAGATTATACGTGTTCAGCAGACTCCGGATTATGCCGGATGGGATTTCTCCGAAAGGGCTATCCACACGTAAGGATTATAAGATTATGTTTAACGTGTCCAGCAGGCTCCGGATTATGCCGGATGGGACTTCTCAAGAGGGTTGTCCACACGTGAGATTATAAGTTATTTATATATATGTAAAGAATATGCTAATTATGTTAAGTCGTGACTCTATGGCTCCCCGCTAGTAGTGGAGCTAAGGTACCCCGTTAGTAGTGGTTAGGCGTTCTTTAGATGTAAGTCCTACACGACAATAAGATAAGTTAAGTCGTGATTCTCAGGCTCCCCGTTAGTAGTGGAGTCGAGGTTCCCCGTTAGTAGTGGACAGGCGTTGTTTATATGTAAGTCCTGCACGACGATAAGAGGAGTCCTGTGTTAGCCTCAGATAGGAATTTCACCGGTATGAGGGGAGATGTACTTCGGGGTTACTCCACCCGGATGCACTCCATAAAATGAACCAAGATAAGTAATTGTATGTTCAACCCTAACTTACTAACTTTGTGTTGAGCAATGTATATGTATTTATTACATAAGTTTATGATAAGTACTGTTCAGATAACAGTTATCAGAAAGTGATCATAGGATGTCCCCAGATCACTAGGTATGAATTATGTTATGATTAAGAAAGAGATATGCAGTGATCCTAGTTTTCCCTCGATCACTAAGTTATCAGGTTATAGTCTAGTTCTTATGACTATACAGTTATCAGTTTCAAGCAGGTGTAATCCCTTATGGAAAAGGTTAAGACTTGGCGATCATAGGAATCCCCGAGATTGCCGAGATTTAGTGCATGGCGACCCTAGGTGTCCCCGAGGTTGCCAACAGTAGGTTGGGCTGGAGCTCACTGAGACATTATGTCTCATCCCATTCCTTCTGATGCAGGTTTACAAGTTGCACACAGCAAGGGTAAGGAGAAAGCTTTGGATTGAGCGTGCCGGTTTTCCTGTTGTTTCAGCTACTTGTATTCAGATGTTGTATTATGATGTATATTATCAGAAAAGGATATGTATAAACACTTGGATGTATTATTACTATGTGATGTAATATTATGAAATAACTTTTAGTATTGTAAATTAATGTATCCAGTACGAAATTTTAATACTCGTTAAAGATCATAGGCAATCTTTATATGGGTGTTACAATCTACTTGTTTAAGGGAACGAAACATTCTGGGTTGGATATCTCAGCTCAAGCTGTATCCATGTTGCGACATGTTTCGATGACATTTGGGAACTCTGATTCAAATCACATCCAAGGTGTAGTTAGGAGTGTATCTTGGAAGTCCCCCCATGATAAGTGTTAGAAAGTGAGTAAATTCATGTCATATTACAAGGCACTTTAGTTACTTGTTTTACAAGTTACCCAAGGAAAAGCTTAGAATTTATGAATAAATGCCATTTATGCTTTGTATGCCTTACTCTACCCCATTTGTGTAGGAAAATGCAAGCCAGGACTTGAAATTAGAGAAGAATCAAGAAGAAAAGATTAAATCAACTCGCCAGGCGAGCGCAAGGCGAGAGAATGGCGAGTTTAGGCAGAGAATTCCAATATTTTAAAAGTCTAACTCGCGGGGCGAGTGTAGGGCGAGTTCTCAGTGAGCTTAGGCAGAGAGTTTCAGAAGGAGATGAAGCATGGATTTTGCCCAGCGATATTTACCCTCGCTCAGCGAGCCAAGGCGGTTTAAGGAGATTTGATGACGTGGCGAAAAACCACTGGCAAAGAAAGCTTAACTCGCCTGGCGAGTGGAATATCGCTGAGCGAGATGTCACTTTCAACTTTTACTATTTAAGCTTTGTCTCATACTTTTAGAGATTATTAGGTTATACTTCCAGAAAGAGAATAGGGCTAAAAAGAGGTGTTCTTCCTAAAGCAAATGTGATTAAGTGTAGATTAACTAAGAATCTTTGAGAAATCACGTCTTAGCAATGGATCTTCATCTTTCTTTCCACTTTTGTATTGTTGTCATGACAATGAACAACTAAATCCCCTTTGTTGGGATTAGAGGTAATTAATCAAGCTTAGATGCAATCTTTTGATCTTTCAAATATATGATTCTAGCATTTTATATATCATTGAGTTTATTCGTGTTATTCATTCTTATGTTTGATTTAAATGTTATTGAAAAATACTTTTGAATCTAGGGTTAGAATAATCTTCTATCAAAACAAGAATTCTAGACATAGGATTGTGTTTTGATAATCACGTAAAGTATCAGAACTTAATGCTATTGGATAGTTTAATAGATTGAGAAATCGTCGATTAAACGATACGATCGATCTCACAACATCATTTAGACATGAATGATGTTGTCGAGTGATGCGTGATAATATCATATAAAAGGAAAAAAAGCTAGAATCCATATATATGATCATTAGAATATAGTCGATGTTTGATTGATGAACTTTGATTCCAACGCTTTTACGCCCTATTACTCTCCGTTTTTATTAACGCTTTAAAGTCGAATAGTTTATAGCAAACAAATTATTAAACCCTAACTTAAAATGATAATCGGTGTTGAACGGTTTATGGTATCACATTAGTCCATGAGGAAATGATATAAAAATATACTTACTTTTGGCTAACATCAAAATGGCGCTGTTGTCGGGGATTAGCGTTTAGATATTATAAGCATTGCAGCAAGAATTATTGTTTTAAGCAATTTTGCAAATATTAATTTTTAGTGTATATATATCATTTTTTATCCATCATGTTGCTAATCTATTTGTTTAGATTTTTGAACTCTGTTTATGCGAGGTAAGACGCGGGAAGATCAACTGCTTTTTGACTTAGAGATCGAGAGAACTGCTCGGAGAAATAATAGTAAAAACCGAAAGAAAAAGCAACAAGAAGGAACCTCTGTTTCCATTCCTTCACCAGCTTCAATACTAGAAGTAGTTATGACGCAACAAGGAGATGGATCCTCATTCCCTGGTGGCAGTGTGCTACCATGTCATAACAGCCCTCGACGTCTCTCTCAATTGGGAAAGTCTCCAAGGACAACTAAACAGACAGAGATGAAGACTGAGATTCTCCAGATTTTGTATGCTAACCCTTTTTCAGGTTTGGATCATGAGGACCCCTTTCAACACCTGACCAAGTTTTATGAAATTGCTGGCACCTTGGAGCAACTGAAGATGAAGAAGAGGCCATATTCATGAGAATGTTTCCTCATTCATTGATTGGAAAAGCTAAAGAATGGTACTTGGACCAACCAGCACAAGAAATGACAAATTGGAATACTCTTGAGGAGAAATTTCTCAAAAGATTCTTTCCACAAAACAGATACATGGAAGCCAAGACTACCATTGCCGTTTTTACTCAAGGAGCAAGTGAGACACTTTGTGAAGCCTGGGAGCGATACAAGTCAATGTTAAGGAAATGTCCAAAGCATGGTTTTGATGATCTTACTCAGATACATATTTTATTCAATGAAATGCAACAACAATCAAAGCTCTTACTTGACGCAACCGCAGGTGGTTCACTAATGTCAAAGAGTGCGGAAGATGCCATAGCAATTATTGAAAAGATGGCACTCAATGATCATCAAGCTCAGCACAGCAGAAATCCCTCACAAAGAAAAGCCGGTATTCTCGACTAGGCAACAAATGCTGCCATTCTAGCACAAAACAAGCTGTTAACTCAACAAGTGGAGGAACTCACAAAGAAGATGGCCAACCTTCCACAACAAATGAAAGAGATGCAGAATGATCAAAGAAGGCATCAACAAGCCGCATTTTGTGAGCAATGTTCAGGTGATCATCCAACAGGCTATTGTCCACCGCCCACCGAAGAAGTGAGCTATGTCGGTAATCAACAAAGACCAAATCAGTATCAAGGACAATATTCAGGCAATAACAACAATTTCCAAAGAGGAAACAACCTGAACTATGGTCAAGGAGCAAGCTATGGCCAACCTTGGAGACAAGATGCTGGGCCGTCAAACCGACAACCATATGATAGACTTTTAGCAAGTGTACTAAAAATGCATCGAAGTAATAAAATTTATAAGTTCGTATCCACAGGGACTGTTTCAACTTCTACTCTGCAATGTCGTTATTATTAAGGATGTATTAAATGGGGGGGTTGCCCTAGGCAGTTGGTTTGATTGCATAAAAGGTAAATAAGCTGATAAAAGTTGTTTTGAAAATATAAGGAAAGATGAGATCAAGTCTTTCGAATCCTCTGATTAATTCTGTTTGGTAAACTGCACCTATTTCTATGAATACTCCTCTAGTTTTACGATGATTAACAAAAATAGTCCTAATCAATCCCTTGAGTTAGAACCCTCTTCTCGAATTACAGCCCCTAATTCCTTAGGCGATCTAATATTCCTCGAAGGTTTTACAAACGTTAACCTATTATCACAAATAAACGATTATCCATTCCTAGACTAACCCTGTTTATTTGAACAATTCAATTATGTCTAAGTTGAAAGCTAGTGTCAGTAGTCATTCATTCTTACGAATTCATGTTATATATTGTCAGTATATAAAAAGCATTAAGAACAATTGAATTGAATAAAACTAGATTAATATTCATAAGCCATAGAGTTTCACAGCCACATGTGTTCAAACAGAGTACATCATATTCATCTCCAGACCTAATCTCTAAGAGATTTAGCTACTCATAATATGAATTACAAATAACATAATCAATTGAAGCATAAAAACATACGTAAACTAACTATAAGTTGGATGGAATGACCCCCCTCTTCAGTTTTGTGCTCACAAAATCCTGCCTCCAATCTCCAAAATTCTGATCTCCCGTTTCTGAAAACAGTTCAGCTTAAATAGGCAACAACTGCACCTCAAATCGTGACACGATTTGATGAAATCGTGACACGATCCTGCATTAAAGCCCCATGATTCTCCAAAATCAGTTTCACAATTGTGTCACGATTATGCAATCGAGACACGATATTATCAACAGAGATATTCTTCCAATCTGGTCAGAAAATCGTGACACGATTCCCAAATCATGTCACGATGCAATTATTTCAATATCTTGATGTTTTCCTGCTTTTTGCACCTCCAGGCTATCTAATAATGCTACAGACTCACTAAAAGAAAATCAAAACAACTGATAAAAACATGTAATGACAGCATGTCATCACCATACAACAATTTCAATCAATATCCACCTCAACAAGACCGCAACCAAAAGTTGGAGGACACCTTAAATCAATTTATGCAAATGTCCATGGCTAATCAAAAGAACATTGAAGCATCCATCAAAAACCTCGAAACAAAAGTCGGACAATTAGCAAGACAATTAGCCAACCAACAAGGATGAGCTTTCACTGCTAACACACAACCCAATCCGAAGGAGCATTGAAAATTCGTAAAAACGAGAAGTGGTAAGGTGGTTGGTAGAGGAATTGGTGATAATCTTGAGGTGGAGAGAAAGGTGATTGAAGAGTATGAAAATGAGGAGGAGGAAGAAAATAAAGAAGGAAGTGAGAAAGAAGTAGAGGAAGAAAATAATGAGGATGAATTAGTTGAAAAAAATCAAGAAAAAGAAAAAAATGATGAGTTGGTTGAAAATGAGAAGTTGGAGAAAAGGAGTAAAGATATGGTTAAGGAGAAGAGCAAGAAGCAAGAAGCTATGAAATATGCTCCAGCTCAACATTTGTCATACCCACACGCTCCAACCAAGAAGATCAAAGAACAACAATATGCAAGGTTCCTTGATATTTTCAAAAGATTATAAATTAATATACCATTCTCGAAAGCCTTGGAACAGATGCCGACTTACGCAAAATTTATGAAGGAAATTTCGTCCAAGAAACGAAGGTACAATGATGAGGAAACAATTCAACTTGATGCGAATTTTAGTGCCATCATCCAAAGAACATTGTCGAAGAAGGAGAAAGACCCGGGAAGAGTCACATTACCGGTAGCAATAGGCAATGTGAATGTCGGTAAAGCACTTATTGATCTTGGTTCAAGCATCAACCTAATCCCACTTTATGTTGTCAAAAGGGTTGGTGATTTGGATGTGAAACATACAAGAATGACTTTGCAACTTGCCGACAAATCTGTTACACGTCCGATTGGAATAGCTGAAGATGTCTTGGTAAAAGTAGATAAATTCATGTTTCCAATTGATTTTGTTGTGATGAATATTCCAGAGGATGATGATGTACCACTCATTCTTGGGAGGACCTTTATGCAAACAACAAGAATGATGATTGATCTTGACGATGGTTTAATGAAAGTCCAGGTGGACAATGAAGAAGTCAATTTCAACATTAATGAAGCTATGAAGCATCCTCACGATAAAGGGGCATGTTTCAAGATGGATGCAACTGATGAGGTAATCATGGATACAAGAAAGCAGCTGCATATGCCGACACCCCTTGAAAGAGTTTTGACATATGCGCTTGATGTCATAAGTGTAGAAGATGAGAAAGAAATAGAAGAATGCTTGAAAGAGCTAGATTCATTGAAGGAAGTTCCTCCTCACAAGGCAAAAATCGAGGAATTGAAGGATGAATCCAATGTCAAAGAGACAAAGCCGAAGATGAAAGTTTTACCATCTCATTTAAAGTATGTTTTTCTTGAAGAAGATGGTGTAAAACCTGTCATTATCAGCAACTCTTTATCAAGCAAAGAAGATAAAAAGTTAATTGAAATTCTGAAAGAAAACAAAGAAGCAATCGGGTGGACATTATCCGACTTGAAAGGGATAAGTCCTCCGTATTGTATGCACAAAATAATGATGGAGGATAATTTCAAGCTGGTTGCACAACATCAACGCCGTTTAAATCCAACTATGAAAGAGGTGGTGAGAAAGGAAGTAATGAAGTTACTTGAAGTCAGGATGGTTTACCCGATTTCAGATAGCACATGGGTGAGTCCGGTTCAAGTGGTTCCAAAGAAAGGCGGTATGACGGTGATAAAGAATGAGAAAAATGAATTAGTTCCAACAAGAACCGTCACTGTCTGGAGGATGTGTATTGATTACCGGAGACTTAATCAAGCTACGAGAAAAGACCACTTTCCATTGCCATTCATGGATCAAATGCTTGAGAGATTATATGGCCAAGCCTTTTATTGCTTCCTTGACAGATATTCCGGCTATAATCAAATCTCCGTGAATCCAGAAGACCATGAAAAGATAGCGTTCACTTGTCCTTTCGGGGTTTTTGCATATAGACGGATGCATTTTGGTCTTTGTAATGCACCTGCAACATTTCAAAGATGTATGCAAGCGATTTTCTCTGATTTTATTGAAAAGAGCATTGAAGTGTTCATGGACGATTTCTCTGTCTTTGGAACATCATATGACTTGTGTTTGAAGAATTTGGACATCATGCTGAAGCGGTGTAAGGAGACTAACCTGGTCCTTAATTGGGAGAAGTGCCACTTCATGGTTACCGAGGGTATTGTGCTCGGTCACAAGATTTCTTCCAAGGGAATGCAAGTTGATAAAGCAAAGATTGATGTGATTGCAAAACTCCCACCACCGATTAATGTTAAAGGTATAAGGAGTTTTCTTGGTCATGCCGGATTTTATCGGCGCTTCATCAAAGACTTCTCAAAGATTGCAAAGCCATTGAGCAATTTGCTCAACAAAGATAAGTCTTTTGATTTTGATCAAGAATGTTTAATTGCTTTTGAAACTTTAAAAGAAAAATTGACATCCGCACCCATAATCACCGCACCAAACTGGGCACTTGACTTTGAATTAATGTGCGATGCTAGTGATTATGCGGTGGGGGCCATGCTAGGACAAAGAAAGAACAAAAATTTTCATGTTATACATTATGCAAGTAAGGTTTTGAACGATGCACAGATAAATTATACAACAACAGAAAAAGAATTACTTGCAATAGTGTATGCATTAGAAAAATTCCGTTCTTACCTCATTGGTTCCTAGATTGTTGTGTATATTGACTGTCATACCCCATTTTTGACTCATTTTCATTTCATTTTTTCTCTTCCTTTTAAGCCGAGGTTTTTTCGGAAGCTGAACCTTCAGAAGTACTTTCAGAAGCATTGGAGCTGTTTATTTTCTCACCTGGACTTTTGAAGATTTAATTGAAGAATTCATTCATGTTACTTATTCTCCAAGCTGCGTGTGTTTCCAGAAGGAAGATATTTTCGAAAGATATAATTTTCAGATTTGATATTTTTATTTGTGTAAATATACTTTCAAAAGAGATCTTTGGAAAATATATTTCTGAAAAATATTTGCTTCAATATATTTCTGAAAAGAATAATTGATGAAAATATGTGTTCTAGCCTGAAGAAAGATTTTATGGTGAAATATATTTCTAAAGAAGAATTTTGGAAATATATTTTCAAAAGAGATCTTTGGAAAATATATTTCTGAAAAATATTTGCTTCAATATATTTCTCAAAAGAATAATTAATGCAAATATGTGTTTTAGTCTGAAGAAAGATTTTATGGTGAAATATATTTCTAAAGAAGAATTTTGGAAATATATCTTTGAAGAATATTTGGTTCAAATATTTGTTGCTGCTGAAAGCTATATGAAAAAGGCACCTCTCTTGAAGAGAATCATCAGTCAGAAACCCTAATTGACACTACCAAGCCGCGGCGGCCACATACCAAAATCCACCTCTTTTCTTCCTTCTTTCCTTCGATTCTAACAAAACCGAAACCCCACTCACACACGGCTTCACTAACCACCACAAATCCAGCAAATCAAAACCATAAACCACCACCTCAAATCCACTAACAAGAACAATCCGAACCAGAACACCCATAACCGAAAACAAAAATCAAAATCAAAGGTAGGTTGTTTTTTTTTAAACTTCATCTAGTGTTTTTCACAAGGATTTTCAGAAAAAATAATTTTATTTCTTCTTTTTTTCTCATTCCTCATTTTTCTTATTTTTAATTTCTATTCATTCTCATGCATTTTATTTTTACAGCCTTTATATTTCAGTACTTCATGCATTTTTATTACTATTCCCATTTTCTTTATTTATCTCATGCATTTTTATTTATTTCTTGTACGTAACATATTTACTTATTGTTTTTTGCATTTCATGCATTTTTATCCCTTTATCTATTGTTAGCATATTTATTTTAGTGCACTTCCAATTTTATTTTATTTATTATTTTGTCTTTATTTTTATTTTTATTAGAATGTACTTAGGAACAATGTAAAATATAAATGAGAATATGCACCGACACTCGCTTTTACTTATTCTGCCATTTACTTATTCCGCCATTTACTTATTCCGCCATTTGCTTATTCCGCTTTATGTCAGAAACAAAAAATGTAAAAAATATTTTCTTAAACAAACCTTGATTTTCAATCAAGTGCCCTCTTTTCCTCTTTTATTTTCTTAAATAACCATTAATCTACTTTGATAACACTTAAATCATTTTCAAAAAATAAAAAAACACAAACCAATCTCATTTTTGCCACTTGGCTTTATTTTTATCTTTTAAACCTTTTCAAAAAACCTAAAAAATACAAAAACAAATCAATCAGTATTTTTACCCCGAACTACGAGGTTTTGATCCTTCACGGGTACGTAGGCAAAGGACTTTGTCCTTCCAAATCATAAAAAACAAAAAAAAAACAATTTTTCTTTTTTCTCACTACTCATATTATTTCTCTTAAAAAAATATAAGCAAGTAATAGCCGAAATAAATAAATAAAATCGAGAGGTTCCTATAGAGTACTATAGACGTTTAGGGTGCTAATACCTTCCTTAAACGTAACTAACCCCCGAACCCTAAATCTTTAAAAATTGTGGTAATTTAGAACTTTTTCCCACTTTTCTTTTAAAAATTAAAAGTTCAGTCGTGAAATAAAATTAGCGAGTCAACGCTAATCAATAGCTTGATCTCCGAAAATCACTGCGACAGAAATGGCGACTTCACTGGGGATTTCCCTAAGAGGGTTGAGCCTAACTTGAATTTATTTAGTTATCTTGTGTTATAACTTGCTTAAAATAAAAATAAGAATGTAAATACGTGCTTATGTGTTCTCTTTCTTTTGCGTGAGTGGTGAGATAAGTCCTACACCCGGACTTGCGGGAAATCATAAGATAGGATGGTGGTATAATCAAAGTGTCTTTCCGAGAGTAAATTTCGGATGTGGCACATGTGATAACCCCACTCAACGGAGGAATCTAGGAAGTATTATTATGTCGACATGAGTAGTCGTGTCCGACATTATTATTTTCAAGTGATCTATGAAGTTGAGGACCTTTAGTTACACTTAACCCATCTTGGCCTTTTAGGACGTAGTGCGGTGGCTAACCAAGAATAATCTTGAATTAGTCGATACGTGATACTACACTCAAACGAGACTTTCTTACAAATGTCGTTGGACCGAGAGTCAATCTCGTAACCCGATTATATTTGGAAGGGGTTGAGGACTTTGAGAACTTGGTAGAACCCGTGATACAGGTACATATGAAATCATAGTCCTTACCAAATGACGTGTTTACCCTTGACTCCAACATTATGGATTTAACCTCACCATGTTTTCTCCGTTCTTTAGCATAACCATGCATGCATGCATTCATTCATAAACATTTTTTTCATCCAATTATCGAAGGACTTAAACAAGTTTTATTTTTTGTGAACATCATAGAGGAGCACTAGGAAGCACACCTTCAAGAGCCTTGATTTGTTGAATTTAAGGAAGCTAGGAGTCTTTAGATTTTTTTTCTCTTAAAATCTAGCTTCCACTAAAGGACTTTTGAATTGGTCCCTTGGTTTGGTCTCTTAAAAAGGAACTGTTTTGTAATGTTTTAATACTCGAATGAAATGTTCAAACTATGATGTTTACAATTACTTCAACAAAGTCCTTCGATAACAAATTATTCTTTTTTTGCATAAACATAATCATGCATCATACTGCATTCATAGTTTCCAAATCGAGTCTCATCCTTTGTTTCATCACAAAAGGTCAATCTGCCATAGTCAAAAAAAGTGGCCCGGCGCTTTCATTACAAACCGACTCGCACCTACAATACTCATGCAAAAAGAAGAGAGAAAATGGATGTGGTCGTGCAAACACAAGGAAGGATTTGCCGCACTTGGGTCGTTGTTGACATTCCCTCAGTTACTCATGGGTCCAAGTAATGTGTTTTCGTTGTCTTGTCTTTTCAAAAAATCCTTTCATTTCGCCCAATACGAAAGTGAAATCATGTAGGGCTCTACTTTTGTCTTCTACCACTATCAATGAAAAATTGTCGTTTCTTTCGCGACTTTTATTTTTATTTTACTGTTTTTTCTGGAAATTGGTAACACAAAAAACCCAAAAAAATATATTTTATTTTTAATCAATTTCAAAAGGTCTGCATTTTTCACTCATTTTCTAAAATCAATCATCAATTATATGTAGACTAAACATCAATAAACCCGTTGAACACTGTAACCCTATGCTCTCTCCCGACTTTGAGTTCCCTGTTTACGAAGCTGAAGAGGAGGAGGATGAAGGGATTCCCGTAAAGATCTCTTGGTTATTAGTGTATGAAAGGATTAACTTGGGTTTCGAAGAACTGCCATTACAATATTCCTGGTCGAATCCCAGATGAATGGTGCCATTGAAGCTGCAAAAATAAAAAAAATAAACAACAACAAAAAAAAACAAAACAAAAAAAGAGAAAAATAAATCAAGAAGATAGTGCAGAAAATGGTGGTCACCTACAAGGTTTTGCATGAGATGCTCCCTTTCGTTTTGTATGAGTATCGTACTTCGGTGCGCACATCAGCAGGGGCAACCCCCTTCTCTTATAGCTATATCAAAGGAGGATGAAACAAGCCTTTGACAAGAAGGTTCGTCCCCGTGAATTTCGAGAAGGAGACCTTGTGCTCAAAAAGATTTTATCCTTCCAACCGAACTCGAGGGGAAAATGGACGCCTAATTATGAAGGCCCATATGTCGTCAAGAGAGCTTTCTCTGGTGGCGCAATGACTCTTACGACTATGGATGGTGATGAGCTTCCCCGCCCTGTGAATGTTGATGCAGTCAAGAAATACTGTCTAAAAATAATAAGAACAGCTCGATGAGTCGAAAACCCGAAAGGGCGGCTTAGGCAAAAATGAGCGTCTCGGTGGACTGAAAACCCGAAAGGGCGGTCCAGGCAAAAATTAGAGACATGAAGCAGAAAAATAATCATCCTGATAGGTCGAAAACCCGAAAGGGCGATCTATGCAAAATTAAGAATCATGACAAAGTAACTGCATCAGGTTGGCCATGACTCACTTGGAGCACATTAGTTGTAAAAGAGACTCTGAATCTGAAGCATCCAAATAGTGGAATTCAAAGTTGTTTGGGAGGATAGCGGTTATTGTGTTCAATGTACCTTCCCCTTATATTTACCATTTTCCAAACTTTGTGAGATCCGTGGAGCCACGCCATTGGCAGGCCACCATCCTATTAAGTAAATTTGAGTCTGTGCCTTTTGTTTGAAATTCCCATTTATTCTGTTTATAAAATTTCTTCTATTTTTGATGGTAATACTTGAAGCAAAATATTTTTCAAAATCATAAATCTTTTTCATATCTTTTGGAAAGCATAAACAACAAAAATACATTCTCTCTGAACTCATGAATAAGTGAAGTGTGCGTCAACATCCGTCCTGAGAACGGATAAACTCTGCAGGTTGAACATGGTCAATTGCTTAAAAAAAAAAGAAATAAAGAATAGAAAAAGCTCGGTAAGTCGAAAACCCGAAAGGGCGACTTAAGCAAAAATGAGCGTCCCGGTGGATCGAAAACTCGAAAATGGGGTCCATGCAAAAATTAGGGGCTTACAAAAGAACATATTCCCGGTGGACTGAAAACCCGAAAGGGCGGTCCAGGCAAAAGTTAGGGATTCAAAAAAGGAAAAAAAAACAAAAGATAAGCATGACTAGAGACACCAGTTCTTCTGCAGGTTTTTTTGGATTAGCACGATTTCCCAGGAAGTGTTTATTCCTCATCAGTTGTTCGGGCTCTACCCCGTCAATATTTTGATACGTCCCCTGTGACATCATCCCCAATGAAGATTGCTGAGTGTTTGTACTGCGCCGTCGGTCCACTTTCCATCTTACATGTCCAGTCTTGTCTCATCAAGTTCATCGGTCATACAATCATACAAGTCGATCCTTCATATAGTTATACTATCATACAAGTCAATCCTTCATACAATCATACAAGTCGTATTATCATACATACATTCGTACATACATTCATACATTCATGGATATACACATTCATGCATATACAACATAAGGTCAACATCATTCATACATGTTTGCATTGACCACCCTGAGTCTTGCTTTAACTATCTTTTCACACTAATCGATCATAAACAATTTGTAACCTCCCTTTTCCCAAGTGTCGTCCCTAGTGTGTCTGGTCCAGATATGTCACCCTCTTTTCGCCAAGTGGCAGTTCCTTAACGAACAGCTTGTGCACCTTTTATCATGCCAAGTGATAGTTCCTTAACGAACAGCTTGTGTGCCTTTTATCTTGTCTTTATGCCAAGTGGCAGTTCTTTAATGAGCAGCTTGTGCACCTTCTATCCTGTCTTTATGCCAAGTGGCAGTTCTTTAACGAACAGCTTGTGCACCTTTTATGTTGTCTTTATGCCAAGTGGCAGTTCAAACGAACAACTTGTGCATCTTTTATCTTGTCTTTATGCCAAGTGGCAGTTCTTTAATGAACAACTTGTGCATATCATTTATTTTCATCATGTCGTCAGTGGCTAGTTCGGCAACATCCCGAACAGCTGACATTTACCTTTATTTCTTGTCGTCAGTGACAGTTCGGCAACAGCCCGAACAGCTGACATTTATCTTTTTATCATGTCAACAGTGGCTAGTTCGATTACAGCCCGAACAGCTAACATTTACATTTTTATCCTGTCGTCAGTGGCTAGTTTGGTTACAGCCCGAACAACTGGTATTTATCTTTATTTCCTGTCGTCAGTGGCTAGTTCGGTTATGTCATACCCCATTTTTGACCCGTTTTTATTTCTTTTCTCTCGTCTTTTAGGCCGGAATTTTTTCGTCGTTTCAGACGAAATTTCGGCAGGGAGGTATTTTAAAATACCTCATTTTTGTTCCGAAGGCGACCGTTTTTATTTTATTTATTTTTATTTTCATCATTTATTATTTTTCTTATTATTTTTAGTTTATTCTTTTTTTTTTCTTTTTATTTTTAGTGTTTCCTTTTTTTATTTTCTTTATTTTCGTTTTTATTATTCATAATATTTTAATTTTACTGTCAGTTTTAATTTAGTCATTTTGGTCCATTTTTCAGTCCAAGGCCCAGAGGGGCATTTCAGTCATTTTCATTTACCCATTTTATTTTTACTATAAAAGGCATGCACAGTACCCCAAGTACAGGGAATTACCCAGTCAGAGTCAGTACACCCAGTCACAGTACAATCAACAGTACCAATCAGAGCCACCACTCCCTCAACCACAGAACCACCCACAACCACCAACAAAAATCCATTTTCCGGCCAAAAAAACTAAAAATTTTCTCCTCTTTTCTTTCCTTTTCAAAACCGAAAACCATCAACAACCAAAAAACCAAAAGAAAAACTCAAAAGAAATTAGTCTTGCATAACCAAACCAGAACCGAACTCCTTTCACAAAAGCCAGGCCAAACTGTACACGAACCAGCATACCACAAACACAAGAACAAAAGGTAGCTTTTCAACCCGTTTTTAAAATCAAGATCTACAAAGTTCTGTTAGGAATCTCAGAAAACTAAGCTCGGATTCGGAACAAGAATAAAAATGGATTTCTAAAAACGTAAAAATTTTTGAAACGGAGAATTTTTTTTTCTCCGGCGCGGTGGTGCCGCCGGCGACCACCGCGCCGGAAAAAGGAAACTGACGTGTGAAGAAGAGAGAGGAGAGAGCTTCAGCTTTTTTCAGAAAGAAAGAGAGAGAAAGAAAAGTGTTGTTTGATTTTTTTTTGTTAGCTTTTCCTTTTATACTAATGCAAAATGCCTTGGATCTAGTACACCCATTTGTTTGTGTTCCAATGAACCATCAGGGATGGACCGTTGGATCTTGGATCTAACGGCCTGTATTTATTCCCTGTTATAATCAAATGTGTGTCCCTCCTTGGCTTTTCCTGTATTCCTTTTCTTTTAGTCCTTTGATTTTTAATCTGGTGGCTGAGGTTAAGTCCTCTTATGATTAGATCTGGACCCTCTATCTGATCAGATGGTCCAGATTTAATCTGTTTGGGCCCCTTTCTTTTTCTTATTTTCTCTACTCTTTTACTTTCTGCACTCCCCCTATTACTTCTGCACCCCCTTTCTTCCTCTCTATTCTTTTTTTTTTATTTCTTATTTCTTGCACTTTTTTTTATTTCTTTTATTTTTATGCACTTTATTTATTGCTTTTAATTTCCAGTACCATGCATTTTTTTTTTATTTTTATTTTATTGCATCATATTTATTTTTTGTCTTGCATTTTCTATTTTCTTTTATTTTATGCATCATATCTAATTTTATGCCTTGCATTTTTTATTTTTTTATTTTTCCTTATTTATTTTCCAGCACCATATTTAATTTTCAGTCTTGCATTTTATTTTCCAGCTCCATATTTATTTTTTGCCTTGCATTTTTATTTTCTTTTATTTTATGCATCATATTTATTTTATTGTCTTGCATTTTTATTTTCTTTTAGCATCATGTTTATTTTTATGTCTTGCATTTTTATTTTATTTTCAGCATCATATTTATTTTATGCCTTGCATTTTTATTTTTTTATTTACTTTAAGCACCATATTTATTTATTGTTTTGCATTTCATGCATTTTTTATTTCTTTTTAGCATATTTACTTTAATGCATTGCAATTTTATTTTATTTTATTATTTTTGTCATTTATTTTCTTGCCATTAGAATGTATCTAGGTCCAATGTAAATAAAAATATAAATGAGAATATGCACCGACACCACATTTATTTTTTATGCTTTATGCCGAGGACGATTATGTAATTTGGACCGAATCCGAGGAAAAGGACCCTCACTTGATCCAATGTCATTTTGAGGGATCCGGTGCGTTTAGATATCTCAGCATAATTTAGTCTCAGGACCTTAGGATTTAATCAAAATTTTCATAAAAAAGTCAAAAAAGTCAAAATCCAAAAATATTTTATAACCAAAATCTTCAAAAAGTCAATCTTTTATCTTTTCTTTCTTAATCAAACTTTAATCAACTTTTAATCAATCAAACCTTTTTCAATTTAAAATCAATCAAACTCACCTTTTTTATTCTTCTATGCCTTTCGGCTTCTTATCTTTCTCAAAACCTTTTTTTCAAAACTTTAAAATCAACCAAAACAAATCACTCGGCTTTTTACCCCGAACTACGAGATTTTGATCCCGCTCGGGTACGTAGGCAAAAGACTTTGTCTTTCCAAATCAACAAAATTACAAAAACATTTTCCTTTCTTTTACTCTCATTACTTTAATCTTTTCACACTTAAGCATTTATTTTACAAACAAATAATCAATTTAGCATAAAGATAAAATAAGCAAGAGGTTCCTATAGAGTACTATAGACGTTTAGGGTGCTAATACCTTCCCTTTGCGTAACCAACCCCCGGACCTTGATCTCTCTAAAAATAGGGTTTTTCGAACTTTCTCCCTTTCCTCGGAAAAATAAAAGATCGGTGGTGAATCTTAAAATTGCGAGTCAACGCTAATTAATAGCTTGATATCCAAAAATCACCGCGACAGAAAAATGGCGACTTCACTGGGGATAAAAATCCTAAGTGGGTTAAACCTATCTTGCTTTTCTTTATCTTTATGCTTTATTATCATTTATATTTGTAAATATGTGCTTAAGTGTTTATCCTTTTACGTGTGTGGTGAGATAAGTCCTACACCCGGACTTGAGGGAAACATAAGATAGGACGGTGGTATAATCATAGTGTCTTTCCGAGAGTAAATTTCGGATGTGGCACATGTGATAACCCCACTCAACGGAGGAATCTTGGAAGTATTACTATGTTGACATGAGTAAGTCGTGTCCGGCATTGGTATTTTCAAGTGACCTATGAAGTTGAGGACCTTTAGTTACCTTTAACCCATCTTGGCCTTTTAGGACGTAGTGCGGTGGCTAACCAAGAGTAATCTTGAATTAGTTGATACGCGATACTACACTCAAACGAGACTTTCTTACAAATATTATCGGATCGGGAGTCAATCTCGTAACCCGACGATATTTGGAAGGGGTTGAGGACTTTGGGAACTTGGTAGAACCCGTGATACAGGTACATGTGAAACCATAGTCCTTACCAAATGGCGTGTTTTCCCTTGACTCCAACATTATGGACTTAACCTCGCCATGTTTTCTCCGCTCTTTAGCATAATCATGCATGCATGCATTCATTCATAAACTTTTTTTTCATCAAGTATCGAAAGACTTAGACAAGTTTTGTTGTAAACATCGTAGGAATGAACTTCACATAAAGAAACACTCAGAAACACAATTTCAAAAGCCCAGATTTGATAAGCTTAAGGAAGCTAGGATCTTTAGTGACTAGTCCAGAGGATTTTCTCGAGCTTGTTATGAGAGATCACTTGGCATCCTCAAGTTTGAAATATCAGGGCCCTTTTAAGGTTTCTGTTGATGAACTTCTGAGCATATCCCTTGGCTTTATTCCTAAAAAGGGGATTGTTTGTAATATTTTAAATGAAACGTTCAAAACTATGATGTTTACAATTACTTCGACAAGCCTTTCGATTACAAAACTTTCTTTTTTTGCATAAGCATAATCATGCATCATACTGCATTCATAGTTTCCAAATCGAGTCTTACACTTTGTGTTCACCAATAAAAGGTCAATCAGCCGCCGTCCAAAGAAAGTGGCCCGACGAATTCTCCACAAACTGAATCGCATTTACAACACTATGGCTAATCAGAAAAGAATGGATCTGCTAGAGCAAGAAAACCAGAACCTCCGGGAAGAGGTGGCCAATCTCCGGGAAGGGATGGAGAAGTTGACCTCCATGATGAATGCTCTGTTGGCTTCCCAAGCCCAGACGTCAGTTCCTCAGCCTGTTGTCACTACTTTTGAGCAGCCAATCTTATTTGCTTTACCAACTTCTACCATACTTGCTCCACCGCCCGGCACGTCTAGAGCTTACCCAAGGGGATGCCATTTCTATCAGACGAAGGTTTTCGTCCCACCTCTTTTGGAACCCCAACTCCGGCTATCCAGAAATCAGCTCTAGCCCCAACAAGGGCCTCAGCAACAGAATCGACGACAGCCTCAACAACAGAATCGGGTTCAGCAGACTTCCCATTTTGATCCAATCCCCATGGCATATGCAGAGTTGCTCCCCGTTTTGATTGATAAAAATCTTGTTCAAACTAGGGCACCTCCTAAGGTACCTGAAAGGTTGCCACAGTGGTATAAACTTGATCTCTCTTGTGCTTTCCATCAAGGGGCACCCGGTCATGACGTTGAGCATTGTTATGCCTTGAAAGCCGAAGTCCAGAAGTTGATCCAGGCCAACATCCTATCCTTCAGAGGGTCAAGCCCCGATGTGCAAGTTAATCTACTACCTGGCCATGGGACCCCATCTGTTAATATGGTGCAAGATTGCTCAGAAGCTCACCCTGGTGAAGAAGGTGGCAGTGAATTTTGTAACACATGGCAGAGGTTACTGCAATTGGATCATTGTTGACATTCCCTCAGCTACTCATAGGTCCAAGTAATGTGTCTTGTTGACTTGTCTTTTCAAAAAATTCCTTTCGTTCCGCCCGAGACGAAAGTGAACTTTAGGTTTTTTTGTTTCATGCATTTCCATCATCAAATAAGAAGTCGTTTTGTTCCTGACTATGTTTTTATTATTCTTAGCTTTTTCTGGAAAATGGTAACACAAAAAACCCAAAAATATTTCATTTTTACTTTTATTTCCAATCAATTTCAAAAAAATCTGCATTGTTCACTCATTTTCTAAAATCAATCATCGATCATATGTAGACTGAACATCAATAAACCCGTTGAACACTGTAACCCTATGCTCTCTCCCGACTTTGAGTTCCCTGTTTACGAAGCTGAAGAGGAAGAGGATGAAGGGATTCTTCGAAAAGATCTCTCTGCTACATAAATATGAAAAAGAACATCATTCAGCCTCATGAAGAAGCACTGAAAGTGATTAACTTGGACACTACGGTGTTCCTGATCAAATCTCAGATGAGTGGTGCCATCAAAGCTACCAAAAAAAAAACAAAAAAACAAGAAGCAAAAATCAAACAAAAATCAAAAGCAAAAAAAATCAAAAGCAAAAAAAAACAAAAGCAAAAAAAAAACAAAGAAAGAAAATACATCAAAAGATGGTGCAGAAGATGGTAACCACCTACAAGGACATGTATGAGATGTTACAGAATGCTTTTACACGGATATCGTACTTCAGTGCGTACCTCAACAGGGGTAACCCCTTTTCCCTTTGGTATACAGTATGAGAGTTCTAATGGAAGCCCAGTTGTCAGAGGCTGAATGGTGTCAAAACAGATATGATCAGTTGAACTTACTTGAAAAAACGCATGAAGGCCTTGTGCCATGAGCAGTTATATCAAAAAGGATGAAACAAGCTTTTGACGAGAAAATTCGTCCCCGCGAATTCAAAGAATGAGATCTTGTGCTCAAGAAGGTTTTATCTTTTCAACCCGATTCTAGGGGCAAATGGACGCCTAATTACGAGGGTCCATATGTCGTCAAGAGAGATTTCTCCGGTGGTGCTTTGACTCTTACGACTATGGATGGTGATGAGCTCCCTCGTCCGGTGAACGCCGATGCAGTCAAGAAATACTTTGTCTAAAAAATAAAAGAACAGCTCGGTAAGTCGAAAACCCGAAAGGGCGGCTTAGGCAAAAATGAGCGTCTCGGTGGATCGAAAACCCGAAAGGGCGGTCCAGGCAAAAATTAGAGACATAAAACAGAAAATAATCATCCTGATAGGTCGAAAACCCGAAAGGGCGACCTATGCAAAAGTTAAGGATCAAAAGACAAAGTAACTGCATTGGTCTGATCTCTACTCACTTGGGGCAAATTGAATGTCAAAGAGACTCTAAATCTGAAGCATCCAAGCAGCGAAATTCAAAGTTGTCAGGGAGGATAGTGGTTATTGTGTTCAATGTACCTTCCCCTATATTTACCATTTTCCAAACTTTTTAAGATCCGTGGAGCCATGCCATTGGCGGGTCGCCACTCTTTTAAATAAATTTGAGCCTATTGCCTTTCATTTGGAATTCCTATTTATTCAGTTTATAAAAAAAAAAACTTCTTCTATTTTTGATGGTAGTGCTTGAAACAAAATATTCTTCAAAATCATAAATATTTTTCATGTCTTTTTGAAAAGCACAAACAACAAAACACATTTTCTTTGAACTCATGAATAAGTGAAGGGTGCGTCAACAGCTATCCTGAGAACGGATAAACTCTGCAGTGCTGAACATGGTCAATTGCTTAAAAAAAAAATACAAAAAAAAAAGAACAAAAAAGAAGATAAAAAAAAAAGAAAAGAAAAGAAATGAGCTCGGTAAGTCGAAAACCCGAAAGGGCGGCTTAGGCAAAAATGAGCGTCCCGGTGGATCGAAAACCCGAAAGGGCGATCCAGGCAAAAATTAGGGGCGTACAAAAGAATATTTTCCCGGTGGATTGAAAACCCGAAAGGGCGGTCCAGGCAAAAATTAGGGATTCAAAAAAAAACCAAAGATAAGCATGACCATAGAAGCACCAGTTCTTCTACCAGGTTTTTGGATTAGCACGCTCTCCCCAAGAAGTGTTTATTCCCCATCAGTTGCTGCCTATGTCGGGCTTTACCCCGTCTTTGTTTTGATGTGCCCCAGTGGCACCATCCCCATTGAAGATTGCCAAGTGTTTGTGATGCGACGTCGGGTCACTTTCCCTCTCACCTGCCTAACCTTGTCTCATCAAGTCCATCAGTTATACAATCATACAAGTCAATCCTTCATACAATCACAAGTTAATCAGTCATCCAGTCACATAATTCAATCCTCCATACAGTCATACAAGTCGTGTCGTCATTCATGCATTCATACATTCATGCATATACACATTCATGCATATACAATAAAGACAATATCATGCATACGTGGCTGCATTAACCATCATGAGTCTTGCATCAATTATCTTTTCATTTCAATCAATCAGGAATAATTTGTAACCGTCTTCCCCAGGAAGTGATTACTCCCCATCAATTGTTGCATATGGCGGACTTTACCCCGTCAATGATTTGATATATTTCCAATGGCATCATCTCCAATAAAGATTGTCGAGTGTTTGTACTGCGTCGTTAGTCCACTCCCCATCTCACTTATCCAAACTTGTCTCATCAAATTCATCAATTACACTATCAATCAATCCTTCGTATAGTCATACAGTCACATAAATCATACATGCATTCATACATTCATGCATATACACATTCATGCATACAAACAACATCATGGTTGCGTTAACCACCCTGAGTCTTGTTTTGAATATCTTTCCATAACAATCAATCATGAATAATTTGTAACCCTCTCTTTCCCCAAATGTCATCCCCAGTATTTCATCCCGAGATGTCACCCTCTTTTCGCCAAGCGACAATTCTTTAACAAACAGCTTGTGCATTGTCTTATCCAGTCTTTTGTCGTCAGTGGCAAGTTCGGCAACAATCCGAACAGCTGACATTTATCTTTCATCCAGCTTTTAAATTTCATCCTGCTTTTAAATTTCATCCAGCTTTTAAATTTCATCCTGCTTTTAAATTTCATCCTGCTTTTAAATTTCATCCTGCATTTAAATTTCATCCTGCTTTTAAATTTCATCCTGCATTTAAATTTCATCCTGCATTTAAATTTCATCCTGCTTTTAGATTGCATCCTGCTTTTAAATTTCATCCAGCTTTAAATTTCATCCAGCTTTTAAATTCCATTCAGCTTTTACATTTCATCCAGCTTCTACCTTTATTTCTTGTCGTCAATGGCAGTTCGGCAATAACCCGGACAGTTGGCATTTACCTTTATTTCTTGTTCGTCAATGGCCGTTCGGCAATAATCCGGACAGTTGACATTTACCTTTATTTCTTGTTCGTCAATGGCCGTTCGGCAATAATCCGGACAGTTGACATTTACCTTTATTTCTTGTTCGTCAATGGCCGTCCGGCAATAATCCGGACAGTTGACATTTACCTTTATTTCTTGTTCGTCAATGGCCGTCCGGCAATAATCCGGACAGTTGACATTTACCTTTATTTCTTGTTCGTCAATGGCCGTTCGGCAATAATCCGGACAGTTGACATTTACCTTTATTTCTTGTTCGTCAATGGCCGTCCGGCAATAATCCGGACAGTTGACATTTACCTTTATTTCTTGTTCGTCAATGGCCGTTCGGCAATAATCCGGACAGTTGACATTTACCTTTATTTCTTGTTCGTCAATGGCCGTTCGGCAATAATCCGGACAGTTGACATTTATCTTTATTTCTTGTTCGTCAATGGCCGTTCGGCAATAATCCGGACAGTTGACATTTACCTTTATTTCTTGTTCGTCAATGGCCGTTCGGCAATAATCCGGACAGTTGACATTTACCTTTATTTCTTGTTCGTCAATGGCCGTTCGGCAATAATCCGGACAGTTGACATTTTACCTTTTTCTTGTCGTCAATGGCAGTTCGGCAATAACCCGAACAGTTGACATTTATCTCTGTTTCTTGTCAGTTGGCTAGTTCGGTAATAACCCGAACAGCTGACATTTATCCCCAGTAAAACCATGTGATCCCCCAGTGGAGTCGGACCCCGTTTCCTTTAACAGACTCGGGTATCCTTTTGTCTTGTTGTCCCCAGTCGGGTCATCTTCGCCGTCGTGCATTCATACTTGCATTGCGAGCATTCACAACATTACATGCATAGCATCATATGCATAGCATTGCGTTCATAACGTTTTGCATTTTGAAACTGGTCAAAAATGGTGTACTTTGTATTTAAGTCTCTTCGACCCGTCGATTTTAAAATTTCACTTTTAAATCTCCGTAACGAAGAAACTTAAATAGGGGCATCTGTCATACCCCATTTTTGACCCGTTTTTATTTCTTTTCTCTCGTCTTTTAGGCCGGAATTTTTTCGTCGTTTCAGACGAAATTTCAGCAGGGAGGTATTTTAAAATACCTCATTTTTGTTCCGAAGGCGACCGTTTTTATTTTATTTATTTTTATTTTCATCATTTATTATTTTTCTTATTATTTTTAGTTTATTCTTTTTTTTTATTTTTATTTTTAGTGTTTCCTTTTTTTATTTTCTTTATTTTCGTTTTTATTATTCATAATATTTTAATTTTACTGTCAGTTTTAATTTAGTCATTTTGGTCCATTTTTCAGTCCAAGGCCCAGAGGGGCATTTCAGTCATTTTCGTTTACCCATTTTATTTTTACTATAAAAGGCATGCACAGTACCCCAAGTACAGGGAATTACCCAGTTAGAGTCAGTACACCCAGTCACAGTACAATCAACAGTACCAATCAGAGCCACCACTCCCTCAACCACAGAACCACGCACAACCACCAACAAAAATCCATTTTCCGGCCAAAAAAACTAAAAATTTTCTCCTCTTTTCTTTCCTTTTCAAAACCGAAAACCATCAACAACCAAAAAACCAAAAGAAAAACTCAAAAGAAATTAGTCTTGCATAACCAAACCAGAACCGAACTCCTTTCACAAAAGCCAGGCCAAACTGTACACGAACCAGCATACCACAAACACAAGAACAAAAGGTAGCTTTTCAACCCGTTTTTAAAATCAAGATCTACAAAGTTCTGTTAGGAATCTCAGAAAACTAAGCTCGGATTCGGAACAAGAATAAAAATGGATTTCTAAAAACGTAAAAATTTTTTGAAACGGAGAATTTTTTTTTCTCCGGCGCGGTGGTGCCGCCGGCGACCACCGCGCCGGAAAAAGGAAACTGACGTGTGAAGAAGAGAGAGGAGAGAGCTTCAGCTTTTTTCAGAAAGAAAGAGAGAGAAAGAAAAGTGTTGTTTGATTTTTTTTTGTTAGCTTTTCCTTTTATACTAATGCAAAATGCCTTGGATCTAGTACACCCATTTGTTTGTGTTCCAATGAACCATCAGGGATGGACCGTTGGATCTTGGATCTAACGGCCTGTATTTATTTCCTGTTATAATCAAATGTGTGTCCCTCCTTGGCTTTTCCTGTATTCCTTTTCTTTTAGTCCTTTGATTTTTAATCTGGTGGCTGAGGTTAAGTCCTCTTATGATTAGATCTGGACCCTCTATCTGATCAGATGGTCCAGATTTAATCTGTTTGGGCCCCTTTCTTTTTCTTATTTTCTCTACTCTTTTACTTTCTGCACTCCCCCTATTACTTCTGCACCCCCTTTCTTCCTCTCTATTCTTTTTTTTTTTATTTCTTATTTCTTGCACTTTTTTTTATTTCTTTTATTTTTATGCACTTTATTTATTGCTTTTAATTTCCAGTACCATGCATTTTTTTTTATTTTTATTTTATTGCATCATATTTATTTTTTGTCTTGCATTTTCTATTTTCTTTTATTTTATGCATCATATTTAATTTTATGCCTTGCATTTTTTATTTTTTTATTTTTCCTTATTTATTTTCCAGCACCATATTTAATTTTCAGTCTTGCATTTTATTTTCCAGCTCCATATTTATTTTTTGCCTTGCATTTTTATTTTCTTTTATTTTATGCATCATATTTATTTTATTGTCTTGCATTTTTATTTTCTTTTAGCATCATGTTTATTTTTATGTCTTGCATTTTTATTTTATTTTCAGCATCATATTTATTTTATGCCTTGCATTTTTATTTTTTTATTTACTTTAAGCACCATATTTATTTATTGTTTTGCATTTCATGCATTTTTTATTTCTTTTTAGCATATTTACTTTAATGCATTGCAATTTTATTTTATTTTATTATTTTTGTCATTTATTTTCTTGCCATTAGAATGTATCTAGGTCCAATGTAAATAAAAATATAAATGAGAATATGCACCGACACCACATTTATTTTTTATGCTTTATGCCGAGGACGATTATGTAATTTGGACCGAATCCGAGGAAAAGGACCCTCACTTGATCCAATGTCATTTTGAGGGATCCGGTGCGTTTAGATATCTCAGCATAATTTAGTCTCAGGACCTTAGGATTTAATCAAAATTTTCATAAAAAAGTCAAAAAAGTCAAAATCCAAAAATATTTTATAACCAAAATCTTCAAAAAGTCAATCTTTTATCTTTTCTTTCTTAATCAAACTTTAATCAACTTTTAATCAATCAAACCTTTTTCAATTTAAAATCAATCAAACTCACCTTTTTTATTCTTCTATGCCTTTCGGCTTCTTATCTTTCTCAAAACCTTTTTTTCAAAACTTTAAAATCAACCAAAACAAATCACTCGGCTTTTTACCCCGAACTACGAGATTTTGATCCCGCTCGGGTACGTAGGCAAAAGACTTTGTCTTTCCAAATCAACAAAATTACAAAAACATTTTCCTTTCTTTTACTCTCATTACTTTAATCTTTTCACACTTAAGCATTTATTTTACAAACAAATAATCAATTTAGCATAAAGATAAAATAAGCAAGAGGTTCCTATAGAGTACTATAGACGTTTAGGGTGCTAATACCTTCCCTTTGCGTAACCAACCCCCGGACCTTGATCTCTCTAAAAATAGGGTTTTTCGAACTTTCTCCCTTTCCTCGGAAAAATAAAAGATCGGTGGTGAATCTTAAAATTGCGAGTCAACGCTAATTAATAGCTTGATATCCAAAAATCACCGCGACAGGTTACATCCCGAACATCTGCATTTGCCCTTTACCGTCACTTTGTTGTCAGTGACTAGTTCGACTACATCCCGAACAGCTGGCAAGTTACTTTTATTTTCGTCTTTACCTCAAGTGGCAAGCTCTACAAACGAGCGACTCGTGGTCAGTGTCCGTTTCCCCTCACACGTCTTTTCAGCTATCAATGCAATAGTTGATCCTACTTCCCCAGTGAAACCATGCTATCCCCAATGGAGTCGGATCCCGTTCTTTACCAGACTTGGGTATTCTTTTGTTTTGTTATCCCCAGTCGAGTCACCTTCGTCGTCTCGCATCGCGAGCATTCACAGCATCGCATGCATAGTCTTGCATTCACAGCATCGCATGCATAGTCTTGCATTCATACCAGCATCGCATGCATATCATTGCATCCATAACGTTTTACAGTCGAAATTGGTCAAAAATGGTGTACTCTGTATTTAAATCTCTTCGATCCGTCGAATTAAAAATTTCACATTTAAGTCTCCGTAACAAAGAAATTTAAATAGGGGCATCTGTCATACCCCATTTTTGACCCATTTTCATTTCATTTTTTCTCTTCCTTTTAAGCCGAGGTTTTTCGGAAGCTGAACCTTCAGAAGCACCTACTTCAGAAGTACTTTCAGAAGCATTGGAGCTGTTTATTTTCTCACCTGGTCTTTTGAAGATTTAATTGAAGAATTCATTCATGTTACTTATTCTCCAATCTGCGTGTGTTTCCAGAAGGAAGATATTTTCGAAAGATATATTTTTTAGATTGGATATTTTTATTTGTGTAAATATACTTTCAAAAGAGATCTTTGGAAAATATATTTCTGAAAAATATTTGTTTCAATATATTTCTGAAAAGAATAATTGATGCAAATATGTGTTCTAGCCTGAAGAAAGATTTTATGGTGAAATATATTTCTAAAGAAGAATTTTGGATGACTGGGGGGCATAAGACTTGACTCGGGAATAACGCCATATCATCCATAAACAAATGGCCAAGCCGAAGTTTCAAACAGAGAAGTAAAAAGAATTCTTGAGAAAACAGTTTCGGCATCAAGGAAAGATTGGTCATTAAAGCTTGACGAGGCTTAATGGACTTATAGGACAGCTTTCAAATCACCTATAGGTCTCACTCCATTTCAAATGGTGTACGGGAAAGCTTGTCACTTGCCGGTCGAACTGGAGCACAAAGCGTTTTGGGCGCTTAAATTTCTGAATTTTGACCAAGAACAAGCAGGAGAAAGGAGGAATATTCAAATACAAGAATTGAAAGAGTTGAGGAACCAAGCTTATGAGTCATCAAAGTTGTACAAAGAAAGAGCGAAGCAGTACCATGACAAGAGGATCATAAAAAGAGCGTTCAAGCCGGGGGCAAATGGTATTATTGTTCAATTCAAGGCTTAAGCTGTTTCCCGGAAAGCTGAAATCCAAATGGTCCGGCCCGTTCATGATTAAAGATAAAGCCCTATGGAGCGGTTGAATTGGAAGATCCAGTCACCAAAGCTAGCTGGACGGTTAATGGACAGAGGTTAAAGCCCTACTTTGGTGGTGAAGTTGATCTTCTCACAGCGACAATTTCACTCAACGATCCGTGATCAAATATTGAAACAGGCGTCGATCTAATGACGTTAAACAAGAGCTTGTTGGGAGGCACCCCAATTTTGTAAGTACACTTGTTTATTGCTTTGCATTTTAGGTTATAGGTCACATTGCACCACAAACACAAACCAACACACAAGCTGAAACATAAAATTTTACATGTCATAACTCGCCCAGCGAGTAAAAATCTCGCCCATCAAAAATTACAGGTCATTTGACCAAGTTTGACTTGAGTACACTCGCCATGGCGAGAATAATATCGCTCAAGGAGATGGTTCAATCTGACAGTTACGATTTCCCAAGCCACTAACTCTCATTAACTCCTCTTAACCACTCCTAACCACTCATTACCTCTTCCAAAACCGGTTCTACACACCCTTTCACCTTATCATACCAAGAACACCAAAAATTTCTCAACTTCTCTCAAAAACTCTCCCAATTTCTCTCAAACCTTAAAAACCAAAATCATCCAAGTCAAGATCAAGCACTCACTCTTCATTTCATCTCTACATCTTGCATTTTATCAACATGTTTGAGTCTTTCTTTTTGTTTTATTTAAAATTCGAAAATGGGTATGAAATTTTGATTGAATAGCATTAGGTTTTTAACTTTGTGTGATAATAGGAATTAAGGTGCTTTAGGTTCGAATTTCTGAGTGTGAGAAATGAACTAGAATAACAACACACATTGCCATGAAAAAAATCAAATTTAATCAATTTTTGAAAACTAACCCATTTTTGTAAAATTTGAAATAAACATGGGTATGTGATGTTTTTATGCAATGGTTGTCATTTTAATTCATTTCTATGTTACTGGGTGTGTTTTAAAAATGATTTTGGCTATCACAGAGTGTTTTTCGAGAAAAAAAATCAAATTTTTAAGCTTACTCGCCTAGGCGAGTATTCATATGGAAAACCCAGAATTTGAATGATTACTCGCCATGGCAGCCTATAGCTCGCCAAGCGAGTAACATCAGAACCTGAAAATTTTTCTTTTTCTCTGAGTTTTCCTATTCCATTCCATGCTAATCTTTATATACCTTGTACTGTATGAATTTTCTGGTTGTTTTGCAGGAATGGCACCCAAGCAACGAACCACCGGTAGCAAGCGGAAACAAGCCGAGACATCTCAAGCACCCATCCCGTTTGATGCTAGCCGATTTCGAAGTGTGCACCATGTTGCATGTTATCAAGAATTGCTGAAGAGGAAGTTCTGGCACGAGAAGGAATTCATCATCAACCCGGAAGGGAAATACAATGGAATTGTTGGGATTTTTTAGGAGAGAAAATGGGACAAGTTAGTCAAACCCCCCACCAAAATCAAACCCCCCACCAAAATCAATGCGAACATAGTTCGCGAATTCTATGCCAATGCAATACCCAATGACCCTGAGGACCCTTTCCAGTTTGAGACCTTTGTCCGAGGTCGAATTGTACATTTTGATCGTGCAGCGATCAACACCTACCTTGGTCACCCTATACCACCTCGTGACTCAGAGTATCTTTGTGATTTCCATAAGCATCAGGCCAAAGGCGATTGGGACCACGCTGAGATTAAGAAAGCAATTTTCAAAGAGGGTAAGGACTATGATATAAGTCCAGCCGGGAGACCATTTAGAGCCTTGAAACAACACATGACTCTCCCCACCCAAGTCATCCTTAATCTTATCCTCCACAATATCCACCCTAAAAGCCACACTTCCTCTACCACTCTTGAAGTAACCCCTCTCATCTACTACATTTTAGCCGGAAAACAAGTGATGTAGCCCGAATCATTGCCAATGAGCTCAAAACCATTGCTCTAAATGGAATCTCCACCTCAAAAGCCCACTTTCTTTTCCTTGCCTAATAATGGGTATTTGCATAAGTGCCCGGATTGTCCTGCCTCCTCAAGTTCATGAGCAAATCGTCAATCCGGTGGATGACGCCTACATTGCTCGTCATAATGAAGACAAGAAATCAAAGCAAGCAGCCGGCCAGCCTGAATCATCTTAAGCCCACCAGGAACAACCTCCTCAGCAACTCCAATTCTCTGATTGGGATCCCAGGTATCTTGCTTCTTTTAACCACACATGGGATGCACTAGAGGCAAACAACAGAGGTCGGCTCGGACTCCAGGAGTCCATATATAGCTTGCAGCTGCAGTTGGGACTTCCATCAGATCCTGCTCAGCATTTGATGACTCCAGAGCATTTTCGGACTTATGTTGCATATCTTGAGGACAAGTCTTTTTATCATGGAGGGGGTGGTTCACGTGCAGCTGCTACTGAAGGTGTAGGGAATGAAGAGGAAGGTGGATCAGATGAAGCAACACAAAGTGATGAGGACATGGAGGAGTGATGAAAGGAGAAAGAAATAGACTTGAAAGCTCCCGCTAACTGAGTGACATATTTTATAAAGTTGTCAGTCAATTCTTTCTTTCTCCTTCATATTATCTTTTTGGCTTAATCGTTTTAATTTAATCTGAACAATTTGCTTCTGTAATGTTTAATTTTGCACTTGTGAACCTAAATCTTTTATGTTTTTATGTTTCCGTATTTTGGAATTGTTGTATTATGTTTATTTCAAACAATGTTCAGTATTTTATTTTATCTAACAAATGAAAGAAATTTGCTCAAAAATTCAAAAGTAAAGTGCTTGAATGAAAGCCAACGATTGAGCAAAGTATCAGGTGAGTGATTATGATATAAAGTTTGTGACAAAGCGCAGAGTTAAGGTACTTGTTTCTTGCTTTTCTAGGTGTGTATTTGAATGTGAAATGAGTACTTTGCACAAAATTTATCTCATTTAGTTTGACGCGATAACATGCTTATGTATGAACCACTTAGAACTAGCCTAAATGTGAGGAATCCTCAAGTACTATGCATATATGCAGGAGACCGGTATTTATTGTTTAACTCGGTTGTTTTATGTTAAATCTGAAAAACTGTTTTAACTGTATGAAAGCACAGAAATGATCAAGGCATTCTTTTTGAAATTGAGAAGAAAACACTTAACCACAGAAAGCCTACCCAATGAGAAAGTGAGTATTTGATAACCTTATTTGAGCCTAATGAATCAGAATCTTTAACTTTGAACTGTCAATATTCATAAGCACAATGCTTAATGAATTTTCCCAAGTTTTCCAAAAATCCAGTTCATAGTTAAAGCACTACTGGATTCTAATATTTTTACCTTCATTTTGAACCCTAAACCATCATGTATATAAGTCCCGTGCCTGATGATAGGGGAACATTCAATTAGGGTATTATTTTGTATAAGTTGGGGAGAAAAGGGAGGTATTACATTTATGTCAAGTAATGGTGAAATTTGAAAATTGATCTTGACAACAAGTTGTACAAAAGAAAAAAAAAAGAAAAGAAAAGAAAAGAGAAAGAAAGGAAAAAGAGAAAAATTATAATAAATCGAAAAAGTTGTCAAGATCAAAGTACTACTTGTATATCACCAAGGGTTGATAAAGAGAATTTGGAGGAAGGGAGTTCACTATTTGTTTTGTGTAAATAGAAAGAATGTTCCTATATGCTTGGCCAATTGAATTTAATTTTCCCACATATGACCTTTCTTTTGAAACCAGACCAAGTTACAACCCTAAAAGACCTTTTGATCTATGCTTTTGTGCTTTTTGAAATGATATTTGGATGAACGCATAACTTAATCAGGATGTTAGCAGATTTGCCGGATGTGTGTTCAAAAGCCTCACAACATGAGTTCAATTTGTTTCATTTACTTTCAAAGAAGTGTGTTAGGTGTGGTTCATTGATAAATATGTTATTGATTTGAATTGTGTGATATGAATTTTGTGTATATGACTTAAGTCACATTCACAGTATATATCTGGATTAATGATAAACTTCACATCTGCCCGCACAGTCACAGTTGAATCATGCATCTGAGAAACTTTTCTTTAAACTTTAGATTTCTGCATTATGCTCAAAACTTTGTCCAAAGCCTTGAAATTTTCCTTTTTGAATCTTTTGTTTGAGGACAAACAAAGAACTAAGTTGGGGAGTATTTGATAAGTGTTAGAAAGTGAGTAAATTCATGTCATATTACAAGGTACTTTAGTTACTTGTTTTACAAGTTACCTAAGGAAAAGCTTAGAATTTACGAATAAATGCCATTTATGCTTTGTATGCCTTACTCTACCCCATTTGTGTAGGAAAATGCAAGCCAGGACTTGAAATTAGAGAAGAATCAAGAAGAAAAGATTAAATCAACTAGCCAGGCGAGCACAAGGCGAGAGAATGGCGAGTTTAGGCAGAGAATTCCAAGATTTTAAAAGTCTAACTCGTCGGGCGAGTGCAGGGCGAGTCCTCAGTGAGCTTAGGCAGAGAGTTTCAGAAGGAGATGAAGCATGGATTTCGCCCAGCGATATTTACCCTCGCTCAGCGAGCCAAGGCAGTTTAAGGAGATTTGATGACGTGGCCAAAAACCACTGGCAAAGAAAGCTTAACTTGCCTGGCGAGTGGAATATCGCTGAGCGAGATGTCACTTTCAACTTTTATTATTTAAGCTTTGTCTCATACTTTTAGAGATTATTAGGTTATACTTTCAGAAAGAGAATAGGGCTAAAAAGAGGTGTTATTCAAAGAGCTAAAGTGATTAAGTGTAGATTAACTAAGAATCTTTGAGAAATCAAGTCTTGGCAATGGATCTTCATCTTTCTTTCCACTTTTGTATTGTTGTCATGACAATGAACAACTAAATCCCATTTGTTGGGATTAGAGGTAATTAATCAAGCTTAGATGTAATCTTTTGATCTTTCAAATATATATGATTCTAGCATTTTATATATCATTGAGTTTATTCTTGTTATTCATTCTTATGTTTGATTTAAATGTTATTGAAACATATTTTGAATCTAGGGTTAGAATAATCTTCTATCAAAACAAGAATTCTAGACATAGGATTGTGTTTTGATAATCACATAAAGTATCAGAACTTAATGCTATTGGATCGTTTAATAGATTGAGAAATCGTCGATTAAACGATATGATCGATCTCACAACATCATTTAGACATGAATGATGCTGTCGAGTGATGTGTGATAATATCGTATAAAAGGAAAAAAAAAGCTAGAATCCATATATATGATCATTAGAATATAGTCGATGTTTAATTGATGAACTTTGATTCCAACGCTTTTACGCCCTATTACTCTCCGTTTTTATTAACGCTTTAAAGTCGAATAGTTTATAGCAAACAAATGATTAAACCCTAACTTAAAATGATAATCGGTGTTGAACGGTTTATGGTATCACATTAGCCCCTGAGGAAACGATATAAAACTTTTGGCTAACATCACCCCTCTTGGCTCGGTTTCTCTTAATGTGGATGGTAGCGTGTTTACGAATTCAGGTTTAACAGGGTTTGGTGGTCTTATTCGAGATCATGAAGACTCTTTTCTATGTGGTTTCTATGGTAATATTGATCCCTCTTGTATTTTACATGCTGAGATTCTTGCACTTTATCATGGTCTTGATTTGTGTTGGTCGACTGGTTGTCAGCGAGTTATTTGCTATTCAGATTCCTTGCATGTGATTCAATTGGTTCAGGATTCACTTAATATGTTTCAAAGATTTGGTAACTTGATTAGCTTAATTAAGAAGCTCTTCAGTCAAGATTGGATTGTTGATCTGTGTCATACTCTTCGGAATGGCAACTCTGCTGATTGTTTGGCTAAGTTAGGTGCTAAAAGTTATGAGAAATTAGTGCGTTTAGATACAACTCCTCCATATTTATCCTCCATGTTGCTTGATGATGTGCTAGACATCTTTTTTTTTTGTACATACTTTTTTCAATGGAATAAACATCAATTTTGTTCACTAAGATTTGGTCAACACTCTTTACTCCTTTTCATTTGCATAATTTTTTTTCCATATATTTTTTTAGCAGTTTTTTTCCATATATTTAACAACACATGATTGAAATTTTTTACATTTCTAATACTACCTCTAGTCTCTTCTAAGCGTATACTACCTCTGGTCTCTATTATAAAAGAAAATTTACTTTTAAAATTCATTCAATAGATGATGTATCTGAAATATATTATAAAACTAGATACATTATTTATAAAAAATTATTTTTCTATTGTAATAGAGACGGGAGAGACTATATACGTTGCTAATAGCTATTTCTCTTAGTAAAGATGCCTTGAGTAACTACTAACTATTAATATCAATGCCTACGGGGGAATCCTTAGAAGGTTTGAGATTTACGATTGGTTATGAGCTTATGGCATGAAAGTGAAGATTTCTCTTAAAGTGCAACTTGAGCATATATTAGTCATGAAGAAGCTGTTTTGGATTCATAAGTCTTGTAAAGCTATTATTATCTGTTTATAATTAGTCAAATTTCAATTCACATGAATATTTAGAATATAGATTTCCATCAACAATAAAAAAAAAAAAAACTGAAAATGGATAGTCCTCCCAAAATGTTTGGAAGTTAAAACAAGAGGAATTGAAACTACTACCCATAAAAATCAACAGTCACTAATTAAAGTTAAACATCCAGAAATACAAATGAAGATAGTACTATAACCGTAAAACAACATTAAACATTAAAACGCATAAGTCATTAAGCACTTACACTGTAATAAGCATTCACTAATTAAGCTTAACCATAACTAAGCTAGAACACAATACCAAACTGAATCTTCTTTTTTTTCCTAAATAAAAAAAGCAAAACCAAGAAAATCATCAGAGATAGCTATCGCTTGACAGAAGCAGGTCGAGAGAGCACTAGCAAAAAAGGATAAAACTTGAACACAAGAAACAGTGTCGTTTTGTTTGTTATACTCCTCAGTGAAAGAAAGTTTTGGAAGAACCATGTTCAGAAAAATTCTGTTGCTGTTGTTGTTGTTGTCTTTTCTCTGATAATTTTCTGAGCAAAGAGAATTGTTCCATGGAGAAAACACAGTAACCTTGTTCACAAAGCTTTGTTTGTGCAACAGGTGAGTTCACAAGAATCTGCAATGCTTGGTTTCTGTTCAGCTTCTCCAAGTCATTAAAAACACCACCAGAGACGTTTCCACCGCCACCATAGCCGACACCGTGAGAAGGCATTGATTGAAGAACAGATAACTGTGCCTGCAAAAACTTAACATATTTATAAGCTTCTTCGTAAAGAGTAGCTTGATCCATTTTCTTGTCCCATGGCATTAGTTTCTGAAGACAACGTGTTTTCTCACTTAGTTTTTGTCTTCTTTGTCTTGCTAAGTTGCTTTGTGGAATCAAAGAAGAAGGTGAAGGGTTTTTTCCACGAGGTTGTTGTTGTGGTGGTGGTGGTGGTGGTGATGGGGTGGTTTCTGGGTGGAGACGTTTTCTGGGTGAACGGAGTTGAGGAAGACGGTGGAGAGGTTCAAAAGGTGGTAGGTATTTAGGGAAGAAGTTGAAGGGTTGTTGTGGGAGATATTCTTCTAATGAAGGTAGGTTAAAAGGGTGTTCTGGTTTTGGAACAAGGAAGTGTTTTTTGTTGTTGTTAACGTTATTGAAAAGATCTTGTGTTTGGTCTATGGATTCAGGGAAGTTAGGGAGAGGAGGTGAGTCGTCGGTTAAAGTGTGGTGGAAGTTGTCGGAGAAGAAGGAAGGGTTGAGAGTGAGAAGAGATTGAAGGGTGAAGTTGGAGAATATTGGGTCAATGGTGGAGAAGATTGAGTGTGAATTTGGGTCCATTGAAAATGAAAGTGTGAAGAAAAAGGTTGCATGAAAATGTTATGTATCATGGAATGATGAGATTATATATAGTACTAGTACTAGTGCTCGTGTGTATTCATCATTTGAAAATGTTAACATGTGCATTCATAAAAAACAAAATGTTAACCGTGAGTATTTTATATAATAAATACAAATTCATTATTATTGTTATTATGTTATTATTAGAGAAGGAGTGAATGAGTAGCTAGCTACCAAAAGAGGAGTGACCAATGTTCTCCTTTACTTATAACAATTACTCCATAATCAAAAGTTATTATAAACACAATAATTAATCTTACTACTAATTTTTTAGTCAAAAAAGGAACATTACTACTTTGCGGTAAAAAAACAAAAAAGAATACTACTACTTAGTATTATAAGAATATCAATTCACACATAGGAGTAGTAGTTTTTTTGAGGGGACAAGGGAGTAGTTAACGTTAAGAAAAATTATTCATTTTGTGTGAAGATAACTTTAAACAAAAAAATTTCAATCGATGTTTAGTCAAATAATATAATAACATAAAAAATAGTTAGTTAATTAGTGATATTGTTTAACAAATAATTAATCCTCTATAAAAAAACAAATAATTAATCCTCTTATGACTGCAAAACTAATTAATCTTACTACTAATTAGTGATATTTCAATTTAAAGAAAGATAGTTTATTTTATAGAAATTTAAAGAAAGATAGTTGTTAACTTTATTGAATTTATTTTTTAAATTGAAAGATGCTTGTATCATGTTATTGAAAACCATTTGAGAAATACAATCAGGTAATAGTACAAACTCATGAGAAGAGGATCAATTAAGTAACATTCTAGCAAGAGGGAATACCCACCAAATTTGTATCTCTTCACACAAAAACAAACTAAAAGAGATATTATAATTGTTGAGATTGTTAGGATTAGTTGGTTAATTAGAATTAGTTAGTTACTCAATTAGTTAGTAAAATTAGAAGTTGATTACACAATTGGTTTGGTCATTGAGTCCTATAAATTGGACTATTATGAACTCATTTCATCATCTTTTTCAATCAAATTCTCAAGAGTATTCATATGCCTCTATCTTTCGGATGTGTATGATCTTTGGCCATCTCATATCTCATGATTCTTAACTTAACAATAACGAGACCAATTGTAGTTTTATTTAAACTATTCAATTAATTTTCTTTGAAATGATAACGGTGCAGGAGAGACACGTGGTAAGGAGAGATTAGAGGAGAGAGAGAGAGAGATTGTACAGCTAGCTGTGACTGCGAGGGAGGGAGGGAGGGAGTGAGTGAGCAGTAAACAACGGTTTGTTATGTCTCTTCTGCTGTAGCCGTTTTGTGCAGGTCCAATGTTTGTGTTTTTTGTCCTTTCTCTCTTTTTGGCTTCATCCTCATCATCACACCCAGGTTAATTACCTTCTTTTATTCTTTTTTTCATATCATATATCATCATAAACGAAGCATATAACATGTCATCACCATGGTTTATTTGTGCACCATGATTCGGCTGACGAAGATACACACATTTCATCACCATGTTATTGTTATATATAGTTAAGTCAGGCTATACTTTTACATTCATATATGAATCATATAATATGATCATTGGGGGTCATTCTTTTTTCTAGGACTCTTGAATTGAATCACTTATTTGATTACCATACTAATGGTACTAAAATAGTAACCTCTTATTTATTTATTTAACAAATAGACCTTTCTTATTATTTCTTTAATTTGATGATAAAATAGACCCAAAAAATAGATATAGTCGGTGAGGCAATATTCATAATTGATCTTTGTGGTTCTTTATACTAAAAATATTGAATTTTTTCATTATTAATATTATAAATACTAGCGGAAAGACGGGCACTACCGTGCCTGTCTATCCGCTCTTTTTATTACACTAACATGTGTATATATTTTATTATATTTGTTTGTATAATTTTGATTATAACTTTTAAATTTTTAAATATTAATGGAAATTATTCATACATCGATTTATCTACAAATTATTGTCAAGGCATATAACGAAATTATTTATCAACTCGACATATTTTGGTTTGCCTGTATATAAAATAAAAATAAAATAACGATCATTTATTGTTTATTCTAAAAAATATTTAGTAAAATCATAACATAAATGTATAAATGACTTGTTATGTAAAGGAAAAATCATATGATCTTGATAATAGAATATCTTTAAAAAACTACATTATTTGTAAAGTCTTCATCTTCTCCTAGTATTTCTTTGATGAGAACTTTTGTTGAATATTTTGAGAAACTCCTCTTGATAAAGCTACATATATATAATTGACCATGACTGAAAAATGTTGTGGAAGATAGATTCCAATATTGGAAATGGTTTGCCCTTGTGACTTATTTATGGTAATAACAAAATTTAGTCTAACAGAAAATTGTTATCTACTAAGCACAAAAGTAAGTCCTAAACTCACATTTGTTTTGAATTTAAGTATGGGCAAGAATGTTCTTTTTCCTGCATTGTTTCATGATAGGATTTCCACATCCAACATATTCATAAACAATCCACAACATAATAATCGTGTCCCATTACACATGCCATATTTAGGGTCTATGTTTTGCAACAACATTAAAATTCATTTATTCTTTGGTTAAAAAAATTAAATTCTATGAGTTTTTAAATTTTTTACCTTTGATTTTTTTAACCGAAGAATGCATGAATTTTAATTTTTTTTTTATCAATGCATGAATCTGAATTTTTTTTTAGGCGAAAGTCAAATATTTTGTTTTTTTGACAAATATTTTGGTTATTCATCATCAAATTATAGAACAACATATATGAAAAAAAAAATCTGGGAAAGGATCCATATATGAAATTGAAATCATCGAACTTTAAAAAAAAAGGACAAATCTCAATGACCCAAATAATATGGACCAGAGATTTTATATTTTTTTTTGTGAAATAAACTAAATAAAACAAATATTAATGATTCCAAAATAATTTCAAAATAAAATAATTTTTTGTTTTTTGGGATTTTATGATTACAGGGATCGAGAGAACATAAATTAGTGAAAAGAGAAACAAAAATGATTCAAGAATAAATATTTTATCTCGCATATGTTAAGAGGACTCACATATGATAGGAGTCAATATTTTCCTCTTTAATTGCTCCTTTGAAAATAATTTATCTTAGTGTATCGATGATAATTTTCCTTTTCTTATTGATTATTTATATAGTGACATATACTTGATTTAGTTTGTTACACTTTTTCTAAGGATAAAGGAAAAAAAACTGGACATATAATCACATCGTGTTTGTTACACGATATATTTTGTGTGGTAACAAAAAAATAAATATTGTGTTTGTTACACTTTTTATAATATTTCAATTCACTTTGATCCATTAATTTTTTATGTGATAAGGAAAAAAATCGTATATATACAGCTTGTTACATTTTGTTTTAATACTTGAATTTATTTTTATTTATTTGTTATATGTGTTATTTGTATTGAAAGTTGAGGGTAATTTTGGAAGAAGAAAAAGTCAGCCCAAAAAAGTCAAAAGTGGCTATTTTCTTTATATATAGTACTAGCGAAAAGACGGGAACTCAAGTGTCCGTCTTTTCGCTCTTTTTATTGCGCTAACGTTTGAAAATTATGAACGATGTTTTTTTATAAAATTTTGATTAAAAGTAAAAATATAAATGTTTTTTTTTCAAATTATAACAATTCAAACCAACCATGATTATCTATTTCAATGACACCAACAATATAACAAAAAAATATAATCTAAATTTTTATTTTTTTAATGACACCAAAAACAATCTTTATTATAGAAAAAGTTGTTTAAGGGTATAATTGGGATAATGAAAAAGTAAGTATAGATATATTCATCTTGTTTGTTACACTTTTATTTTAATATTTGAATTTACTCTTATCTATTTGTTATATGTGCTATTTGGATTAAAAGTTGAGGGTAATTTTGGAAAAAGAAAAGTCAGTCCAAAAAAGTCAAAACAGACTATTTTCTTTATATATAGTATAAATATATATCTCTAGATAAGTAAATAAACAATCGTTCAACTTCCCTAAAAAAATCATTCAACTATCTCTCCAATATTATTTCACGTCAATGCTTTTTTATGAAATTTATAGTAGAGAAAATTCTTTTAATTGTTGGTAGGAGTGTTCACATCCAAACCAATCCAAAATAAAATCGCAATCTGATATAAAATAGATTGAGGACGGCACAAAATCAAAATTTATTAGATGTATTTAGGTGTACTTTTAATCAATCGCTCGAATTGGATTGAATTTTAGATTCCTTTTCAAAATTGAACCAAACTATAAATCAAGTATATATTGAACAAATCAAGAAATAATAGTATATATGCATAGTATCCATCCCTGAATATTAGTCATATGGACATATGAATTGCAATGAGTGAGCTTCACACGTACGGGGTAGCTAGAGTGATGAATCTGATGATGCATGAGGCCTATACAACCAAATACAATACCCTCTCTCTCTTCCATGCATGCATGCATGCATGATGCATCCATATACCATACAACATTAGTAAGTAGTACTATAGCTAGTTAATACCGTTTGTATTTATCTGGAGTACTATACCTTAACCACCTGCAGTTATAAATTACTACTGCCGCAAATGTTTTTTGTTCTATTAAAGAAATTCGTCAGTAGTAGTGCTAGGCACTGCACATATTAACATTAATTATCACCACCATTTCCAGACAAAGTCCGACACATTTGTGTCAGATGTTCCTTAAACGCTACATGCATATATTAATAACTGGTCTAATTATAATAACACTCCAGAGAAATTAAACTCTCAAAATCTAGGACATATGTATAATTTAAGAAGTAATTGGTAGAATTAATTCGAAGAAATTATAATAGCCAAGATCAACCTCGAAACAATTTGTACAACAATTAGGGAAAGGACCTCTTTTGATTGATATGCTACCACCACCGGATGTAACCAACAACTGATTGCAATTAATAGGGTTGTCTCCTTGATTCTCTGATTTTTTTTCTCCAACTTACTGCGGCTAGCTACAACCACGACTTCTTGTATGTTGTTACGAGACCCCCAAGGCTCTAATTTTGTGTTGGTTAGGATTCATTTTTGGTGTTGCTATATGATTTCATACAAACTAATATACACATAGATTATGTCCATATTCATGTAATTGTATAGTACCTCTAAAAAAAAAGTAATGGTATAGCAAAATGGTAAATATGAATGTGGAATTTTATTTGATACGACTATGTAACAATGTTCTATATGCAATTTTGGCCTTCACTTTGGATGTTAGGATTATCTTTATAATTATGTTTTCGTTTGGATGAATTTTAAACTTCTGAAATAAACTCATTTTGTTAATCTTATATCACAAGCATATGGCCTTCATTCATTCCTACTTGTTTTTTTTTTTTTTTACAAAAAGCAAAACGATATTCATTCATTAAAATTGATATAATACATCAAATACAATAACATGATCAATATCGCTAAAAACCTAAAGGGTTAATCTGCGACAAACTCACAACGCCCAAGTTAATAGCATACAACGGAAAAATGCCTACAAATAATATGATAAAATATAAGTCACAAGAATACTCATGTTTCCGGATCTGCAATGTTGACGTCCAAATCATTGATTGAATATGTGATTGACTGAAGTTGATCTTTCAATAGGAATCAAACGAACACCGCAACAAGGCGCGAAATCAAACAACGTCGCATAAGACGACGAACAACACAACGCCGCAGTCAGACGACGAAATCACGAAAAAACAGAAAAGAAAAAACTTGATATATGTGGAAATCACTTATTTAGATTGAAAAAAAAAAGGAAAAAAATGCAAAGGGTGATTTTAGGAAAAAATGACTTAAAACCACCAATCATCGATGAGTGAAAGAGAAAAAAAAAATTAGAGAGACGTGAGAAACTCTAAACTTAAAGTCTCTAATAAAATGTAAATGTTTTTTCCACTTGTTTTAAGCTTGTAAGGAACTTCATTCCTACTTGTTAACACTAATTATACTTTGTTTTTTGAGGGAACACTAATTATACTTTTTTAAAGATTTAATAATAATAACATACTGCAAAAAAAAAAATTAAGCTTGCAAGATATGATCCATAGTTTAAAACCTTTTTAAAAATTTTTACTGAAAAACATTACAAAAAACTGTACTGTGTTGTCTTTTTCTTTTAATTAATACAACAATTGGTTGGTACTTTTTCTTTCTTTCTGACTATTGTACACTGCTGTCATGTTTAATAATAAAAAAAAAACAATTATTTTTCAAATTTTGTACTGCGGGCACACACAAAATCGTACAGTTGTATGCGTCTGTTATGCACCACCAGGTAAGCAAATAGAGGCAAAAAAAACTGACCACATTTGCTTTATCTAACTGCTCCTCATACAGCTAAATTAGGCAGCTCACATTCTGTAGAAATTTTTTCCCCGAGGTTTACTGGTTTATGAACCCATCTCTAATGCAGATACTTATGAAGGTGTAACAACCATTCTTTTATGGAATTATCTTGCTAATAGAATATTTTGACCACGTTAGTGGAGGCTCAACTTGAAACCCACTAAGTAAATCAGAAACTCAATGTTATATTTCCTTTACCGTGAAAACTATTGAAAGTTGCTATACTAAAAGAAAGTTCAGCACTTTTATCAAAATAAAAGAAAGTTAAGCACCTAAATTGAATTATACTGCTAATGATGCTTTGATGGCCTCCAGAAATCCAAAAGCATTGATGTAGGTAATCCTTTGTTTAATTTATAGAGGTAATATCGTCTCTACTTCCACAACGTTGGTTACCAACTACTTTCTCAGTCCCTAATCTTTGATCATTTTAGCCTCTTGTTTTTGTCCCAAAACTTCAGTTCTTTTAGAAAACCAAAAAAATACAACTAATCATATTTTTTCCATTTGTACTCTTGCAGAAACAAAAAGCACGCATTAAGTAAATTTTACTTTTAGTAAATGAATTATGAATAAAACAGTCTAAATTTATGTAAATTATATCTTTAATGTGTGCACAAACCATGAATGAAGGACCAAATGTTATGAACAGATGGATTACTGATTTACAAGTAATATCACCTGACCCAACGTTTAAATTAGCTCAAAATTCCTGCCAGCCTCCAAGTCCGATAGACAATCACAGCTCAGCACAAAGATGTCGGTATCAGATTGCAAACATTCCGCAATAACGCACTTTCAATGCTAATAAAGCGCTTCATCCTAAGTCAGAATAATTGTAATCATTGTGAGGCCATTCATCAGGAAAACTACATTGCAGGTTTTATCATTGTCGCGGTGATTTTTGGATATCAAGCTATTAATTAGCGTTGACTCTCAATTTTAATTTCACCACCGATCTTTTATTTTTCCGAGGAAAAGGGAGAAAGTTCGAAAAACCCTATTTTTAGAGATCAAAGGTCCGGGGGTTGGTTACGCAAAGGGAAGGTATTAGCACCCTAAACGTCTATAGTACTCTATAGGAACCTCTTGCTTATTTTTATCTTTATGCTAAATTGATTATTTGTTTGTGAAATAAATGCCTAAGTGTAAAAGAATTAAGGTGATGAAAATGAAAGAAAGGAAAATGTTTTTGTTTATTTTATTGATTTGGAAAGACAAAGTCTTTTGCCTACGTACCCAAGCGGGATCAAAATCACGTAGTTCGGGGTAAAAAAGATGAGTGATTGGTTTTGGTTGATTTTAAAGTTTGAAAAAGGTTTTAAGAAAGATGAGAGGCCGTAAAGGCATAGAAGAAATAAAAGAAGTGAGTTTGATTGATTTTAATTTGAAGAAAGCAAGTTTTGATTGATTAAAGGTTGATTAAAAATTTGATTAAGAAAAGAAAGATAAGATTGACTTTTTTTTGAAAATTTTGATTATAAAATATTTTTGAGTTTTGACTTTTTTGACTTTTTTATGAAAATTTGATTAAGTCCTAAGGTCCTGAGACTAAGTTATGCTGAGAAAAACTAAACGCGACGGATCCCTCAAAATGACGTTGGATCAAGTGAGGGTCCTTTTCCTCGGATACGGTCCAAATTACATAATCGCCCTCGACATAAAGCATAAAAAATAAATGTGGTGTCGGTGCATATTCTCATTTATATCTTTATTTACATTGGACCTAGATACATTCTAATGGCAAGAAAAATAAATGACAAAAATAATAAAGTAAAATAAAAATTGTAATTGCATTAAAGTAAATATGCTAAAAAAAGGAATAAAAATGCATAAATTGTAAAACAATAAATAAATATGGTACTTAAAGTAAATAAAAAATAAAAATGCAAAGCATAAAATAAATATGATGCTGAAAATAAAATAAAAATGCAAGACAATAAAAATAAACATGATGCTAAAAGAAAAATAAAAATGCAAGGCAATAAAATAAATATGATGCGTAAAATAAAAGAAACTAAAAATGCAGGGCAAAAAATAAATATGGAGCTGGAAAATAAAATGCAAGACTGAATATTAAATATGGTACTGGAAAGTAAATAAAGAAAATAAAAAAATGCAAGGCATAAAATTAAATATGATGCAAAAAATAAAAGAAAATAGAAAAATGCAAGACAAAAATATAAATATGATGCAATAAAATAAAAATAAAAAATGCATGGTACTGGAAATTAAAAGCAATAAATAAAGTGCATAAAAATAAAAGAAATAAAAAAAGTGCAAGAAATAAGAAATAAATAAAAAAAGAATAGAGAGGAAGAGAGGGGGTGCAGAAGTAATAAGGGGAGTGCAGAAAGTAAAAGAGTAGAGATCAGAAAAAAGGAAGAAGGGGAAATGGGCCAAGGGACAGTCCAGAAAGCTGAGTCCAGGGAGAAAACCCGGTCTGGTTCGGTCCGGAAGAACCAGACCGGTCCAGGTGCTTATTTAAGTCAGAACATGGTTTTTTCCATCATTTTTACTTACTTTCTCTTTCTTTCTTTTATCCTCTCCACTTTCTCTCACGTTTTTCTCTCTGTATTCTCACATCCACTCATTTTCTTTCAAGCTCTCACGTGTCTTCTCTTCCTCTCCATGCCCTCTTTACATGAATCCGAAAAAAACCCAAAGGAAAAAACTAGATCTAGGTTCGAAAGTTTGAAATCTACCTTAGCTTCTTGTTGATCTCTGGTTTGTTACGTTTAGCTTCGGTTTCTCTCTTCAAGTTTGGATTCGGTTGTGTTTGGTGTTGATTTTGTTGGATTCGTGTTGTGATGGTGATTCAGGTTTGAGGTTTTGCGTTTTGTTGCTTTTTGATTTTGGTTCGAATCTGAACCGTGTGGCTTTGAACGGTTTTTGTTGATTGATTTTCGATGGGTTTGGTTTCGTGATGGGTTCGGATTATGGCTGATTTATTGTTGTTCTGGATTCGTGATGGTTGTTGTTTTGCAAAGCCTGGCCGCGTGTGTGGTTCGTAACTGTGTTGTGATGTGTGAATTTTTTTGGATTTTTAGTTTTCCGGTGGCCGGAATGTGTTTTGTGGTGGTTGTGTTGGTGGTGTATGGTGGTTTGTTGGCTGTGCTAAGGGTGGTTGATTTCTGACTATGAGTACTGTTGATTGGCTGATTTTCTGACCTCGTGAACTGTACTATATATAGTAAAAAAAACTGGACAAAAGGACCAAAACGCCCCTGTGGGCCTGGACTGAATAATAAGACTAAAAAAAAAAACAAGGGACTAAAAACTACAAAACCAGTAAAATGACTAAATAAAAATAATAATAAAAATAATAATAAAACGAAAAATAAAATAAAAAACTTAATAAAATGAATTAAAAGAAATAAAGAAAAAAAAAGTAAATAATAAAAATAATAAAAATAAAATAATAAAAAAAGTTGCCTTCGGAACAAAACATGAGGTATTTTAAAATACCTCCCTGCCGAAATTTCGTCTGAAACGACGAAAATTTCTGGCCTAAAAGACGAGAGAAAGGAAATAAAACGGGTCAAAAATGGGGTATGACAATCATATAAAATATTGCCCTAGTTAACAGACTAGATGATAACACAGCAAGGCCTTGAATTAACCTTTCTATTTTCCTTCCTACCTTTCATTTCATATTACACAGGAGTAAACAATGCCCTACAATCAAATGAATCAGAATTCAATAGCCAAGAAAACTGTACACAATAATGACCGAAAAGACGCACAAGGAAAAACGCCTTGGATTAATAATTACAGAACCCCACTCTAAAAGAGGCAGGCAGCTCTGAATGATGAACCGCTCTATATCTGATAATATAGATGTTTCACAGGGAAGTCTCCGTCCACCTCTCCATAAAATACAAGAATTTAACGGTCCCACATAACATCCGGTCTGTGCTTCAACCAATGAACCATCTCCCTGTCCAGTGTAGAGTTATTTATTACAGCATCTAACATTGGGCTACCAAAGAATTTTGGAGAACTTCTAAACAACCATATCTGGTCTTTCGGCCAAGATCTCTGTGGCTGCTTCTCCTGGATATACAAAACAGATTATCATCACTAACAACAAAGACATAAATCACAGAAAACGTATCAGGCATAAATAGAGAAGTTACTGGAAAATAAAAAGAATAACAGACGGTTATTGACTGGAAAATGGGAGGGAAAGGCTAAGCTTTCGAATTATTCAAAGGGAGAGAACCAACACTCTCGAATTTCTTGGCAACCCATAGTAATTACCATTAATTTGTGTTTTTGGTACCAGTTTCTATCATATTATTGATGGAACCATATCACTTTATGGAAAATTTGATCCCATGGAACAACATTTCCCATTTGTTGTTATTTTCCCCAAAACACAGCCTACTTAGGAAATAAGTAAAGAACTTCATTAAAGATAATAATAATAATAATAATAATAATAATAATAATAATAATAATAATAATAATAATAATAATAATAATAATAATAATAATAATATTAAAAAGAACTAACCATTCTTGCCAGCATAGATCTGACAGTCCTTGGACCATAAACACGATTCTGTGATGGATTCTGAGCCTTGGTATAAAAGGAACTGATGTCTGGTAAAGACAAACACCCCCTGCTTGCTCTAACCAAGCTATGGTCTGGATCTGTATTACTCTGATTATGCCAAAAAATCAGCTGCCCCAAACAATAATTTTCACCATATACCTTTCGGTACTCCTGAATCTCTGCTCCCAACTTATTAGTATACTTGGGCCCCAAGTCAAGTGGACTAATATGGACAGGCGGTGACGTAACGGTTTGATATTCCTGAAAGGAAACAAGAGATATTAAAATATGAAGTTTAAAATGCAAAGAAAAATCCACTGCACTTTGCCGCTTGGAATTCGTGTTTGGAAAAGCATACCTGTATTCTAAAGAAGTGCTTGGTATAAGCATAAATATGGAGCAAGTCGGCAGCAGCATCATGCCGACATTTATATGTACAAGAAAGACTTCGGATCTCGTCTCTCAACCTATGAAGAAAGGGGGAGAAAACAAACTTCAAAGATTGCATGTTCCACCAGGTTAAAATTACAGACCAGCTGGAAGCAAGAATTAATTACCATAATAGAGATTTCCGAAGCTCTTTTAGAATATCTGCCGAACTTGAAGGATCACGAGCATGAATTTTCGATTTGAGATCATTCAAGATGTCTTCTTCCACATGAGCAGCTATGCCCTGAAGAAGCTCCTCAACAAATGAGCCCTCTCCTTTCCAGAGAGATGAAACAACTTCTTCAGGACTGAGCTTCTCAAGAGGAGGTGGTGCTTTCCGTGGATCACCAAAAATACATCTCATAACATACCTTACCTGTAATATCCCATCAAAGATTAAAATCCTCTCCAAACTACAAAATGAAATGGAAAATTGCTGATGCGCAGTGGCATAAAATTGTATAAAATGAGTTCAATTTCTCGGCTTCAACATACACAGAAGTGAATATTAGTGAAGTGCATGCTTGACATACAGCATGAGATGTAAATTTCTTGATCATCTAGAAACTGTCATTATATTTAACCTTCCTACCTTAACAGTATTAGCCGGGTGCTTGTTTTAACAAACCCATAATAGAAACACTAGTATTTAGCATTCCTCCTTTGTGAAAATATTTTAAGTGCCAAACTTTTTTTCCTTTCAACAATATAAAAAAGAATAACGAATAAGCAATTAGATCATAGAGAGACACACTTACCTTATCGAGAGTGACAGCAAGATTCTGAAGCCTTTGGTTGTATACTCCCTCCGCCTATGTCAAACAAAGATATTAAAGGAAAATAAATTTTTCAATGGAATATGAGAGTTTGGATTTTCAGCCTAGACTATATCACATTCAATGTGGGACTCAAAACACCCCCTCCCTCATGCCTAAAGACTGGACATCAGGATTATGACCCAAGTGGCCCGATAACAAATGACCCAACCAATTTGGATTTGGTCTAACTCAACCCTACAAAGTCAGCTTGTAAGGTGAAAGATATCTCCTACTTATAATATTTTTTTAGGCCATATTACATCCAGTGTAAAACTCTAAACACAAAAAAAAATTGCAAATGTCATCTTTATGATAATGAAGCACACGAAGGGAGCAGAGAGCACACCTGAACCTCAGCATCACTCCTTTCAACTTCAAGATGAACATCTGAAAAATATTTTCTCTTTTCATCCAGATTATGCTTTAGAATTTCTTCAGGAAGTTTAGTTCTTTCAAAATTGATGAATCTCACCTTCACAGCAGGAGAAATGTCAGCCAAATTTCATACAAACAATCGCAAAAACTAAAAAAAAAAGATTGGTAAAAACACAGAAGAAGGCACATACAAGGCGAGCTGCATAGGCAACAAGCCAATCTGGCAGGCCCCCAAGCAAACAACTTCCTAAACCAGCTCTTCCGAGGTCATTATAGTCCTCTTCAGACACGATGTTTGATTCACAAGCTTCTAGCATCAAATAATGCCGATCAAGAATTCCATGCGAGTCCTTCAGAACCTGAGAGGAGTGACAACATATTTTACTCAACAGATGAAGCAACCAAACAATTTAGATGGAAATATTAACTGTATTTTTCCGCTTCAAAATATCACATTTCTACTTTTATTTTCTTAGCACTTATAAGTTGAAAATTCTGTCAAGTCCAAACCTTTTGAAAAGCCCCTTCACCAGTCAGATTCAGATAGCTCCCCCGGCATACTTGGCTTCCACACAGACAAACTGATGCTTCATACTCTTCTTTGCTCTACAGTGAGATGAAAGGTACTCATTAGACAAAGATATACTTCAGATGCTTCCATAGCGTTGAATAGACAGAAATCAGCAAGCAACAGGACAAACCTCAGTAACAGAATTGTAATCAAAAGTGATCTCTTCACCATGTTGAATTTTACGAACACTATAAATACCAATTTGATACTGACCATCAACAGCAGTAACTCTGAAAAACAAAGTCAAAAAAGAAAATAGATTATAACCCGAAACGATATTATAATGGAAAATGTAGCAAATGGATTATGCTCCATATTTATAATCCTCAGCAGCTAATCAATAAATATATCAGAGCCATTACTAAGAACAACACCGGGATAAAATATAAAAAAAAAGTAGCACTTGATTAAATCTCAAACTCGTGTCTAATCCTATAAAGATTCAGATACAATATTTGCATCAAATAGATTAGATTTGTTGGCAGCTTTGCTGCCACAGCAAAGACAAGGGGGAAAAGAATGGAAGCTCAACCAACAAACTAGTTAAAGTTTTTTGACAAAGGGCATTTGAAGGCCACTTGCATGTTGTGGAACAAAAGTAATAACAAACGAAACAGGACAGAATGGGTTTTTTTTATTAAAAAAATATATAATAAATGAATATGAAGCAACAACTTTTCAATCCAGTAGTCTGGTCATGTACAAAAGTCAGGTATTTATGTTCTGAATAGCAAATAATAGTAAACTTAACCAATAATATAATTAAAAAGGACCTATCACATATACTCAAACTAAATAAAATTTTAGCATGTTAAAACAATTATTTGACCATAGAAACCATCATAATATTTAAAAGCCTTATTATGCCATCATTATGGGCCTCAAGCAGTCACAGGTTTTCAAAAGAAAGCCATGTGAAGACACATCCAAAATGAAGTAAAACTAAGGAGATAATAATATAAAATGTACAACAAAATTAACCATGACGAGAACTAAAATAAAATAAGATCATGACTGTAATAGGGGAATGTATGTGCATAATCTTTTGTGGATATTAGTGGCTCCTCAAAAATGCCAGCAATGCACTGAAATAGCAAACCAATTTTTCCACAGGAAAGAGAACTAGTTAAGGCTGAAAAGGTCAGAAAATAGATTTATGACAATCAGATAGCATGAATGATCAAACAACTTACTTGGCTTCACAATTAGGTCGGCAAGAATGACATATTCGACTGGCGTAATTAGCCTTGTGCATGGCATCAACGACAACCAAGTCATACCCATCAGCATCTCCCTATAATGAAAATTACTAAATTAGCAAGAGCAGAACTAAAAGATGGGTGAACTGTATAAAATTAAACATCATAAGCTTGTCATTTTAAAGTGACAGGCACCTTTGGTCTCTCAAGGTAGATGTTATAGAATTCTGGTGCTGGATCTGTACTATCTTTCTGCAGAGATCTAATCCCATCTTGTTTCTCAAACCACTTCCACACAGGATAAACCTGTAAAAATATATTTAATATAAGTACAGTGCCTCCAAATCACAACATATGTCAAAAAAAAAAAAAAAAGATTACTTAACAGGACCGCCTCATTTATAGACACTAAACCATAACAGCACATCTGTTCAGGAGAACAGACACGTATATGAACACATTGTGAATGAAACACAACATTCAATACAAAACCTTGGCTGGCAAAGCAAAAAATAGTCCATATCCCTGAGGAAAAGAAAAACCAGTGATCTTTTTTTTTTTTTTGAAAGAAAGAACCAGTGATCTAACACCTACTTAATATGTTTTACATGTAAAGCATAGAAATGTCTAGAATTGTAGAGAATAGAACACACCTAGTTTATTCATGACAAAGAGTACCAAAACAATTAGACCTGTTCACAGTTTCTTATTCTCTGTAGATAGATTATAGCCCAAGTATTTGACATTATGCAGCATATGTAAAAAACAAATGTTTAGATTTTAGAAAGAATGGATCATAACTAGTTTAATCAAGTTAGAGAACACAGAATGTATGCATGGTTTCTTATACTCTCTAGTAGATGGATTGATATTTGGTAATATTTGACTTTATTCCAGAAACCTGATATTAGTCCAAAGGAAGAGCAATCAACTGCAAAACATGTATAATTTACACATCAAATAATCCAGACAGAAAATACATGGGTGAAATTACACAAACATATATGATGCCTTACCTCTCCCAAAAACTCCACAACAAAATCATCTTGAGAGAAGCCTTCTTCCTTGTTGCAAACAACACCAAGCCCCTGCATGATCCATCCCAACAGACAGTCTGGGTAAAATAACAGTTTAAAAGCAGTCAACAGAGAATATGCCAGTGGATGAGAGAAATAACAAGAACATATACCTTTCTATAAGCTACATATTTGTCATCTGGACGACTGTTCATGGCCTTCAGAATACCTTGACACATTCTAAGCATTCTTGCATCACAACCTTCTTCAGCACATCTTTTAATATCGTCAATAATAGGCTGCAAAGGGTAGCTCATTGGAGTATTTCCAGTTCCAGTAGAGCTCCTAACATGCTTATTCAATGTTTGAAGGAGTGTGTCTTCTATAAACAAATGCTTCTCTTGCAGAGACCAATCTAACTCCTCTGGCATAGAATCAAGCAAAAGGTTGTGCGTATAAGGATCAATTCCATAAACTTCTTGCTCAATAACCTCATTTCCAAGCTGCTTCCTAGGTTTGAAACTTTTGACTTCAGGAAGTTCCATATCTGACTCCTCTGTGCCATTCTTTTGCGCACTCAGCTTCTCTGCATAATCATCTGGTAATGAAACCTGCATCTTCCTCCGCACCTCCTCCTCATCAGCTACAATGCAATAATGATCAATGACTTCATATTTCCTGGTAACTGGAGGAACCAAGCTTGCTTTTGTCATGCGAGCACCCCACTCTCGGTCATCAGTTATGAAATCCAACTCCCCCTCAGGTGAGAAGCATCCATCCCCTCTTGACTCCCTGGTCATGATTTTTGAACGTACTTCATGGTCACTTCCAGACTCAGTGGTTGTGGTATCACTGTCACTCTTTTCATCTTCAAAAGACCTATCAAGATCGTCAGATGTTTCACTCTCTGAACCCATGGATTTCTTATTCAACTTTGACAAGCGCCTCCTAATTTCTTTATCAGAGGTATAATCTAGATTATCCAAAATATTATGTTTTCCATTACTCCTGTACTTCCTTTCATTCACTAATCTATTTTTCTTATACTTTGAGGAAGTAGAGCTGAACATTGCTGACGAGTCATTGTCCCATGACTTCAGTAGGACATCTCTGCCCTGCACATTTTTAGAACTAGCTTCCAACCGTGATGCCAGTTGAATAAATAATGTGACAATGTGATTCATGTCACTAGCATCACCCCGACTTTTCGCTCTGTAATCAATAAGCAAACACGAGTCAAAATTTAACATAAATATTGGGGCAAGGCAGGGAGGCAAGATTGTGAGTGGTCAGATGAAACACTCCCATTTTATATTCCCCAAGAAACATTAGCTAAATGAACAAATTCAAAAATAGAGGCGACGGCAACCTATATATTATAAAACTTCGAAGATAATATCAGGATGTAAAAAACAACTAGGATTTATGCAAACCCACCAAACTTAACATGGATGGAAATCAGCTATAACTGCAAAGTAGAGGCAGCTTATGCATACAGATGAAAATCAAACGGACGAACCTCCAAGGCAAGAAGATACAGTACTTAATCAGATTTCGGACAAAATTATGAACTATAGGGTCTTTGCATCCTTGTCCTCTAAACTAATAAAGCACTGCCATCTTCATTTCAATGTGTCCAACAACAGTATATAAACCAGGCATCAGGGGAGAAGGAGAACAATCACCTTCTCCCAAGAAGAAAGGAAAAACAGAAAAAAGAGAACTTACTTTATTGCATCACGGCACATTCTACTTATGTCCTCTTTAACAGAGCTCAATCCACGGCTACTGTAATAACCACTTTTCATTTTAGCCTCAATTTCTGCAACCTGTTAATAAAAAAAAATAACAAAACAGAAATCATGAATTACAAAAGGCATCTTCATGATAATTCATTTCAAAGAATCCATCACGTTACCTTGGGTACAAAGAAGTCACAGGAGTTTGTCTTCATGATTTCCTTTAGTCTTGAAGCAAGGAATTCCTCCATCCTCTTAAAACCACTTTCAGACTTCTTAATTGCCCAACGTCTTGTACGAGCATCCCTAGATAGAATGGAAGAGGATTTTCTGGCATCATATAGTTTGGACCTCTTGTATAAGTTTTGACGAAATAATTGCTTTGCTGAGTCTCTCTTATCCACACTATCAAAATACTCTTTCAACTGACCAAAATCATCCATTCCTAAATTGCTGGATTTGGAAGCAGACGAGGTTTGCCCTGTTATATGTTTAAGGCTTCTAATTTTATGAGGCTCCTCTGCAATTCCATCCATGCGTGAACTTCTGCTCTTAATCCATTTCACATTGGTAAACTTAGGAGTTAGCTCTCCAAACTGGCTGCATCCTCTAATGTCTATGGTACATAAACCAGGAAATGAAAGAAGTATTTTCTCGAGCATGTCGGCAGTAATATTGTTACAACCAATTAGAATTATAGAATTGATTTTGTCTTTCTCATAAGCATTCTGCAGAAAAAATAAACAAGTCACGTGTGGAGGAAGAATAAAAAACATACCAAAAATGTGAATCAGAAAGAAGGATATATATATATATCAAACCTACCATAATGTTCCACAACACAGAATCAGTGCAAGAATGCCCTAAGGATGACAAATTGACCTGCATTGAAATTTCCTTGTAAAACCTTACAGCAGCACTCCAATGCTTGCACGTCATTGATGCAAATACAAGGGACTTAAAATCAGATCTCAAAAAATGGAAAATCCGTGCCAAAACCGGACCATCCAATAAGCCCCAGCTTCCCACTTCAGAATCAGTGATACCAATTTCTTTTTCAGGAAAAGTAGCATCACCACATAGATCCTCAAAAGTGGGTTCATTCTTGCTGATGGTAACACCATCTTCCAAACCACTGTCTTCTTCACTATCATCAACCAGCATCCGGGCTCTTTTGGCAGCTCGTGTGTCAGATTCTGATAATTTACATGCCCCAATACACACAAAATAAACAATAAAATTAATGAGACCACTTGAATGAAATTGCCAGAATAAGTCTAATCTCCACACAAGCATGAGACAATGCCTCAAACATTGGTTGGAAGTTTGAACCAAAAATAAAAAAACAGACAAAAACAAAATTTACAGAGATAGAGAAGAAGGGAAGGAATATGAAGGACTAATAATTACCTGATTTCCAATATATTTGTTTCTCAATATCTTTCTTTGGTTGTCTTGCATTTATCCAGGGATCCAAAACCTCGTTTATAGCAGCGGCCAACTCCCGGCTCTTGTATGATTTCATGACCAGTTCATGTAGCTTCCCACGAGTAAAACCAACAAACTGAGGGTGTATCTTGTTAAACAAACTTGAACTTGTGCAAGATTCACCATATGAAACACCTTGAGTTTGCTTTGATGGATGATCAGAGCATGCACCCAATGTTGAACTGCTTTTTTGGTGGCTGGTGGGACAAACGTCTAGAGTTTCTGCGGCAGAGGCAATAGGAACCCAGAGTTTATCACGCTTCCTAAACACACTGCTATGCCTTTTAATAACTCCTTGATCTACTAAAGATTGTAGCTCCGAAAAAGATGAAGGCCCTTTCTCACGCCCAGAAGCATCAATGTAATACCAGTCACCCAAATGTAGCTGCAACTCCTGGATAGTACAGAGATGGTCTTTAGGGACACAAATGAACTCCATGCTTTGGTAAGAACCTTGATCACTAACAGATTTTGACTGAGAACTTTCTTCAGTTGATGATCTCTTACTATCGCTGGTTGAAGTGAATGGCCGAGTTGACCTTGGATGTTGTCTATCCTTGCCTCGGGTCTGGTGGCGTGACTCAGAGAGCAACAATCCCTGGTCATTGACAACGCAGGCATTTATCCGTACCACCGAAAGAACATTGCCTTTCACTCCTTTGACGGAAGGAGGTTTACTTTGAACTGACCTGCTTGCAGCATTGCAATCAACCAACTCGTCAGCACCAACAGCCCACAAAGGGAGATCAAGCCTGCTTTGAGAAGGACAATACAAGTCATCTTTTTCAGGCCATCGAGGATCTTCACATCCAGACTTTGGCATTTGGCACAATGGAAAACCATTATTTAGAACAAGTTTTTTCCTAGAAAATCTATCTTGGGTATCATCGTTCCTCTTCCAGTCACCACCTTTGCATGACCAAAGGGTGGAAAACCAATCCTTAGGAATGCCAAAGCCAAATCCATTATCCTTACTTAACTGAGATTCAGAATCTCTTGATGCTAAATCAGTACTTGAATCACAATCTTCCCTAGGGCAGGAAACATGCCAAGGAAAACCTGAACAGAGAAACACTTTTGTCACAACCTCACAAGACATATAACTCTAAGTCTATATCCATTTACTTTTTGAAATTCCCCAGGTGTAGAATAATGATAATGAACAAAATAGTTTTGGGTGCATTGGCATAACACGACAAATTAAATTGCAACTTTGAGTTCAATATATGATGTAAATTACAACCACACTTTGTTTGCCTCTTTTAAATAAAAAAAGTGAAGTATGTTTTTATTCAGTTAATCTGCTGCCAATGTATTAAACGAATTCAAAACTTTAGACCATCACAACTCACAGTATCAATAGCAAATATAAATGAAAGCATTGGATTGACGTAAACTTTTTGTTTAACCGAGAGAATTGGAAAATGTAGGCAAGCATAAGAAAAGTTTTTTTTTTTCATTTTTTGCAAAAGAAAAGGATTATTGAGTAAAGCATGAAATGATATGCAAAATACCTTATATTTAAAAATAATCAGCAAAGCGTTTTATAGACCATTCAAAAGCTATTTAGATTTCAGCCACCAACTCCTAATGCGTATACTTCAATTAATATTATCTCCAAGAATTAAACTACAGTACAAATCAAGTCAATGCTTATATACATATAACGTTCAAACATGTATAATCTCTCAACCGTTACCAACATCAAGACAAGAGCCCACTTGCCTATGCGCAAACCGACAACTCCGGTAATAAAACAACCTCAATATTGTCAGGTAACGTAAAAACCAAAACAAAATGAAAATTACCAAAAAGACCAACAATTAATATCACCATAGCAGAATACATACCTTCATAGTCTCCTAATCCATCCTCTTTCGGATATTCAAATTTCATTTGCAACGCTTCTGCAAATAAAAAATTATAATTACCAAGTTTGGAAAAGATATTCCAGAGTAAATAGGGAAAAAAAAATAAGTTTTTAAATATTTTTCACACTTTCTAAGGAGATTCAAAAGAATAACATTGACAAAGTAAAATACCTTTTACTGCCTCAAGTTCCATTCCAGGAATGACATCATAACCCAACAGTTTTTGAATTCTTTCATCAATGTAGAAGTTGTCCAAAAGTTCAGACGTAAGCACATTGTCGTTGAGGTATCCGCGTGGCGATGAGGGGGCCAGCATTTCCGGATAATTCGCAGGAGCTGATTGAATATCTGCAGTATCGGCCAAAAGATTTCCAGAAGCTTCTGGAGGATTTACAAGCTGAGTTATCGTATCTGACACAACGGACGGAAAAATCTGAGCAACCAATGGCGACACTGCATTTTCAACTGTCAACCATCTGTCACTATCCAAGTGTTTGATAAAGTGATCTGACATTAGTACCCCTTCATCAACAAGGGCCTTGATGTCACACAATTTTGTGGGCCCATTTTCTACACCTCCATAATCAAGGTAAAACCATTTCCCTGAGGACAAATCTGTCACCACAGGGACATGAGGAGGAGTATCACAAATGTCCATATCTTCTTCCATTGAAAGCAGCTCATCAGGAGGTGGCTGTGGCTCACACTGCGGAGATTCTTTGTGGTCAACAGTTGGGCTACAGGACTGCTGTGTGTCAACGGGTTGACTACTACTAATATCTTTCTCGATTGACTCATTTGTTTTTTGGACGTTTCTTTCACCTTCAGATTCTGTAACCGAACAAGTTGACTCCCTTGGAATGTGCTTATCTTCATCACTCTTACAACTATTTGGGAAGTTAAGATTTTCACTTGATGAGTTTTTGCAACTTGTTTCTTCATGAACATCTTTCCTAGTTCGATCAAGGGGAGATTCTTCTCCTAAATTTGGAGTACAATCCCTGAGACCACGACGCCTACCTTGATCATGTGGCGACTGCTCGGTGCGTGCCGGACTTCTCAACTTATGATGATGTTGTCGCCAACCTTGACCTCGCGGTGACTGCTCAGTGTGTGCTGGACTTCTCAGCTTATGATCATTATGTCGCCAACCTTGATTTCGTGGCGACTGCTCGGTGCGTGCTGGGCTTCTCAACTTAGGATCACACTGCCTCCAACCTTGATCTTGTGGCGACTGCTCGGAGCGTGCTGGACTTCTCAACTTATGATCATGCTGTCGCCAACCTTGCTCCTGTGGGGAGTGCTCAGTGCGTGCTGGACTTCTCAACTTATGATCATGCTGTCTCCAACCTTGATCTTGTGGCGACTGCTCGGTGCGCGCTGGACTTCTCAACTTATGATCATGTTGTCGGCTTCTGTCCCAGCTCCTCATATATGGGGACCTCTCCCGTGCATGTGGAGATTTCTCCCGGCTATATGGAGATCTATCACGACCAAAGGGCGATCGGCGCACTGGAGTGCGTTCTCTATGATCATAATACCTGCTTCGGTCACGTGGGGACCACTCAGAATGAACAGGGCTGCGTTCATGTCTGTCGTAAGCAGGTCTGGTAGACAAAGAAGATTCATGATTTCTAGAAGAATACTTTTCTGCAGATAGTCTTGTAGAATTATTATTTCTGTAAGACTGCTCCACAGGGCGACGAGAATAGTTCTCAGAGTAAGCACATCGATAGTTATCATCAGAAAGCCTTCGACTTTTTAAACTTGTAAAATCTGCAGAATGCTTCCGTTCATAACCATCAAAATCATTACCGGGCCTCTTCAAGCGACTTCCAGAAGAAGGGTAATCTCGGGTATGATCCTTACCATTGCTATATGCATTTTTCTCATCATCAACAATCTTTGAACCGATCCTTACATTCCTCGGCTGCGCATTCTCCCACCTGGAAGAATTTTTAGCATGCTGATTTCCACTTCTATTAATATATTCTTTCTTTCGAAAAGAATCATCCCCTGTATACCTCCAAGAAGGTGGTGGCGTACGTTCGCGTTGAAATTTCCACCCTTTGTCCTTACCCGGGTAATTTCGTCGGTTGCTAATATTACCATAATCATTCTTCCCTCCCATTTCTCCTTTATACCATCTATCCGGAACAAACTCTCCCTTTTCATAATCATCTTTCACACCTCTCCACGACCCCGGTCCATACTCATTTTCTCCTTTCCTACCCTTCTCACTCATTATCTCCCCTCTCTCCACATCATCCCTCCTCCAGTTCCCCGAACGAATCTCTCCCTTCTCAAACTCCCTTGTTTTCCATCTCTCCCCCACAATCTCCCCATTCTCAATCTCACTTCTTCTCGACATCACATTCTCCGGCACAATCTCACCATTTTCAATCTCAACTTCACTTCTCGGCCACTTAAAATTAGTAACCAATTCACCCTCTTCCACTTCCTCCTTCACCACCTTATCACCATTCTCAACATCACTCCCACTCTTATTCACTCTATCAAACCCTAACTCACTCTTCCTTGACTTCATATTCTTCCTGTCACCATTAACCAACTTACTGCCTCCGCAATGCGATTTCTCCGAACTCGATATTTTCTCCATAATATACTGCAAAGGCATGCATGTAACACCTCCATCACCCATGGAAATCACAAATTCCACGTTAGAAAACCCTAATTCTCCCCTTCTCCAGGGCTATTGATGCTCATGCTTCAAATTCTTCTTCTTCACCTCTTCTTAATCCTCGCAAATTCAAAAACCCTAAATCACATCACAAAAAACACGATTAGCACACACAAATCAAAAATTCAAAACCAAATCAAATGCATATAATCATATAAATCATAATTTAGAATATGCGAAGAACGAGAAATGGAATATTTACGTGAAGAAAAAATTACGGTTGGTGATTCGAAGAGTAAGAAGCTTGAAGAAGGTGAATTGAAAAATATTGAGGAATGAAGATATGAAGAAGATGAAGATGAGAAATTACCGAGAAAATGGAAGAGATGAGAATATAGATCGGAGAGAAGAAGAAATGAGATCGAGAAGAGTGAAATTCTCGTGAGATGAGAAATTGATGAATGAAAAAATAGGGTAATTAGTAACAGTGTTTTTTTCTTCTTCTTCTTCTCTTTCGCGCTTCTGGCTTTTTTCTGTGTTCTTGTTGTTGCTATGGCCTATGGATTAAAGACGAAAACACGAAGGTTTTTATTTTTTGAGACTTTTTTTATTACACTTTTTATTATTTACCGGCGAGTTGAAAGACGGAAATGCCCCTAAGAAGAGGTAATAATAATTAATGATTATAGATTTGGGCTTTGACTTAATAGGGAAAGTCCAATTGAATGGGCTGTTTATTGACCTACTTCATCATTAATTCAACTGAATATCCTTTTGATATATTTTTATAAAAAAAATTAAAATGCTTTTGAAATTTCTTTTTGAGTGAAAGCCCAGATCTACTAATCAATAATTCTTACATTTTCATAAGACCAAAAATACATTTAAGAAAAAAAATGTATATAATTATAGAGACTATAGATGCTTTGCTTACAATGTGATTTGGATCAGTTTTGAGACAATAAATAATCTGATTCAAAATAAAAATTACATACGGTTTAATTTAGATGACATTTTTAAAAAAAATCGATCTGATCTAATTAAATGTAGTTTAATTTATATTGATTTTTGGATATTCAAAATATAATTGTGAAAAGTTATATTAATATTACGGTGAAATAATAGGTTTATGCAAAATATAACGTAAAGTATATTAAAAATTAACATTATGGAATGGAAATGATGGATTATGTTTAAAACATATGGAATAGTAGAAATATAGATTAAACTACAAAGTATTAGTTAAAAAAAATCAAAATAAAGTATTGAAATTAATTTATGTTGTTTGGTTTTGAAAAAGTGATCTGAAATCTGATCAGATCTAAGCGGTTTTCATAAATAACATCCAAACGAATCAAAAAATATTTTGTTTTATGTGGTTTTCGATTTTTTGGATTTGTTTATGGTTTTATTTTGGATGGATATAGATTTGGACAACTCTAGTCAAGACATCATAGGTTAACGAAAAAAACAAGAGGGTCAAAACCTAGAAAATGAAAACAGATGACGCTTAACTAAGCTAGGAATATAGACTTCAATAAAGTCGAATATATAAAATATCTAACCTGAATGAGACAATGCAATAAGAAGGACCACCTTCACAAGTCAAGTTTGTCAAAGTATCGACACAAGAATTAGCTTCTCTTTATGATTGTGTAATTCAGATCTCACAATATCAAAATCCTTTTTTTAATGGAAACTAGTTAGAGATAAAAATACCAATTACGAAAATGAAATAACTTGGTTCTATCTTTATTCTCATTTCTCTATACGTGGCAAAATCATTTTGATTGGTGAGAACTACGTTATTCAAGTGAGGTGTCACCAATCAGGATCGTTTACATCTCCTAATATTTATGTTATTAAAAATATGATAGTTTATAACTTATTAGGAAAACATCAGTAGTTTATAATTTTCCCGTATTAAGCAGAACTGTTTGATTGGTGAAATATGATAATTTATAATGTTACAAATTTAAAATTGTATAATTGAAGACACATGTAATGAGCCCAATTGAAATAACAGCCCAAACAGAACATTTCTTTTTAAGCCCCCAAAATCTCTCAAGGCCCCCTAAAATACCAAAATTGCCCTTATATATAACATGAGGTAGATATATACCGGACTGGTTACGTAGATAACTACCAGACGCCTTGTTACCTTATATACAAGCTTAGGTAGATATATACGGGTGAATTAGGGAGATATCTACATAACGTCTTGTTACGGTAGTTATATACCAAAAAGATCAATATACAAGATTAAACACAATTTTGGTACTTTTATTTCCTTTTTTGCACTCCACTTAAATTTTCTTCTAAACCTTGCGATTTTGGATTTTCCATCACAATCATTCCAACAAATAGCATTAGTCTTCACTAAATTAAGATCAATTAGCAAGTAATTCATACTTATTCCTATCACATTGAAAGTTTGCATAATTTTCAATGTCTTTTTATAGTTTATGCACAATTATGCTTCTGGTATATACACACCTAACCAATGCGGTAGTTATATACCGAAAGTTTTTTTTAAATAATTAATTTCACATTTGGTTACAATTTTAAAGCTTTTTTTTTTTACATTTTACTGTTTTAGTGTATTTGTCTACACATACATACCTAAGCAGACCTATTTTAATTTTAGTTAAGATAGATACCATACCATAACACGCCTTGCACTTTAATACATTTTTTTTACACATTTATTATTTTCGTGCAATTTTTTTACACATTTTACTGTTTTAATGCACTTGTCTACACATATATACCTAAGCACACCTATTTGAATTTTAGTTAAGATAGATATCATAGAACACCTTGCACTTTAATGCATTTTTTTACACAGTTAAGATAGATACCATAACTTGTGCATGCTGAAAATCAGACATGCATATACCCTAAACGCTAAAGGTCAAATACAGTAAATAAATGGGGAGAAAAGAGTATCAAAATTGAGTTTCTCATATCTTCAAATTCAACCTATGTTCTTAATGTTGGATAACTATGTTGAATCTATTAATAGCAAAAAATGAGTATCAAATACAAAACAATTGTAGCCATAATATTGTCAATCAATAGTCATATAACTAGAAACTGAAACTTAAAAATTAAGTAGAGATTTTACCTTAACTTTGGAGATAAATCTAACGTAGCTCTTGTCGATTTTACCTTTCCTTTGATGCGCAAAGAAGGATAAAAAATGGTTTGGAGAGCTATGAGTCGATTTTGGACTCATAGAAAGAAAGAAGAAATAAGATCGTGTATTCCTGTACTTAAAAATATGAATCCGGTAAATAAGTACATAACCAATCATGTAGACATATACCGGATGCTTGAATTAAGGGCAAACTGAGAAATTTGGGGGCATAAAAGTTGGGGGGGCTGATAAAAATGTTCAACAAACAGTAGTATCAAGGAAAATGGCCCAAATAAGTTGCATGCCCATTCATAAAACAACAAGCACTCCAAACAACAGTCGAGCGGTGAGAAGAAACACATGGAGGGCGAACCGCGTTCACAGGGAGTGCGGAAGAGTCCGAGACTGTGGTTAGGAAATTCTCAATTGAAGGATTTTGAGTAGGGATGATTGGATATAACTGTAAAGAGAAAGTGGAGGAGGTTATGTGGATTGTGGTATTTAACTTCTTCTCTGGAACTTGTTTCTTTTCTTTGTTGAATGCCTATTCTAGTTACATTGTAATTTCAATTCCTCCTATCTGTCAAATATATGTGACAGTATCTATGACTTGTAATAATTCTATTGTCTTTGGTATTAATTAACAAGTACTTAGATATTAGTATTGTTGTCTCTGTCAATTAATTTGTTCTTTACAAATTGGTGTTTTCATTCCCACCATGGTTGACAACACTAGACTAAAAGAGCTTTCTGCTGATATGAAACATATCTTGGAAGGTATGGAGAGACGTGATGCTGAATCTGCGAGGCGCGAAGAAGAATACCGGTCTCGTTTTGAACGCATTGAAACAACAATTGCTGACCTAGCCTTTCCCAAGTCCGCGGGTGGCATGAACTCAAAATCAGAATCCAAAATTGATCAGCCGTTTCAGGTAAGGAACATTAAGCTTGACTTTCCTCGATTTGATGGCAAAGATGTATTAAATTGGATCTTTAAGGCGGAACAATTTTTTTAGTACTATAAGACTCCCGATGAACATAGGTTGACAATTGCGGCGGTGCACATGAACAAAGATGTGGTGCCTTGGTACCAAATGATGAACATAACACAACCATTCCATTCATGGGTTAGGAGCTTTAGAGATGGAATTTGGTCCTTCACCTTATGAAAGTCCCAGGCCAACATTATTCAAACTATCTCAAACTGGTTCTGTCAATGACTTTTATTTGGAATTTATTGCCCTATCTAATAGAGTTTATGGCCTAAGCCCATAAGCCTTATTAGATTGCTTTTTTAGTGGATTAAAACCAGATATAAAAAGAGATGTTATGTCTCAGAGCCCTGAATCCTTAATGAAAGCAGTTTCTCTTGCCAAATTGTTTGAAGAAAAGTATATAGTCAAGCCAAGAGCCACTTACCCAACCACAAATTCACGTTACCAGACCCCAAACACTACACCCACCTACAACCAAAACAGAAACCAAAACTTTCCACCTCTCTTACCAGCACTAACACAAAAATCATTCACTTCACCACCAAAATTTAACAACATTAAGAGGATTTCACTGGCTAAAATGCAAATTCGAAGAGAAAAAGGGTTGTGTTATACTTGTGATGAGAAGTTTAGCGTGAACCATAAGTGTCCCAATAAACAATTCCTTTTAATGTTAACTGAATAGGAAGAGACCTTAACCAATGAACCTGAACCCCCGAACCTTACATCTAACATAGAACCTATAACTGAGACAGAACATCACCTATCATATAATGCACTTAAGGGTGCAAATGCTCTGGGCACCATTAAATTCCAAGGACAAATTAATGGAGTTGATGTGCAGATATTACTGGATAGTGGCAGCAGTGATAGTTTTATTCAACCAATAATAGCACATTTTCTCAAGTTACCAATTGAACAGGCGCCACAGTTCAAGGTTTTGGTGGGTAATGGTAATACAATGACCTTTGAAGGGTGTAATCGGGAATTACAGGTCATGGTGCAGGGCCACAGATTACAGCTATCAACATTTTTATTACCAGCCGCAGGGGCAAAATTTGATACTTGGAGCTTCTTGGTTGGCCCTCTTAGGCCCTCATATTGTTGATTATAGCTCAGTAACATTGAAATTTTACTTGAATGAGAAATTTATTACCTTAAAGGGCGACAAGACTTCAAGTCATATGCAAGCTCAATTCCATCATTTGAAGATGATGTGCAATACAAATGTCATTGCTGAATGTTTCACTCTACATGTCCAACATCAAGATAGCCTACATGATCATACAATTGAACTTCCTTCGAACTTGGAACCTGAACTATCTCTTTTGTTGCATAATTATCATATGGTTTTCGAAGTACCATTGGGATTAGAGAAGAATCACTCTATTAAATTGGTGGAAGGATCCAACCCAGTCAAAATGAAGCCATATATATACCCTCAAAGTCAGAAAACACTGATTGAAAAAATGGCGGCTGAAATGCTTCATGAAGGGATTATACAACCTACCAATAGCCCCTTTTCATCCCCAATTCTTTTAGTAAAAAAGAAAGATGAGACTTGGAGGTTTTGTACGGATTATAGAGCACTTAATGCAATTACGGCGAAGGATAGTTTTCCAATTCCAACCGTTGATGAATTGCTAGATGAACTATAATTGTGAAGAGAAAGTGGAGGAGGTTATGTGGATTGTGGTATCTAGCTTCTTCTCTGGAACTTGTTTCTTTTCTATGTTGAATGCTTATTCTTGTTACATTGTAATTTCAATTCCTCCAATCTGTCAACTATATGTGACAGTATCTATGTATGACTTGTAATAATTTCATTGTCTTTGGGGTTAATTTGTTCCTTACAACATACCCTCTAAAATTTAGCTTGTAATTTTTTTCATTCCATCTTATTTCAATTTCTAAATGCATCTCTTTGTTTTTCTAACTAAACCAAATTATTTTCTTTTTTTTAATTTGTGTTTAATTTTCCTTTTACTTTTTGGCACATTTTCGAATCTTGATATAGAAAAAATGATGCTCAAAATCATAGGGTTTTTCTAGAGCAGGTGTTGGCGGGGCAAATTTATTTGTATTTTTATAAATGAATAAAAATACAAAGAATAATCAAGTGCACGAAGAGTGCAAGAGAAGACTTGTGGACTTAGAATATAAAAGAGAAAGAACAAGTTTTTCTCAACATTATATTGCGTTGACACAAACAATTACAAAGCCAAAACACACATATGTCGGTCAGAAGTTAACCCTACATATCAAACTAGCGTTGAATATCGTTATTAGCCTAAGACACATGACAAATATGCATGTCACCAGTCATAATATAATTTCTCTATAAATAGGGGTCGAAGACATTGTAATAAGGACTGGTTAATACATTTTAGAAATCACATCTAATACTAAAACAATTGTCGATTATCTGAATTTGGTTAAGTATATCATTTACTTTCTTGTCAAATTTATTTTGGTGCAATCTATCTCTGTGTCATACATTTTCCAAAATTGACATGTTTTCATCTACTTTTTTAAAGTCATTTACATTTCTGCAATTTACTTTTTCAAGTAGAGACACTATCTTTTCATCACTCTCTCTAACACTCACTCTCTTATTAGATGAAATTAATGTATGTCACACCACTTTAAGTGGAACCTATTTCCAAAGTGTGAGACCTATCTTGATTTAAACCAATAAAAAAGTGAGTGTTTGGGAGAGTGTTGAAAAAAGAGTGTTGCTAGCGTTCTTCTTCAGCAATTTACATTTCAAAGTCTTTTACATCTTTTGCACTTTATGTTTTCTGCCAATTTATTTTTATGCATTTTACTTTGTGCACTTTAGATTTTTCAGTATATTTTTACATTCTAAATTTGCACTTATTATATGCAAATTTCGAGTAACTATTTTTCGAGCGAGATAAGCTCATTTCCATCGAAAATCAGCATTAAAAGAAATGGTCTTGTTTCAAATATCATAAATCGAATATTAATATTTTGAATATAAACATTGAAGGAATTCAAATATGAATGTTCAAAGTCACTTGAGAATACGAATTGCACAACTTCTAACAGTTGTCATATTAAAGTGTATTCAAGAAGTCTTTCAGGCAAGCAGTTGTGAATTTTCACCGTCAAAGATTCAAACCTTAAAGAGAAACTTGCAAAGAATGCACTTGAGAAGATAGACGACACATGTCATTCATAAATGTTAGGAGTTAGTTTATTTTCTAGTCTGTAAATATTAGAACCAAATTTCACGCAAAGGAGTCAATTTATTTCATAAAAACTTGCCTACTAGATAACAACACATTCACCCTCATAGGATAAACATCTTACCGAATGTTGAAGCAAACAACGTATGTAAGTCAATTTTATCTATCTATCTATCTATCTATAATAATAACAACATGTTTTCCTTTTATATTTATTTTTACTTTTTGCATATTTTGTGTGTATATGTTTCCTTTTCTTGTGCTGTTTACTTTGTGCATTCATGATGACGGTCTGTCATACCATATTTTTAGAGTTATTTTAATTAAGTTTTTAGTTTATTCTTATTTATTTGGTATTTAATTTAGAGTCATTTTAAATAAATAGTATATTGTTATTATATTTAGTGGTCATATAATCAAAGAAGGAAAACTTGGTTGTGCTTCTATGAATTATATTGATGTGCCACTTGGCTTTGTACTATGGGCTGGTGTGTTAGAGGACTATAGGCAGGTGTGAATAAAAAGGCATTGCCTAATTTGTTGGGCCAAGAAAGTGACATGATGCTGGTCTAATATGATAGAAAAACTTAGGTTTTGGTACAGTGAAAAACAAGAAGAAAACGGAACAAATTGTATCTTATGTGTAGCTAAATTTCACTTTGATCACGTCTTTTAGATGATTTTAATTTGAGTTGTTTGAACCATGTAAATGTTGACTCTATTTGATGCAATTGCAATTCTAGTGTTATACAGTATATTTGTTCTTAATGCTTTTCATGTGTTGACGAATGTATGAATTGATCTTTATTATCAATTGACTATTGACCATAGCTGTTGGTTTAGATCTAGTATACTGTTCAACCTAACAGATTAATATAGAGATAGATAATTGTTAGATTGTGATTCTAAATTAACGATCGTTTAAACTTTTGAAGATTACGAGCTCACCCAAGGGATTAGGGGATTGTAATCTTAGAAGAGCTCTGAGTCAAGGGATTGAGCTGAGCTATTTTGTTAATTATCGTAATACTAGATGAACTATTGTAGAAAATATGTACAATTACCAAACAGGATTCAAAAAACCTGATCACTTTAACTGATATTTTACAAAACAACTTATTTTTATTTTTATTTTTTGTTAACTCAATTATATGCTCTGCATAACCCCCCAATTGTTAAATCCTATTTATAATTAAATTGTCGAGTTGAGATCGAAACAATCTTTAGGGAGACAAACTTATAAATTTTATTACTTCGATGCATTCTTAGTACACTTGCTAAAAGTTTATCAATTCACATACACATGTTTATTGCATCTTAAACTATACGATTGTATCCTTAAACATATCAACTAAGAACCCCTTAAAGATCTAACTTGAGTCATAGATTTATCTTTTGAGTTTGTTTGTTGGAAAGAAAGATTTTCACCCCAACAAATCGACATGTCTGGTGGAACATTTGTTTGAGATAGTTGGTGTCAAGTTTCTAGTTATAAGAAACATATAAAAAATGGATAATCCTTCGAGAAGAAGAAATGACAACCAAAATAAAATGAAATTAACAATTCGAATGAGGCTAAACAAGAGGTAAGCATGCCTCAAAATGTTGATCTATTTCCTCAAAGGAAATTACCTTTGAATCCTATAATCAGTCAAATTGAGACTGATTCTGTGACAAGTCCATCTATTCAAAAGAGAAATGTCACAATATATCCCTATGGATTACCACTGGGATATGTCCCTCTTATAATGGGAAACAACCTTCCAATGTCTTTTCCTATAAAAGACACTAGGATTTGATTAAACCATACAAAGGCTAGTAATGATGGTTATGTGTGTGGATTTATAGGAAATCATATTGGTCCTTTTGTTATGAACACTACTTTGCAGTATCTCAGACAACAAATGGATGATAGTAACCACGAGAAGATGAATGTGACTACTAGTCAAATTGCCGCTTTTTTAAATCCAATAATTGAAAATACTACTGTCTCACACGAGGCACCGACAAAACAAACGAATCAAATAGTTGACATATTCGAAGAAGCTAATGATAGCAACAATAACCAATGTGTAAATAATACTCCCCCCGTCTCAAAATAAGTGACCTTCTTGATTGTTGCACACATGTCGATGCACATCTTTTATCTTTAATATATTTAATTATGTATTAGCAAAAATTAAAAAAAAATTGATATTTTAAAAATATTCATCGAGACAAATCCAAAATCTTATATGCTACAATTTGTCTTTATATAATAGTATAAAAATATGATCAAAGTATGTAACATGAATAATGCACATAGTCAAACTAGGTCACTTATTTTGGGTCGAATGAAGTAATGTGTTTAATGAAGAAAATCATCAGGAAAATTAAAAAATGATATATTGATTTAGAAAGCGTGAGACATCTACTATTTATCTAAAGGATCTAAAATAATTTCATATGGGAATGCTAGTTGCTGGGGTTACAATCATATACACTGTGTGATCTTAATATCATTGAACCGATTAACTGAGCAAGACATTAGAAGTTAATAGGTACAATGGTTCTCACGTCGTTTGTCAGACATGGAAAACGTACAATGAAGGATATGTGAAAGCGTGATTGAAATTTAGAAAGTATATAATCGATTAAGAAAGGATATTAGATGATTAGTTAACAAAGTCAAATATCGGTAATATTACATCTCTGCTCTTGTTTCCATTTTTAACGGCAAAGATCTCACTCAAGTACAAACAACCCATACTTTCATTCTCAAAACAATATTAGTCGTTGAAATGCTTTAGTATCACACAAGTATTTGTGGTTATGATAATTCTGAATACTTATTTTTGATGTATCTATAAAAGCAACTCATCAGAAACTCAAAGAACTATTCCATAAGATGGATCTCGAAGATAACACTAACATGATTGTTGAAATTTTCATTCTTCGATCGACCCACTGACAAGAAAAGTGATCCATCCACATTACACTAGTTATTAGTACTTTGGGATGGAGAAGGGTATGTAGATCATGTGGAAGCAGATGAATCCATCTACAAGGGAGGAAATGTTGGAATTATAAACAGGTAGATTATTGAAAAGTTTAAATTCTATGCCAAGTTCGAACATAACAATAATGAGTAAAACAACTCTGGTCGTAATTCGGTTAATAATTGGATCTTTTATTTGATCGATTATTCGAGCTTTATTGCTTAAATTTTGACCTATTTGGCTGAAGATAAGTTGGTAGTAGTGTTCAAAGCTGAACTAACAAAAGAAATACTAGAGAAGTTACTCAGAGGTTTGTCAATATAGTCCAAATTCTAATCATGATATTATCCAATGTAGTTTTAGATGTTAATTTTGTTAAAAGTTGTAATTAGTTAATGAATATAATCTATGAGATTTTGTCTAAAATTTGTTATGATTAAATTCAGCAAAGCGGATATTATAAAAATTTGTTTGCAATAAGTAGGAGAAAATCTTAAAAATTCAAAGTTATGACCCAAAAACAGCCAAGGTTACGGTTAATACTTAATTCAAATGAAAAGGGTACAAGAATTAAACATAATGTTCAGTAAACTTGAGATAAGCACTCTTCAAATCAGAAAGTTGTTGCTCAATAGAATTGATTCAAGAAGAAGTTATCTTCGATTTATTCTTCGGATTGTTTAAATTAGAGACTTGGCTAATTATTCTCGAAACAACCAGATTTAAGTGCTTGTTGGCAATTTCTTTAGTCAGACCAGATATTTTCTTCTTAGTTTATAAATTTTTGATCTTGTTTTGAAGAACAGTTATCCTATTATCAATCTCAACATCATTTAAAATAAGCTTGTTAGTTTTTTTTCCACTGCACTTCTATCTCTGTCATGGTTGTAGTGACTTCATGAAGACGGGTTTTAACTTCTCTATATGTTTGAAGTTTTTGTTCCTTAGCTGCCTCCAAATCTTGATCAGCCTTTAGAAGTGATTCAAGGTTATGTATCTTAAACATGCTCGAGTTGTTGAGGAGTAAACAGTTGCTCATAAGTAATGATTTTTGGTTTGAAGGAGTCAATAATTCCTCGAAGAAACCAACTCATTTTAGAAATATCTTAAAATCCTTTTCAAAGGCAATGGCTATCTTGGGGTAATAGACAATATCATCTAAAACTGCTTAAGTTTATTCTGAAATTATTCGACACTAAATTCTACATTAGAGGGATTGTCAACCACATTTTAAGGGATTGATAAGTGATACAAATTTGGAAAGTACACCCAACCGTTCCAAGTAATAAAGTATTAAATTATTGTCTCTATCGCTGTTTTTACTAGACAATTTTCTATACTTATGAATAAAATGGTAACGTTTTATGGTAAGAATTCTGAGCTTTTTCCACCGATCCAGCTTGTAAAAAAAGGCAAAATTTACCAGGAACCATGCACCAGGGCACATGATAGGCGCATGGGGCAGGAAATTTGTGCCTTCTGGCTAGGACCGTTCCTAAGAGGGTGCAAACAACTCAATGGAGCTAACCCAAAATATTTTTTTTATACATAATGCACATAAACAAGTAATATATACCATTAACGTGGCTCCTTAATCGTCATATATGCGGAAGTGACCTAGTGGTAAGCTTTGGTGTTGGCAATCCAATGGTCGAGTTCAACTCTCACCCAAGCTGTACTTATTCTTTAATTTATTTATTTTTATAAAATCCAGCTTTTCTTCTTTGTTTTCTTCTTTAATTAGTACTTCTTTATTTATTTTTTTAAATCCAGCTTTTCTTCTTTGTTTTCTTCTTTAATAATTTTTTTTATAAATAATTTTTATATTTTTAATAAAAAGACAATATAACCTTTTTAATTTTTTCTTCTTTTTTTGTTAGAGTTGTTCTTGTAATTTTTTGTTCATACTTATTGTATAAAATAGCAAAGTTCTAAGAAAAAACATTATAATTTTTCTATAAAAAAAAACAAACTTTTTTTTTGCCTCTGTGCTAGCTAAGAAAAATAACAACCTAAAATGTATTTTTATATTATTGATTAAAAAATAAATCTTTTTTGTGTAAGTTACATGACTATTATTTATGTTTACGGATATTATTTTTAATTAAATAAAAGAATGTTTTTTGAAAAAAAATTAATTTTATTTTATTAGGGGCCTATTTTTACAATGAGAGACGGGTCTCCAATTTCATAGGAACGGCCCTGCTTCTGGCACTTCCATGCGCCTGGAGCGCACAAGGCATTTCCAGGGTGCATGGCGCAGTCAAAAGTTTGGGAAATGTCGTTTTTCTTCGTTCTCTAGGTGTTCTTCTTCCATGCTATGATCTTGGGACTTGAGACATAATTTTTTCACCTTGTATTGTCTTCAAAAACCTTCTCAAGATTCGTTGTTCTTTATTCTCTTGCTTCCATAACTCCACGAGATCTCTTGATTTTCCAAATTACATGATTATTAATAAAAAGACTCAAAACACCTATGAGTTTCCAATTTTAGGAAGAAATAAAATTAAAATTACTTAAATGCAAACAATACAAAATGTCATTTAAACCATGAGCAACATTTCTAAAACTTCTCTAAAATGACCTCAACTACTAAATAAATTGCTGAAAAATATATCTAAAAGATCATCAAATATGATGTCATCAATAAGGCATCAAGCATGTTCAAATTTAGATTGGAAGGTTCCGTAGATTCTTTAGATAAAACTTCATGTTCTTCACCATCAGGTTCTTCTTCTTTCTTCGAAGACAAGGTAGCATGAGAACTTTCACGATCTCCATCTCGACTCTATTCAAACTTTCTTTATCATCTTCATTATCTTGTAGAACTTCTTTGTGAATGCGACTTGATGATATGTTGCTTTATCATTTTCTTTTCTCTTCTTCAAGAATTTATGTCAAGTAGCTTAGTTGCTAGAATTTCACCCCTTAAGGTGAAAAATTGGGGAATCTTGTGTCTGAACCCCAACTTTTATATATTAAAATGTTTCTACCAAAAGAACTATACTCACGGGGATAAGTGTACTCCTAAGGTACTCAGATTACATATTGAACACTATGCAATTTTATAGGGCCAGTTTGAGTTTTGGTCCTTGCAATTATTATTTTTTAAATATGCCTTTGCAAACAATTCTATCTTTTAATACAGTCCCTTGACCCATTTAAGTGATGGTTTGGCGCATTCATGCCTACGTGGCAGTTGCTGACTATGCAATTCTGTACACATGACGCTGACGTGACAATTGCATATTTTAAATATTAAAAAACAATTTTCAAAAATCAAAATATTTATTTTCAAAATTAAAAAAAGGTTAAATTTTCATTAAAATAAATATTATGATTGAAACTTAAAAAAATTCGATTAAATTTTAAATATTCTAATTAAACTTTTGAAATTAAAGTTTAGGTTTAAAATTTAAAATAAATATTCTAATTAAAATTCATAATTTTCTGATTATATTTTCATTGAAATAAATATTCTGATTAAAATTTAAAATTTTTTGATTAAATTTTAATTATTATGATTAAATTTTTGAAATTAAAATATAGATTAAAATTTTAAAATTTTAAATATTCTGATTGAATTATAGGAATTAAAGTTTATTCTTTTTTTTAATTTAAAAAATATATATTATGATTTTTTAAAATGATTTTAATTTTTTTTAAATATTGTAATTGCCACGACAACACCACGTGTCACAAAATTGCATGGTCAACAACTGCCGCGTTTGTGAGAATGTGCCAAATCATCACTTAAATGGATCCAAGGACTATTTTAAAAGACAAAAAAATTTGCGAGGGCATATATTTTTTTTTTTTTTGCAGAGACCAAAACCCAAACTGACCAATATTTACACAAATGCATATTTTAGCCATTTTATAGTTGATATTTGCTTAAATTTTTAAAATGTTTATTATGACCTTAATCAAATTTATTTGATGAAATATACAATAGTTTTGAAAATTCATGAAAATTTATAAAAATTACCAATTCAATGAGAACTTTTAATTTGACCATTGGATTCATTTAATTTTACAAGTAGTTTTTTTTTGACAAGTAGTTATTAAGCATAATATATATATATATATATATATATATATATATATATATATATATATGGCTGTAACTATATAGCACAACTCTATTTTTATACAACGACTGCATGACTAGGTTAAAAAGCTAATTGGAGCAACTCTTATTTCCCAGATAAGCGGCGACACCACCCAATGATGTATATTTTTTTGGTAGCTGTATTCCTGACTCCTAAGTCATGTGTAAAACTGAAATTAGTTTCCACTTCAATATATATACTGACCTCAAATGGATGACATACGACCTATTGATTAATTATATGATTTATGAATACGTGAACAAAATCCTGAACAACGTGCACTTGTCTAATTATGTGTGCTTATTTTACTAGTTATTATTATTACAAGGGGGTTTCTTAAAAACAAAAAGAGAGCAAGACTATTAGAAATGGGTTTCTTCAAAACAAAGAGAAAGGAAGACTCTATCCATGGATGAAACTGGAGAATGAAGGATTACTAGTTTTATATACGATTTACAAATGAAATAAGTCTTGCATTACAGACATATTAGTTTTCACCATTAAATCAAATGAGATATGATATGTAATTGATATAATGCATCGTGCAAAACTATTTAATTAAATATGGTACATAAAAGTGACCCAAATAATTAATCTGTCCTTGTACGTAGAGTTCTGATTTGTCTTTAGTTTTGGCATCTCATGGCACAGCTTAGTTATTATATAATATTATTTTTTTGGATTATCAGTTATTATATAATTAAATATGTGTATTATTACTTAGAGTATGGGAATGAAGGCAACAGGAAAATCAAATTAGTTACGGTAAACTTAATTTGGATCTTGTTTTGAAAATATATTGATTTCATGAAAACAAATTCGACAAGAGTGGGCCGGCTAGTATACCCTTTTTAACCTATTCGTTACCTCCTGTTTTAATTAAGTTGTAATTAACATAATCATTACTACTAAAAACAAAATTAATCTATTAAAAAATTACTACAAAACAAATCATGCTTATTGAATAAAAGATCAAGAAACCGCCAAATTAGGGTTGCATGAATGATGTTTTGCTCATTCTGAACTTGTACTTCTCCAAATATATTTATCTAAAAGGGGGAATTCTTCTTGGTTAGAGTCTATGTTTGACCATCTCATCCTCAAGTGACTTCTCATACAATGTTCCCGATGATTCCCTAAACATGTTGTTAATATAATTGTAAAGTGATTTTGAAACTGTACATACACAATTTGAAACTATAATTGTAACGGCAATATAACTTGTAAACGTCTTTTGAACCTTTAGATATGTTCTGAACTTGGTGAAATCTCGAAGCCAAACTCACATAAAACTATTATATGAAAAAAAAATTTGTGACGGTAATATTACCCATTTAGTGGTTTGTTTAATAGCAATTGTAGTCATACACATACCCAAGGTAATGAACAATAAGATTTGAAATGGAGCACAATTGAGCGTATTTGTTTTAGCTTCAAAAACACTTTGACTCCACAACTCTAATATATTGCTATATATAGAATAAGAAAAAATTGAGTTACTAGCCGAAAATGTAAAAAATTAAATTAATTTTAGTTATGAGATCTCTAATACTTAATATTTAATGATAAAATAGGAGACACGTTTTGTTTTTTATGTTAATAATTCAACTTTTAATTATGATTGTACATATGTAAAGTATAAGTAGTAAGTAGTATACGATTAGTTATAGCTTGAATTGTGACGGTGCAAGCAAACAAATACCAAGTATATATTTGATTTTGTTATGTATTTGATTTACGTTCAACAAGTTGCAAACATACATTCATAACTCTAAACTCTAAAAGGTCGTTCTTGAGATATAGCCAATAAAAGAATAGTGTTCTATTAATAATTTGATGAATACTAATTTTTGTTTTACATTTTTCAATCATTAATAATTCATTCATATTAATGTTTCATGAAAAAATATTTTCGATTTTTATCTATCTTGTGAAATTGTAACGGTAAATAGAATTTTAACAATTTCAATAATTTAAAGAAACTCATCCCAGTGAATGTAACAGTAATAAATTGTCAAGATGAACACTCCTACACTAGAATATATATATATATATATATAAACATACACTTAAGATCTCTAGATTTTTGTAAACCAAAAATAATATTTGGACCTACAATATTTTTCTTTCAAAAAATTAAGCAAAGCCATAATAATAGGTGCTATGAGCACCAACTTAGAAAAAAAAAATTGTATGCCCTACAAAAAGATATGTGTGATTCCACACTCTAAACATACCCAAAATAGCCACCGACTCTCGTTGTTTTGAGATAAACTTTTGCAGTTACCCAAACACACCCTAAGATTTGGCTCTATATTGAATCTGTAGCCCCCTTCTTTTGCTATAAATAAGGTTTCAAGATTCTCATAAAGTAGCTAGCTGCAACCTCCCTTTCATGCTGTTTTTCTACCCTATATATCATATCTCAATATAATAGTTTTTCTTACATAATTCATCACATAATAAAACCTAGCTATATCTTTCCAATCCCCCTTCTACCATGCACGTCCACTTGAAAGCTAAGTTAAAAGCAACATCCATTTCCTTTCAAAACCCAACACTCTTCAACACACACCAAAACACTCCTCCTCTTCCTGAACCAGAAGCCCTTAAAGGTTGTCTAGGAAGCTTAGATGGAGCATGTATTGAAAAACTCTTACTCCATTGTGCAAGTGCTTTGGAAAGCAACGACATAACCTTAGCTCAACAAGTTATGTGGGTCCTAAACAACGTTGCTTCACCATTAGGTGACACTAACCAAAGACTCACTTCATGGTTTCTAAGAGCATTAATCTCTAGAGCTTCAAGGATTTGTCCTACTTCAATGAATTTCAAAGGAAGTAACTACACAATTCAAAGAAGGTTGATGTCCGTTACCGAACTTGCCGGGTATGTTGATTTAATTCCTTGGCATAGGTTTGGATTTTGTGCTTCTAACAATGAAATATTCAAATCAATTAAAGGATTCAAAAGGGTACATATTTTAGATTTTAGCATAACACCTTGTATGCAATGGCCTACTTTTATAGATTCTTTGGCTAAATTACCAGAAGGTCCTCCTTCACTTAGAATCACAGTTCCATCTTTTAGGCCAATGGTTCCTCCTTTGGTTAACATATCAATACATGAAGTTGGTCAACGTTTAGGTAATTTTGCAAAATTTAAGGATGTCCCTTTTGAATTTAATGTTATTGGAGATAATGTTTCATTGACTTCTGAAGATTTGAGCAATATTGAATCAACAAATTTTCATTTTGAATCAATGTTGAGTCTCTTGAATCCTAGTATGTTGAATCTTAGGGAAGATGAAGCTTTGGTTATAAATTGCCAAAATTGGTTACGTTATTTATGTGATGATAGAAAGGGTCAAAATATTTCACTTAGAGATGCTTTTATGAATTTAGTTAAAGGACTTAACCCTCAAATTGTGCTATTGGTTGATGAGGATTGTGATCTTAGTGCATCCAGTTTAACATCAAGAATTACTGCTTCTTTTAACCATTTATGGATACCCTTTGATGCATTGGACACTTTTTTGCCTAAAGATAGTTGTCAAAGGACAGAGTTTGAATCTGACATAGGACAGAAAATTGAGAATATTATAAGCTTTGAAGGGCACCAAAGGATAGAGAGATTGGAGTCAGGGATGCAAATGTCACAAAGAATGAAAAATGCTGGCTACTTTAGTGTTCCATTTTGTGAGGAAACTGTTTTGGAAGTTAAGGGTTTGCTTGATGAACATGCTAGTGGATGGGGAATGAAAAGGGAAGAAAGCATGTTGGTTCTTACATGGAAAGGAAATAGTTGTGTGTTTGCAACCGCTTGGGTCCCTAGTGAAATTCGGGAACATATGAGTATGGATGCACTTGCGTCATAAACCGTGGATTTAAATTCTCTGGCGTCAAAATATCTATGCAGCCACGAAGTCAGTATGTCTGAATTTTTCGTTCTGAAATCTGGACGACTCATATTTTAAAAATAAATTAAAAATTTGAGTCGTCTGATCAAGATCCAATAAATTGGACTTATTTGCTATGTGATTATACAAATGTCCTGATGGTAGAGAATTTGAATCCCTTGAGAAGCAATTGAGTCTACCTTAGAATGGGTTGAGGTATTGCTTAAATGGTCCAAGGAGAGACATAGGCTGTAATTTATCTGACTTCAAGGGAAAACGGCTCAGCATTTTCAGAATTATTTTCTTGTGGCAAATGTGAAAAGAAGCTCTACAAATTGATGGATCACATGGAAGGCAAAAAGGAAAATAAAATATGTACGTTGTCCTTTGTATGAGACAAAATTGTCTCTTAGCAATGTTTTTCCCTTTTATGCAGCTTTACTTTTGTTTCTACTCAGAGCTTTGGGTATATAATATATACAAGTGGTTGTAAGAAAAATATCTTATCTTATTATGTATTGCCCAGTTCTAATAATATAACCTTTAAGATTAGCTTTTAATGGATTGTATGAATTTTCATGTAACGTTTTGTGAAAAACAATAGTCTGTTGTTTCTTCACATATGTCCTGTTTGGCTCCTCTACCATATAAAAAATAAACATAATGCAGATTCAATGTGGGTTTAGTTCCCTGTTGATAAAAATGATTTTGAATTAATTGTTTTGTAAAATTGATTTTGATTAAAAAATGAGTTGAATGTAGAATGATTTATTTTTAAATACATTTATATGAAAGTTGATTGAACGATAATTTCAATACTAAAATCAACCATAAAAGCCAAAAACAACGGATTCTAACTTCTAATAGAATCAATTATAGAAGCATAATCAGTTCTATTGGAGAACATCTAAACATTTTTTAAGTCAAGAACATCTAAACATATATAAAATTAATTTAGACTTCTCTAAAAATGAAACAAAAACATACTCTCAATCAATATTTCTACTAGTAGGATGTTCTAAAATACGTACCATATAGAACTAAACGCATTTTCACCTTTAAGTAGTTCTAATTATATAACTGGTTGGTTACAGTCTTATAGATTTGGGTACATATAAAAATGGACCACTGAAAAATAAATTCAATGAGTAGTCATAATCAATATTAAAATGTACTATAGATGAAAAGGCCAAACAACAATTATATTTTGGTGTATATAAAGGTTGATAATGATAACTCATAGATTATTGCATGTATACAAATTCATATACCCATTCATTCCAGTAAAGGGGTCCATAGTTAAGAGGTCCCTCCTCTTGTGAATTTTGTTTTGTGAAACTTTAAGATAAGACAATAAATTTTGGAGTTGGAAATTAAAAAATAAAAAAGGACAAAAATCCGACCTACCGGATTCGAACCAGTGACCTAAGGATATCTGAGGTTGTCCCACTACAGTCCTCCGCTCTACCAACTGAGCTAAGGTCGGTTGCTGTTATTTCCTGACATGGATTCTATTATATCGTTAATTTGATAGACTATGCTTTTGTGAAATTGATTTTACATTAATAAGACATTCTTTTGTTATTGTTTTCTTTTACATTTTATGTTGTTGTATGCTTCTTTAAGGTTTTGACACTCAAATAATGGTTATCTTTTTTACGCTAGCTACAAAAAAGTTAAATTAATGATATATTTTTTAGTCCTAGCGATGATTTATTAATTAAAAAAAAATTTAGATTATAATTTTTTAAGTTGTGGGGTCTTTATTTGGGGCTTGATATGGCTTGGAGTGAATGTTATCTCACGTGATTGTTGAGAGTGACTCGAAAGTGTTTATTGATAGGTTTATCTCACGTGATTTTTTAGGGTTTATCCTTCAACGAGATTGCAATGTCATATACTTTATCTAAACACTCATGATTTGCCTTTCTACTAGATTCCTATTGTTTTCTAGGTTTAGCTTGACATTAAAAAGTTGAGAAGCATGTCCGAGCTACTTGCAATAATTCAATGTAAAGCTTCTTCGTTACCAGATCATAGTCAGGGTTATAAATTAGAAGTTATTTCATGTTATACGATTAGATTGTATTTTTGTAAATGGAGTATTAAAAGTTTAAAAATGATTCATGTTTTATCCAAATCAAAGTTTGATTTTTATTTTTCTAACTTATATTGGTCTCTAGTATCACACATCTTTCTAGATGTTACAATTGATACCAATTGTAACATCTAGGAAGATGTCTGATACTAGAGACCATGATAAATTAGAAAAACAAGTAATAAAAAAATTTATTTTGAATAAAATTTGAATCATTTTCAAACCTTTAATACACCAATTACGTAAATTTGAATCATAACTTCTAATCTATGACCCTGACAGTGATCCGATACTGAACAAACTCTACATTGAATTGTTGACGAATTGTCTGGACATACTTTTCAACTTTTTAATGTCAAGCTTACACCTGAAAATATCACCTAAACATAGTGAGCACAAAGGCTCAATAACATAGAATATAAAATGTACTTTGATGTTCCCAGCCATGCCTGGTGTACTAGGCATGGAGAAAAATTCACTCATTCATATTAATTAATAAACTCTTATACATATTAAACAAATTATTTGTATACCTTGGAGTTCATATTCTTAAATTAAATGTAATTATTGATCACTTTAGCTGGACACTCAGGATTTGCCTTTCTACTAGATTTCTATCGTTTCCTAAGGTTGCCATGCAGTGTCATTCATTTTAACTAAATACTCAGGATTTACCTTTCCACTGAATTTCCATCGTTTCCCAGGTTTGCCCTGCATTATTATATCTTAATTGAACACTCATTACAACATCTCACATTTCACAATTAATGGAAAACACTTCAATTACCCATAATCTATTGTAACCCTAATTCAAACACATAATCCATAATTGATAAAATTCCTAAGTAAACCCTAGAGAGGTTTAGAATTTGGGTTAAGACTATGTTACCTTTAGGTTTGCACAAAGAAAAAGAGATTGAGAGGGAGAAGGAATGAAAGAAAAGAGGGTTGTAATCTCCAGCTACAAAGAAGGAAAGAGTTATTCACACGGGAAGGCAAGAGATGTGCTGACTGACTAGCAAATTTTAGTCTATCCTTGGATTCTTGAAATTTGTTTGTTTGGAGTCTCCACCTAGTGAATTTCAAAGTCTCATTTTCAATGATATTTCTGGAGCTTGTATGCCTAAGAATCGGTGTGCAACTTAGTTTTGTTTTTCCTTTTGAGCCTCAGACCCTCTTTTGTACCAAAGAAAAGGTGTGTGGTGGGAGAGGCGTGCATTGTGACATCTTATTGCCAAAAGGCTAAATAAACTGAATTTCATGAAGATAAAAAAAGATATTTTTTATGAGAGGGGTACATAGGTTACTTGTTCCTGAAAATTCACAATGCCTATTTTGCGAGTGAAAATGAAAATACCAAAAATCTGAAATATAATCCACTCTGCGGAGGGTCGTAGGTGATCCCATTCTAAAATGTGTAGCCCAATTTAACTATCATAGTGTTGCCCAATCTGACAAGCACAAAGACGTGGTCTTGTATTGACTCCATAAAGTTCCACAAAACTATGGTGTGATTCACACAAGACATCCATATACATTGTAGCTTAGTCTGACATACGTTTTACTATGAAATGCATGAGCATATAACTGCAGTCTCAATTAGTATGCAGATGCACCACTTTACATATCATACAACATATGTAACAATTATATCATGCTTTCTCATAAATATATTTCATCAAAATCATATGTAACAACATTTATCCGTAATTTCATGAAACAACATTTCAACACATGCACAAATCACAATGAATGCACATAACCCCATCTGGAAGCACAATTATTTTCATCGTGGTTATTAACAACTCCATGAAAGAAAAAACAACATTTCAACATATAAACAAGGGTTAGTCCCTTTAAAAAATTTCGTCACCATTTTTGGTTCTTAAAATGATGACAAAATTTTTTACAACTACTAAAACGTGCAATTTGATTTTACTATCGATAATAACATGTCCCGTGAGGTCTTTTATGCTTCTCTTCATTACTCCCTCCGTTCCTTTTTAATTGTCACTTTTGAAGAAAAAATTTGTTCCTTTTTAACTGTCACTTTCAAAGTTCAATGCAACTTTAAATAATGTTTTACCAATTTTATCCTTAGTTATTTATTACTGAGAGAGAAATATATGAGATGATATATTAAATGAATAAGGTTATTATAGGAAAAGTATAAATTATTGTATCAAAAGTAGTGACATTTATTAATTGTCTTGGTTTGTGTAAAATGTCAAAAAGTGACAATTAAAAAGGAACGGAGGTAGTATATTAATGTGTTATTTCCAAGTAGTTTTCACTGCCATTTATTATTGACTAGTTTTCATCAAAAAATTTATAGGATTACGAAGTAGGTTAACTTATCTCAACCGGTTTTTTTAACTATTATTTCAAAGAGCCATGCTATATCTCGCGAGAGATTTCTCGCGAATTTATCACGATTGCAGCCATTTTGTTATATATTAATTTTTTATCAAAATAAAAAGTTTGGATAAGTAACCGATTGCTCACATGGTACCCGCAACTGAGCCCAATTGTTCATCTCATTTGTCCAGCTTATTCGAAACGGGTCGTAAATGACCAGAAATTGACCCGGGTTGTTCTCGCATTTTTGGAAACGCAGAACAACGATTTTACCTAGCTTTTTAATAGTATTTACTGATTAAACAGACACATTTGTTCATATTTAATTTCAGAGTCGAAAGCAATCGGTTTGTTACGCGAGCGGATACTTTGTCATGCTACATATGTTGAACATTGTATCCGGTGGTGTTGTGGATTCATGGATGCAAGTACGCATAAGATTTTTTTAACAACTAGTATAAATTAATTAATTTTATTTTTACATGTTTATATGATAAACTAATATTATGTCAACATTTATTTATTCAGATATTTGCGGATTCAACTCCCTTTCATAAGGATGAAGTTAAAAATGTTCAAGAACGCTGTGCAAATTTGATTCTGGAACTTATTGAAGCAAATGCGGATTCATCTTAGTGCGAGACTGATTTTTGGAGCAGATGGGGAGTCAGCTTTAGTGTGAGATTAATTTTTTTGAGCAGTTGGGGTTTTAGCTTATTGTTAGTCATGTTTTGAGTTTTTTTGTACTATTTGCATATTGGTCCTAACATGTACATTACCCTGCCAGTGCAGTGGCTATATTTACTTTCGTATGACATTATAGTTCTATGGTTTTGTTTAATTAGTACATGGGGATTTTGGTCATGCTTGCTTTTGACTAGTACATGTATTTTTGGTCCAACTCTTCAATGTATCTTTCTATTAATACAAGTTAGTGGCATTGGATATTCTGCATTGTGGAAAAAAAAAGGTTGCAGGATAAAAAATGGAAGCATATTCTGCATGTACGCTGTAGGAAAAAAAAACTAAACTTTTTAAGTCGGTTAAAACTGCCCGACTTAAGAAGTTAATATCTTAGGTTGGTTTAATCTGCTGCTCATGGTCTTTGAGGCCTATACTTCCTAAGTCGGCTCCCAGATAACCGACTTAAACAATGAGGCCTTAAGTCGGTTGCAAAATCCGACTTAAAAAGCAAAAACTTCTTACTACGACTGCTATTTGGTCAAACGCGTGCCCGACTTAAAAAGCTATTTTTAACCGACTTAAAAAGGTTTTTTTTTTGTACTAGTGGGTTTAGAGTAGCCCCATATCAATTCAAAATTTGATTATTTCATGGACAAGAAATCAGACTTGAAACTTTGATGGTTTTGCCAAAATAAATAATAAAAAGGCTAAAATATTAAAAAGTTCCCTGCAAATATGCCTTATTTGGCTTTTGGTCCTTGTAAAAAAAAATTTGTTTTTCGTCCTTGCAAAATATTTTGTTTTTTAAAATAGTCCCTGGGCCCATTGAATTTGCTAGGTGGCACTCTGATGCTGATGTGGCACATGCTGACTGTGTATAAGTGCCCACGTGGCAGCTTATGTGGACCAGTCAGCATGCACCACGTCAGCATCAAAGTGCCACCTAGCAACTTCAATGGGCCCAGAGACTATTTTAAAAAACAAAATATTTTGCAAGGACGAAAAACAAAATATTTTTTTTACAAGGACCAAAAGCCAAATGAGACATATTTGCAGGGATCTTTTTAATATTTTAGCCTAATAAAAATTGCATATGCATTTCGAATATTCATAATAGGGGTTTTGAGTGCTCAAACCAACTTCAAATTTTAATCAATCATGAATGGAAAATTGATTCATATTACAGAGCCAGTAGAGTGTGTTGGGCGGTTCAACGCTGGATTCTTGTTGATTTGGTTCTACAGTTTTGAAGCACATTTATACTTCTATTCGACGAAAAAAGACTTTATTTTATGATATTAAGTTGTCAAAGTGATGGAAAATGAGATTACTAGATGAGAAAATATGGTAGCTTCATAGTGAAATAGTTGATGAATGTTTAGTGAAGAAGAGGAAATGGATAATGAGGTTGAAGAGAGATAAAATTGAAAAATAAAATAAAATGGAACATAAAAGTTTTGGACAGAGAAAACACATGGTGATAGAAACTGCCACGTCATTCGTGATGCTTCGGATAAAAGTCTTCGCTATATTTAGCATTTTTCTATTTCAAACTAAGAGCTCTCTAATAGACTAGCAACTTATCAAACATTTTGTTCAAGAGCATATCCACGATACTATATCATTTGCTAACACATTACGAGAAATCAAATTTATAATTTTTGTTGTCAAACAATTTGTTTTCTTTTTTACACATACTTTTCCTTATTCATTGCAAAAATAATAATAATAACAATAATACACGTGATAACCTCCCTGATTTTTGACTTTGTTATGAAGATTATGTCCATTTTTATTAGATTCAATTGCATTTAATTGACTTTGTAATGCCTGAACAACTTCTAATGGAGACCATGCAAATTAGGGCGCATTTATGATGGGAAAAGGAAAGATTTTCTTGCCATAAAAAAAGTTGATGTTTTAGCCATAGGTTTATTAGTTTAATATGTAACAGTCCAGGTTGATTACTTGTTATCTAATTGTAACTTTTTGTTTGTAAATTTAAACAAAAAATGAGACCCCATTTACTAGAAAAAATATAAATTGTTTTTATTTGTTTGGATATTATAAAAATTGGACCTTGGCCAATAACAAAACAACCCAAATGACTTAATAATAGCTTAATAAAATTCATTATTTTTGGCATTGTACATATAACAAAAAATTTAACCACACAAATATTTTTGTATGTTTATATTTGAAGATGACCTTTTATGGAGTGATTGAAAATTTCATCTGTAATTAATAGGGCTCTCTCAAATCTTTTTTCTACTTCTGTTGAGCGGATTCAACATAAAAAATCAGGGATTTGAGCATATTTTTTTTTCTATGTTTGGTCATGGGTAGGTTGGTGCATGTAGTTTCAGTAGCATCTTTCTTATAGTCATCTTGTTCCCGTGGTTGCTTGTATTTTTTTATTGTTGCCTTCAGCTATGGTGCTCTTTGTGTTATGGTTTTGTTAATTAAAATTTTATGTAAAATAAAATATCTTGTCATTGTCAATGAAAAGAGAAAGGGAAAGAAGAATAAAGGATTGTTGTTTTTTAATTTCAGAATTCAGGGGTATAATAGTAAAGAAATGAGAGGGGTGTAGTTGTTTAACTTCACAAATGGGAGGTAAATTTGGAACATAAAAGACAGACCATTTTTTGTATTAAAACATGTTAATTAACAATAACTAGACTTTTGGCCCTTGTTATCGCACGGGTCCGTTATAGTGTTAGTCATATATATTATTTTACAGTGTACAAAGAACTAACATTTAACTTATGTTAGAATTACCACATAATGTATAGAACAAAAACGATTGTAAAATAAAAAGCATAACAATGATATGCAAATATTTTCTTATAGACCACATTTGATGTTACATTTGTACCATAATATGAAACAGCTAAAATACATTTTGAAATATTTCTTTATAGACCACATTTGATGTTACATTTGTATCATCACCCTCGTCATCATGGACCAATATCTTCAATCATTTCCTAGAAGTGACTCTAGATAGGGCAACATATAGTTGTCCGTGAGAGAAAATTGACTGAGACATATATACTCCAACATATAGTTGTTCGTTGAAACTTGAAGGATTCACTTGTCAGATGGAGTCAATGATAACCTTGGGATATAGACTTTTTTCCCAATAATGCTTCCTGTTATGACTTTTGCTTCAAGGACGTACTTTCCAATTCTTGTGATAACCAATTGTGTTCCATTGCACAATCCTACGGTCTGATCAATATTTCTTAACAACATTACAGGGACTCCAACTTTCAATCTTAGCTTATGATTTGGAATTCTAGAAGCAACAATTGTGTTTAAAAATTCAGGAGTATGCACTTCGTCTGCACTGTCAATACCCGACTTAGCATAATGTGGAGAATTATAACTTAAATATGTTTTTTCTTCACCTGGTATCAAGTCCAACATGAAATTATTGATGGCATCAACTATTGCATTCTTAGGGGCCAAAATAGCCCTATCTTGAAAAAATGACGAGTCGTTGATATTTTGCAACATATCTGGATATATGTGCTTTGAACAATTGAAGCAAGTGAATCTACAAAGCTTGGAAGAAGCAAATCAGATGGTATAGTAACTTGGATATCAACATCATTGCTCTCCCATATACTACCATCACCAATACCTAAAATCCAATATGAGAATGCCTTTCTCTCTTCAACTTCTGCATCATAACTCCCAGAAAGAAGTCTCATGTTTATGGTTAAAGTGAGAACCTCACAAAAATTCCAAATATATGAAAAATTGATGGTGGCTTGAACAACATCTTGTCCGCTCCCTTTAGGCACAACTGGAAGTATTTGTCGAAAATCTCCACTAAACACAACTACCTTTCCACCAAAAGGAATATCCATCCTATCATTGTTATAAGATCTAAGCACATCCCTTAAAGTATGATCAACAGCTTCGAAACAATGCTTATGCATCATTGGTGCTTCATCCCAAATGATCAACCTTGTTTTGGCTATTAAATTGGCTAAATGACTCTTTTGTTTTATTTCACATATAGACAGTTGATCAACATTTATAGGAATAACAAACCTCGAGTGTGTAGTTCTTCCTCCTAGAATAAGTAATGCAGATATCCCACTTGAAGCCACGGTTAAGACAATCTGACCTTTTGGCCTTAATGCTGCCGACATTGCCCTCCAAATATAAGTTTTTCATGTCCCTCCATAACCATAAATGAAAAATATGCCTGGTTTGTTTTCATCCACTCTGGTTATGATTCTATCATATACTCTTTTCTGCTCAGAAGTCATCGTTGACATCAATCTACAATGCTCTTCAGCCAAAGAATTCGTGTTGTAGTTCAGCTCATCATAAATCAACCTATTATGCACCTCATGTATTAAGGATCTATTTGGATTAGGCATCTCTTTATAATCATCTAAACTCATGTCATGACTTTTCAACATCGTTTCTATCTCAGACAATGTGTAACTTTTCAACTGATCCGATGTTAAGACCAAATCTGTAAATTTTAGCAGATTACTAATTAATCATTTCATATACTATAAACATGTATAGACTTATGCATATCATAATAATGCTCTTAAATTTATCGAATAAATAAAATTACCTCAAACACATAGTCGACGTCGTTGTCTCTACAATATATCATCACTCAAATACTCCCTAGTGCTATTCCAAACAAAATATGGTCGTGACAATTGATCTGACAACAATAGAGCTGTGAACAACAGACGCAAATAGCTTCATTTACCCCACTGTGCTGCTTCAATGATTGCATTTATGAATTCTTTATCATCATTTAAAAACCCCCATTGCTTCACAAACCTCTTTGAATGTATCCAAAGTAACATTATCAATTGTCTTTATGTCAACATATGACGTGAGACCCTTCACATAATTCAACAATAGCCTCAGGTAAAACAGCTCACCATACCCAGGTGGTACAAAATGTAGCCTTCCAATTATAAACCACTGCTTTCGTGGAGTCCATCGATGTTTGTCAGCTTTCCATGTAAACTTTGTAGGGAACTCACCGTATGTCAAACCCCTTGCTTCAGGATATGTTTTGTTGGCATGCATCCATGCGAAAAACTTCGTGCAGTGAATACTATTCCTACTAACAACATCCTAAAGTGCTTCATTGTCATCATATATAACATGCTTCTCATTTTCAAGATGAAAAGTCAATCTTTCAACAGACGGTTCTCTGTAATGTATGTCAAAAGAAAATATCCTCCAAGCAGCTTCACAGGCCGACAGGTATCTACAATCGTAATACATTTTATTTCATCAACACAGTCCGACCTACCACTCCCTTCACCACCATTATAAAAACCAACAGTGACACGATCATGACCCTTGTTGACATATTTAAAAATATACTTCATAGATCATGATTGACTACACCACTCCACATTTATATGAGCGTTATACTTCAGTAGCAAAGATTTGTTATATGGAACCACAAACCTGTTATCTACAAATGAGTCACCCTTTTTAACAGACACTCCAGTGTCTCTCCTCCTATATACAGGATAGCCTTCTGCATCAATTGTCGTGGAGTCAACAAATTTTTTTAGAAAGTACTTGGTACATTTTCCTTTTTGCATGCACGGTGAACTCTGATTTTGAAGACCGCATGGATCATGAATCATATGGGTCGTCACAATATTAAACAACTCAGGCTCCGTATCCTTATCAGGAATCTCAGCTGATATTATCTTGTCAATTTCTTTAGGTCGGACACAATGAAATCTAGGTTGAAGGAAAACAAATATATGAGCATGGGGAGTCCACGCTTTTGAAACTCAATAGTATATATAACTGTGTAAGAAACAAAATTCTCAACATCAAAATCTATTCACTATTTCCTATAATAAACATAAACATATTTAATCATAAATATGAGTATATTTGCTTACAACCAATTCAAAATTCATGTCTAACAAATGAAGATAAAGAAATAAAGCATAATTTTGTGGGCTCAATGTATAGATAAAAATGTTAATCATTTCATGTAACAAGTGCATAGAGATAGATTAAACAGAAAAACCATATATGTTATTTATTTATTCTAAACAACAACAATCAGACATATATATATATGTTATATATATGGATTGGCGGCATAAGCATTCATTGATAACAACAACAGCATAAGCAAGCAATGGTTATTTTAGATCTTGGCAAAAATGTCTTTACATTCAACTGCTTAAGTAAACACAATCTACTTTTGTATAGGCAAATGTTAAACAAAACTAAAAAATGGTCGATGGAATAGATGAATAGAAAATGGTTACCTGACTTAACATAGCCAAATATCTCGCCTCTATTGATGTCTTTTATCAACTCATCAAGTTTTATTTTGAACAATCGGCACACTAAATCCGATCTATCTTCTGGCTTAAGATTATATATCTTCAAAAACTCAACCAACTCGGGCCATTTATGGTTACATGTGAATGTGATAAACAAATCAGGATACCCATCCCAACCACAAATAGGCATAACATCCTGATAATTTTGTATCATGTACCTTGATCCCCCGACAAAAGTTGACGGCAAGATAATCCTTTTTCCAGTTGAGGTTGAATTTGTTTCTCCTCTTAGAATTGCTTCAGTTAACCCCTTATACATTTCAACTCATACCTCCTTTTGATGATCTCTATACCTAATGTAGTATCAAAAGTAAGTATAATGTTATATCATTTCCACAGGGACTAGTGCGATATCTAAGCCGTTCAACAATTTATATTGTTTTAAGTATCGGGTTTATAAAATGATTGTTAAGTAAATTGCTAAAACTTATAACAAGCTAAAGAAAATTATGTGTTCAACAGAGAGATAAATATGCTGGGATTAAACTTCATCAAAACTTTTTCACATGTATTTCTATGATTGATATTACCAATTCTGACGATCACTCGATATTCTCACATATTGCTCGGCAAACCCTATTCACGTCTAAATAAGATTGGGATTTCAATCGTATTGGTGAATCGGTGATTTCTCAATCTATTAACCAATCCAATAGCATTAAGTTTCAATACTTTTGGTGAGTATTAATACAAAATCCTATGTCTAGAATTTAGTTAATAATAGATGTTATTCTAACCTTGATTCAAAGAGTATTTTTCAATAACAAGTTAAATCATAAGATCAAAATATTAAGAACAAGGACAACATCAATATCATAGTGATTTAGAATCAAGCAATATACAATCAAAGGAAATACATATTAGAAGATTTGATAACATTTAATCCCAACAAAAAGAGTTTAGCTACTCATTTTCATGATAAGCTTACAAAGATGAAGAATGATGAATGATTTGCCATCAAGCCTTGATCTCTCAAGATTTGTTGTTGATTCCACCTTCAATCCTTGCTCCAATGTGTTTCTCTCTCTTTCTCTCTGAAATTCGCACCTCAATAATACATGATATTTTTTTTTCTTCAGCATCTGTACCTATTTATAGGTTTTCTGATATTTTAGACTTCGCTCAGCAAAGTCTGACTTTGCTCAGCGAAGTGACCTTTCTTCATCAGTGGATTTCTGCCACATCAGCATTTGACCAGTTCCAAACCGCCCTCACTCGCTTAGCGAGCTAATAATTCGCTCAGCGAAGTGTTTCGCTCAGCTATTTGGTTTTCTTTGGCACCTTGTTTCTAATTGGATAGGTTTCTCTTCGATTGACTCTCAACATATTCCGGATCATTTTGTTCAGTTCACCTTATCAACAGGTGGCTATAAAGCTGGTCCTTTTTTTTTGCAGCTTATTTGGCTATCTTGCGTTTGGGTGCTATAGAATGAAAGAAATAACATAATAATCAAAAACAAGGAAAAATTAATTCCTCAGCTCCTGAATAGAGCAAAGTTGCTTTCTTTTTGGTGACTGAAAGCAAATTATGCTAATTTTGCTTGAGGTTACCATAGTTGGTGGCTTTGTCCTTTTTTGTGCTTGGGCAAAGATTGATTTTGCCTTTTTATGCTTTATCTCAATTTCAAACCGGTATTGTTGTAATCTTTGGTGTTTCTCTCTGACACATCTTGTGCTGGTGAGTTTCCTCTCACTAGTGGAAAATATACATTTTACAACATGGTCAAAAACGTTTTCACAACAGTTGAAATAATACCTGATGTAATAGTTAACACGGTGGCATTTTCGAAATTACTAACAAAGTTTTCACATCAGTGGAGAGGAATAATTGATGTGAAAAGTAAATGATAAAAAGTTTTCACATCAGTTGATATAATACCTGTAGGGAAAATAAAACACGGTGGCATTTTTGAAATTTTGAGGAACTTTTCTAACCCACTTTTCACATCGGTGCCTTAATGCCTGAGGGGAAAACTTATGTGTTCACATATTATCATGTGTTCCTTTCTCTCTTTTGGTTTTCCTCTCTCCTGACAAAACTTCCCTTTTCCCTCTCCTCTCACAAACCCTAATTTCAAACCTCGCCCAATCTCTCACCAAAGCCACACAAAATTACTCAGGATGCTCGTGAATCATTCCCCTAAATTGAATCGCTCAGGATGCTCGTGAATCGTTCAGTAGAACAGCTCACTCAATCTTCCTCCAAACCCTTCCCCCAAGCTGAATCACTCACTTAGTCTCCCTCTCAATCGATTTGAATCGCCCTTCAACTCTTCAATCTCGATTTGAATCGTGAATTGTTCTCTCACTCACTCGTTCTGGCTTTCTCTCACTCACTCACTCACTCGAATCTCACCGAGTCGTTCTCGCTCTCTCTCTGAAACAGGTGAGTCATTTTATTGCTCTCTGAAACTTAGTTAGGTTAGATAATAAAATTCCTTAATTAGGGATTTGTAGTTGGTTAGATTAATCTAATTTGGAATTAGGTTAATAGATGGATTGTATGATTGTTAATTAGTGGGATGTATGTGTATCTTTGAGTCCTATTTTGGTTAGTTTTGTTCTTCTAGATGATTTCTTTATCACTGGAGTGGATGTTGATGTTCATGGTTATGTGTAGGAGCAATGCAGTGTTGTTGGATGAAATGCTAGAGAAGGGCTTGACTTCACTGAATTCTCTACTTATATTGAACCTGAAATAATAGACGGTGTTGTCAAAGCTTTGCAGGTAAGATTTGATAAAAAAAATTATTCTTTTCATACCACAAATAAAAAAAAAAGTTTACGAGCAAAACATTAATGATTATTTGCTTTAAGTTGTAATTATTATGTGCACTTTCACTCTTAAGTAACAGGTGAATCAACTTTTCTAAACTGCTCATTTGAAATAGCATCAGGTTATGTTAAGAATCTTTTCATCTAAGTGTCATAATGTTATGGCCAAAAGGAATTATTCTCATTCATATCTCAATGTTGTATATTATTCTACTAATACTGTAATTTATCTTGCTCCTTACATGCAGCTCCAGATGCAGTGTTCAGCACTGCAGTTACGGCCTTAAAGCCTGAAGATGCACATGATCCAAACAGAGTGAAATGTGTGGTTGATAATCGTGGTTATGCAATCTATTTTTCATGAGGATTAATCACATTCAATAAGTAAGCTAGAAATAATTAAATCTTTTGAATTTGAGTCTTTGGGTACGTTTGGATGGATTTTGGAGGGGAGGGCTTACTTTTCTTTTTTAAATTGAAGACACAAATGTTTTTAAAAATTAATTAAGTGTGATTTAATTATTATATGATCATTTATCACGCTCTTTCAAATTTAAGACATCCAAAATACAGGTCCCATACATACCCTTAATTATTCTGTCATTCACCAGACATCTTGTGGAATCGTTTTCGATATTTTATTTAAAGTATACATTTGAAAAAGCTGGATAAGTGTCTGCATACTTGCAACAGGTCAGGGAAGGTCAATCAACAGTTCCCTTATTTGCTAAATCTTGGGATTCAGGTACAAATGTCAAATTCCTTTAATTGGTCGTGATAACAATCATTGCTCAAAGTTTATCTGTTGCTTTGTGATTTAATAGTTCTTTGTTTACTGATCTGCCAGAGCTATGATACGAAGTTTCTAAAGATATACCCAGATCTTCAACCTACTCTATTGCAACTTGAGGAGGATTTGGAGCAGCTTAAAGTCCTTGAGAATGGCTATAAGATGAAGGTACTCTGAGTTTTTTATACCTCATCAAATCTTTCACTTTTTTACTTGATTACTTTCAGTTGACATAAATAATGAGATAAATCTTTCATTTTTTACTTGATTACTTGAGTACAAGGTTATTATTCTTGACGAAGTACATGAAAGATCAGTGAAGTCTGATCTTGTACTAGTTTGTGTAAAGTAGTTTTTGTTAAAGAACAATGACTTAAGGTTAGCATCTTGGTTTTGGTAGTGTTGAGAGGATGTTTGGAAGAGTTAATTAAAGAGAGTTCTATGTGCATATTTGTAAGAAACTAATCTATAAATTTGAAGATCAGGAGTGCATATGCAATTGTTTGTTTAATTCCAGTGATAGCATCTGTTCCTTTAGTCACTATGTCTTTCTAATTATCCAAGTAATAAGAGGATCCCAGTCAAGAAGTCCATTTATTTATGTTTCTTGGACTGATAAGCAGGACCTCGTTGTAATCAAAATCTCTCATTTCAATTTAAGAGGCAAGTAGATGTTATATGTTGATAAAACATTATGCTTTTGTAGGGTAGTTTTGTTGTCTACTACTGCTGATATTTCAAGATATAGGGACTACTTTAGGGATCTTGGTAGAGGCGAACGAGTTGAAGTGCTTGCAATTCATAGCTCAAATCATAACATGCTTTTTCAGCGAAGTGTTTCATACATTGACCAGGCATGCATATGTACTCAGAGTTTTATTTTTTTTTAATTAAATAAAGGTGTAATACTAGTTCTGTATATATTGTCTATATTATACATATTGAATGGTCTTAAATTATATTCACCTTCATAACTATTTTGGGTTTCGAACATATGGACATTTGAAACACTCCTGATCCATATGCTCACTTATATACTGCTTGTAAAAATCATCTGTTCTTTCTTTTTTTCTTCCTTGGTAATTTTTTTTTCTTCCTCTGTTGTATCGCTTCTACGTTCTTTTTTTCTTCCTCTGTTTTGTTTGTTTTATGATTTTTGTATTTGCTCCATTGTTTTTTGGTGTTTTGATTTATGAATGTTTCAAGAGATTTGAGTCTTATATTTAATTTTATAATAAATAAATGTTTTTTTGTTGAGAAATATATATGTTTGTTTATACTTTATAGTATTATTCATGTTATTTGTCAAAAAAATAATCAAATCTCGGTGACCGCTATATGTCATACCGTTATACGCTATCCCGCTATCCCACTTTTGGGGTTGGCCGCTACGCGCCGCTATCCGCAATTGACTACTATGGGTCGATTACTTGCTAGCTTTTCGTTGTCTTTCAATTCATCTGTTCTAGTCCTCAAGTTTGGAGACATTGGTATGATACGTGAGGGCATCTTGCTGGGTATTGAAATTCCTGGCCAGGCAATACTAAGAGAATACCAGGTTCTGAACCAGACAGGTTCTGAACACTATGCAGGGCACAATAAATCGCAAAACAGAGCACAAGAAAACACAATACAAGAGCAGCAAAATAAAGTGCAGGAAAGTAAAAGACACAGAGGTTTGTTAACCCAGTTCGGAGTAAACACCTCCTACTCTGGGGGATACCAATCCAGGAAGGAATTCCACTATAGGAATTAATCCTTATGACTCAAGACACTGACTCCCAGTTCCCAGCCTAAGCAATTAACTTCCTCCTAGTCTTGAATTCTACCCAACACGTTGAGTATTAGAGACCACTAACTTCCTATTCAAGTAACAAACCTGTTACTGAAACCCTTAAACAAAAACACTCTGTTTTTCAGAAAACTTCAAAAACACAAAGACTTCATTCGTACCTAAAGGCTTAGAATGAATCACAACTCTATAAAACTCTAAACCAACTCAAACTGAGTGGTGCACAATAAAAACTCTAAGTTTAAAACACAGACTCTATTCTCTGAATTATGACTCTGTAAATTCGTATCTTGAATAGCAGCATCAGTCCTCCTTATATAGTCTTCAGTCTTGCAACATAAATAACAAACTAATCTTCTGAATTGATTTGTTACTGAAATAAGATTGGTCCAATCAAGTAACAAATAAAACTGTTTTGTATCTTTGAAAGATTTAAAACAGAAAATACGAATCTTCATAACTTTAAACCAAATCTTCAAAGATATCTTCTCCAATTAACCCAGCATTCTAGAAGCAATTAAACAAACATAATTCCTTGCTAAATCTCCCAAGATACGCGCAAAGACTAATCTGAAAACCCAGCTTCTGATGTGGTCAACAAAAGTCAACGCTGGCTTCAGAACCTGAAATCAGCTTCTGAACTGCTACAGTGCATTCAGCTTCTGATGACATTTTCTGCTTCTGAATGGCTTCAAAACACAAAACTTGCAACTGAAGAAATGTTTCATATATGGAGATGCTTCTATTCAATACTTTGGTTTTGCCAAAACATGCAGCCAACACAAAAGACTCAACAATCTCCCCCTTTGGCAAATTTTTGGCTAAAACCATCCAAGTCCTTCAATCTTCATTATAATCAGCTCAACAATGAAGAACTCCACAAGAATACATCATAGCAATTAGTTTAGGCAGCGGACAAAACACTTTCTGAGCTATGTTAAACATGCAGCTTCAACTTCTGAACTTCTGATAGAGCTACTCCAAGGTATCAGAGCTACTGATCAACTCCTGATCATCACACATACTCCCCCTGCAACTCAGCATACACTCAGCATACATCAAACTCCCCCTTACTTCTGAATTTATGGTATCAGAGCATATCAGAGCCAACACTTCAGGAGCTGCAAAAACACTCAGGATCAAAGAAACACTCAGGACTACTACAATAATCTTTGTACTCCCCCTGAGACACATACTCCCCCTCAATAACATCTTGACAGCTCTTGTTATATTGATTCTGAACACTGAGCTTCACAAACAACTTCTGAACCACAGTGAAAACTGAGCATCTGAAATTTGAACTTCTGAGCAGCAACACTTTGCATAAGACTTTTGGTATCAGAGCCAACACATTACATAAGATTTTCTCCCCCTTTTTAGCCACAAAATTCTGACAAAACATAGTCTTCATATAGGGAATAAAATCAAAACAAGTAACACAGATCCTGGAAAAGCTATCAGATTCAGACACAGAATCACACTCAGCATAAGCACAACTGGCAGGTACTCTATCTTCCTCATATCCAGTTTGCATTAATTGCTATAAGTCTTCATGCAAACATACACCTAACTTGCTTCTTAAGTTTTCAAACTGCTTAGCATCCAAGGCCTTTGTGAAAATGTCAGCAACTTGTTCTTCAGTAGCTACATGTTCTAGCTGAACAATCCTGTCCTCCACAAGGTTTCTAATAAAATGATGCCTGATGTCTATGTGTTTGGTTCTGCTGTGCTGAATTGGATTCTTAGAGATGTTGATGGCACTCAAATTGTCACAAAACAATGTCATAGTTCTTTGTTCAATGTTGTACTCCTCCAGCATCTGCTTCATCCACACTAATTGTGAGCAACTACTTCCAGCAGCAATATACTCAGCCTCAGCAGTTGATAATGACACACAGTTTTGCTTCTTGCTAAACCATGAAATTAAGTTATTTCCCAGAAAGAAACAACCTCCTGAGGTGCTCTTCCTGTCATCAGCACTTCCAGCCCAGTCAGCATCACAATATCCCATCAGTTCAGAACTTGAACTATGTGAGTACATGATTCCATAGTCACTTGTGCTGTTCACATACTTCAGGATCCTTTTAACTTGTGTCAGATGACTCATCTTAGGATCAGCTTGATATCTTGCACAAACTCCTACAGCAAATGTGATATCAGGTCTGCTTGCAGTTAAATACAATAGGCTCCCAATCATGCTTCTGTACTGACTTTGGTCTACTGAAACTCCATGTTCATCCTTAGTTAACTTCAGGTGGGTAGCAGCTGGTGTCCTCTTGTGAGCAGCAGATTCCAATCCAAATTTCTTCACTATGTTCTTGGCATACTTACTTTGAGAAATGAAGATTGTATCTTCCATTTGTTTGACTTGTAACCCAAGAAAGTATGTCAGTTCACCAACTAAGCTCATTTCAAATTCTGACTGCATCTGCTGAACAAACAGTTTGACCATCTTCTGAGACATCCCTCCAAACACTATATCATCCACATAAATCTGAGCAATCATCAGACTCCCATTTTCATCTTTCACAAACAAGGTCTTATCAGAACCTCCTTTTCTGTAACCTTGAGCCACAAGAAATTGAGTCAGTCTTTCATACCATGCTCTTGGTGCTTGCTTCAATCCATATAAAGCCTTCTTTAACTTGTACACATGTTCTGGAAACTTAGGATCCACAAAACCCTTAGGTTGTTCAACATATACTTCTTCTTGCAGATATCCATTCAGAAATGCACTCTTCACATCCATCTGAAATAGCTTGAACTTGAGAATGCAGGACACACCCAACAGTAGTCTTATGGATTCTAGTCTGGCCACAGGTGCAAATGTCTCATCAAAATCAAGTCCCTCAACTTGAGTATAACCATGAGCAACCAACCTTGCCTTGTTCCTGACTACAGTACCATTTTCATCTGTTTTATTCTTGAATATCCACTTAGTGCCAATCACATTCAAACCTTCAGGTCTTGGAACCAGATCCCACACTTCACTCCTTTTGAATTGATTCAACTCATCTTGCATTGCTTCAATCCAAAATTCATCAGTCAGAGCTTCTTTCACATTCTTGGGTTCAAACTTGGACACAAAACATGAATCAGTAGCAGCAGCATCTGATCTCCTGGTTCTGACACCTTGATCTAAGCTTCCAATGATTAAGTCTTTAGGATGATCCTTCTGAACTCTAATTGATGGCCCTTTACCATTAGGAACTTGACCTGGTTGATCTTCTGCTTCTTCAGATTCTGAATGCTTTACTGCTTCTGAAGTTTGTTCTTCTGATACTTCAGACTCTGGAATAACTTCAGGTTCATTCTTTTCATTCTCAGCAGACAAATCATCAATAACCACATTTATGGACTCCATCACAACCTTGGTTCTGGAATTAAATACCCTGTAAGCTCTGCTGTTCACTGAATAACCCAGGAATATGCCCTCATCAGACTTAGGATCCAGTTTTCTTCTGTTTTCCCTGTCAGCCAAAATGTAGCATCTGCTCCCAAACACATGGAAATACTTCACAGTTGGCTTTCTTCCTTTCCATAATTCATACAAAGTACAAGTGGTTCCCTTCTTCAAAGTAACTCTGTTATGAATATAACAGGCAGTATTCATTGCTTCAGCCCAGAACATATATGGCAGCTTCTTTGCATGCAGCATAACTCTTGCACATTCTGCTAATGTCCTATTCTTCCTCTCAACTACACCATTTTGCTGAGGTGTGATAGGTGCAGAAAACTCATGCTTTATACCTTCAGAAGCACAGAATTCTGAAAAACTCTTGTTTTCAAATTCTTTGCCATGATCACTTCTGATTCTGACAATTCCACAGTCCTTCTCTCTTTGTAATTGGGTACATAAGTCTTTAAACAGTTCAAAAGTATCAGACTTCTCTCTAACAAAGTTGATCCATGTGAATCTTGAGTAGTCATCTACCATTACAAAAGCATACCTCTTTCCTCCAATACTTTCTACTTGCATAGGCCCCATTAAATCCATATGAACAAGTTCTAGTACTTTAGTAGTTACCTGGTGAACTAATCTGGGATGAGACTTTCTTGTTTGTTTCCCAATTTGACAATCACCACAAATATTGTCCTCATTGATCTTCAGATTAGGTACACCTCTGATAGCTTCAGTACTTAGGATTTTCTTCATGCCTTTCAAGTGCAAATGTCCCAGTTTCTGGTGCCAGAGTTTGACTTCTTCTTCTGAGCTCATAAGACAAGAAGTCAGACTTCTTTCTTCTTCAGAAACCCATAAATAACAATTGTCTTTGGATCTGCAGCCCCTCATTTGAATCTTGTCTTCCTGATCAGTAACAATACACTCCTGCTTGTTGAAATTCACTTTTAAATCCTGATCACATAGCTGGCTGATACTGATCAGATTAGAGGTTAATCCTTCCACCAGTAGCACATCATTAAGTCTGGGCAAACCTTCTTTGATCAAATCACCAATACCCAGAATCTGACCTTTTACACCATCTCCAAATGTCACATAGCTTCTGGAGTATGATCTGATATTGCTTAGCATCTTCTTCACACCAGTCATATGCCTTGAACACCCACTATCAAAATACCAGTCTTCTTTTGAGGTGGCTCTCAGTGAAGTATGAGCAATCAAACCTACATTCTGAACTTTGGGCTTCCACACCTTCTGAACATTGTGTCTGGGTGTAGCTGGTTGCACTCTTCTATATTGAAAGTGTTCAGGATAGCCATACAGTTTAAAGCAAAAAGGTTTGATATGTCCCTTCTTACCACAATGATGACAGGTCCAGGTATGATTCCTCCTTCTTCTGTTGTACTTCTGGGGTTGCTTCTGAGGTAGTATCTGAACATGCTTCTGAGGTAGCATCTGAGGACTCTTCTGAGCTTGCTTTTGAGGTCTCATCTGAATATGCTTCTGACCTTGCATCTGGGCTTGCTTCTGAGGTCTCTTCTTTGATGTTCCAGCCATAGAATCATGAGTTTGAGTAGCAGGAACAAAACTCATCTGTTTAGGAATCTGAGTCTGATCAATAAAACCTAAACCAGTTTTTCCTTGTTGCTGATTCCCCAAAATGTCCTCCAACTTATCAGTAGCAGAGTTCAACATCTTCACTTGCTTCTTCATTTGATCAAGTTGGGAGTTCAGTTGGTTCACTTCTTCTTTTAAATCTGAATTCAGCACTAACAGTTCACCTTTTTCAGCCTCCAGTTGAAGAATAGTCTCCTTCTGATCCAAAACTTGTTTGCAAACCTCAGCACTTCTGGTATACAGCTTCTTGTAGTTATCAGCTAGTTCATCATATGAGGTTTTAGGAGCTTCAGACACATATGAGGCTTCAGACTCTGAGTCAGACTCTGAAAAGGTCTCAGACTCTAAAACAGCTTCCTTCTTCAAGATAGCTCCTGACCTTACAACCAGACCAGTATCACACATGTCAGATTCACTAACATCATCTTCTTCAGAACCATCATCAGACCATGACACAGCTAGGCTTTTCTTCTGCTTCTTAAGAAAAGTAGGGCACTCAGTTTTGATATGTCCATAACCTTCACACTCATAGCACTGCACACCTTTGGCTTGGTTACTTTTCTCCTCAGACTTGCTCTTCTTCTCATCAGTTTGTTGTCTTTTGTTATTGAATCTAAAGTTCTGACCTTTGGCTTTGGCTTTTCTGTTAACATTCTTCAGAATCTTGTTGAATTGTTTTCCCAGCAACACAAGAGCTTCTGATAAGTCATCCTCCTCAGACTCTTGTTGATCATCAGCTTCAGCATTCACAGAAAAAGCTATACCTTTCCCTTTCTTATCAGGCTGTTTGCAGAATGCAGTCTCAAAATTCAACAAAGAACCAATGAGCTCTTCAACCTTCATAGCAGAAATATCATGAGCCTCCTCAATAGCTGTCACCTTCATGTCAAACCTTCTGGGCAGGGACCTAAGGATCTTTCTGACTAACTTCTCATCAGTCATCTTTTCTCCAAGTGAGTCAAACGAATTTGCCATGTCCAGCACATTCATGTAGAAATCCTGAATAGATTCATCTTCCTTCATCTTCAGGTTCTCAAATTTGGTGGTCAGCAGCTGCAATCTGGACATCTTCACCTTAGAAGTTCCTTCATGAGTGGTTTTCAGAATTTCCCACGCATCCTTAGCCACAGTACATTGTTTGATAAGTCTGAACATATTCTGGTCCACACCATTAAAGATTGCATTCAAAGCTTTGGAATTTCCCAGAGACAAGTCATCTTCAGCTCTGGTCCACTCCTCTTCAGGCTTCAAAATTCCAGTTTTGATACCATCTTTGTCCAAAACCTCAGGATGTTCCCAGCCTTTTATCACTGCTTTCCAAGTCCTGCTGTCAATAGATTTTAAGAAGGCACACATCCTAGACTTCCAATACTCATAGTTTGTGCCATCTAATAGGGGTGGTCTATTGACATATCCTCCTTCTCTATCCATGCTTACCAAAAATTAAGTCCTCTGGATCTACAGGCAGGGTGCCTGCTCTGATACCAATTGAAATTCCTGGCCAGGCAATACTAAGAGAATACCAGGTTCTGAACCAGACAGGTTCTGAACACTATGCAGGGCACAATAAATCGCAAAACAGAGCACAAGAAAACACAATACAAGAGCAGCAAAATAAAGTGCAGGAAAGTAAAAGACACAGAGGTTTGTTAACCCAGTTCGGAGTAAACACCTCCTACTCTGGGGGATACCAATCCAGGAAGGAATTCCACTATAGGAATTAATCCTTATGACTCAAGACACTGACTCCCAGTTCCCAGCCTAAGCAATTAACTTCCTCCTAGTCTTGAATTCTACCCAACACGTTGAGTATTAGAGACCACTAACTTCCTATTCAAGTAACAAACCTGTTACTGAAACCCTTAAACAAAAACACTCTGTTTTTCAGAAAACTTCAAAAACACAAAGACTTCATTCGTACCTAAAGGCTTAGAATGAATCACAACTCTATAAAACTCTAAACCAACTCAAACTGAGTGGTGCACAATAAAAACTCTAAGTTTAAAACACAGACTCTATTCTCTGAATTATGACTCTGTAAATTCGTATCTTGAATAGCAGCATCAGTCCTCCTTATATAGTCTTCAGTCTTGCAACATAAATAACAAACTAATCTTCTGAATTGATTTGTTACTGAAATAAGATTGGTCCAATCAAGTAACAAATAAAACTGTTTTGTATCTTTGAAAGATTTAAAACAGAAAATACGAATCTTCATAACTTTAAACCAAATCTTCAAAGATATCTTCTCCAATTAACCCAGCATTCTAGAAGCAATTAAACAAACATAATTCCTTGCTAAATCTCCCAAGATACGCGCAAAGACTAATCTGAAAACCCAGCTTCTGATGTGGTCAACAAAAGTCAACGCTGGCTTCAGAACCTGAAATCAGCTTCTGAACTGCTACAGTGCATTCAGCTTCTGATGACATTTTCTGCTTCTGAATGGCTTCAAAACACAAAACTTGCAACTGAAGAAATGTTTCATATATGGAGATGCTTCTATTCAATACTTTGGTTTTGCCAAAACATGCAGCCAACACAAAAGACTCAACAGGTATAATGATGGATACACAACCTTTACCCATTATTCACCCATTTGGAGAGGATGAATTGGTAATTGCTGGGTATAATGTTTGAGTTAATGTAAGGCTTGTAATAGTAGACTTATAAGTCACATAAGAGTAGTGAAACGAAGAGCAAGCTGGCTATGGTTCTCATGTCTTTAGATTCACCATGTTATCATAATAGTAGACTTATTTGATGTAACATCAGAAGCAGAAGCATGGTATAGCATCAGAAGCAGAATTTAAAAAAAAAACGTGACATTTAACATCGGGCCACTAAATTCCGATGTGAAATGTGTGATGGTACGTGACATTTAACATCGGGCAGTGGTTGTACACCCGATGTTAAAAGTCATTTCTGTAGTAGTGTTAAAAAAAATATTGATTTCGCAACAGTGGATTTTAGAACTGATGTGAAAAATTGGTCTTTTACATAAGTTCGTACCCGATGTTAAAAGATGTAGACATTCTACATCAAGCCACCTTACATCGGTTGGTAACTGATGTAAAAAGTCATTTCCAACTGATGTAAAAAGTCATTTCTGTAGTAGTGTCTTTTGATGTTAATATATCTCATTTTTGCTTGTTCAAAAAAAATTATATTAAACGTAAAATAGATTTTACGAAATCTATCTTCAAACTACATTATTTCTATTACTAAAGTTCGTTATATACATATTTGATATTTAAACAGAATATAAATTATAATTGTAATTATACTTCATATTTGTTATATCCTTGACAATAATAATAATGATATTGGTTTAATCATGATTAACAAAACATAAACATATTATAAAATAACGAAAATACCATAAAAGAGATGATAGAAAACTCAAACAATGGCGACGAAGACAATAGATGTTGAAAAATGTCAGTAACACTCACTTTTTAACGAGGAATGATATTTGGACAACTAATTTTAAACAACTTTAGTGACAACCTTTTTTCCTCTCTTTTCATTGGACAATAACAACAGAGAGAGAGAGAGAGAGAGAGAGAGAGAGAGAGAGAGAGAGAGAGAGAGAGAGAGAGAGAGAGAGAGAGAGAGAGAGAGAGAGAGAGAGAATAAAAGTACAATGAGAGTATGAGAGAGAATGTTGTCACAAAGTTGTTTAAAAATGGTTGTTCAAATATCATTTCTCCTTTTTAACACTCTCTCTAGTACTCACTCATTTATTGAATGAAATCAATGTATGTCCCACCATTTTGTGAGGGTTCAATTTTCAAAGTGTAGACCCACAATGATTTAAGTCAATAAGAGAGTGAGTATTAGAGAGAATGTTCAAAAGAGAGTGTTGCTAACATTACTCATAGATGTTTTACAACAACTTAACAAGAATGAGAAACTAACCGGTAAAAGTGAATATCTCGTGAAGAAGAAGAAAAATATGTGATCGATTTATCATTCTAATGCAGGGACGACTCAAAGGTAAGGTTACTAAATCTCTTGATTTAGGCCATCAACAAAAAGGTTTGATATATGCAGATAAAAAATGTGGCATAATTAAAATTTTACTTAGACCTGACATACTATTAAGGTTATTGGATCATCTTTAATATGATGACATTAGCTACTAAAATTAGGATTGAGAAACCAAGTGATTGTGCTTAAGTGATTAATTAGTTTCATAAAAAAAAATGAATCGTTTGAAAGAGAACTGAATTCGATTTCAAAGTTGAACAATTTTTTGGTTAAACTATGCTTATTTTATTACCGAACAGGGGATAAACGTAAACAAAAATACTAAAAATAAAAAAATAAAAAAAGTAAATTGGGGTTGAGATAGCACTGTTGCAAGGAAAAAAGGTCTGCATGTTGTGTTTGGCTACTGTGTATGCGGCGCCCTCTTTCTTAAGTTACTGGGCAAATCAGGTTATCAGGTAGAGGCTATTCCCTTTCAAAAAAGGTAGAGACTATTCATCATTAGCTAGTATATACAGTTAGCATGATCTAGTTAATTATTAGGTTAAAAATATTACATCAAAACATAATGATTTTTTTATATATAAGGTTGAAATAAAGTTTTTTTTTATAATGTCCAATATTGTTTATGTTTTTGTGCATTGTTCCTATTTTAATGAGATTTATCTAATTTTTTTCATTGATAATTTATATATTAAATAATAAAATAGTTTAAATAAAGGTAAAGATGAAAGAAATAATTTCAACTCAAAAAAGTATCTCCTTTATATATTGTTATAGATTCAATAAATTGTATTTTTGTGCTTTGTTTTTCCGTATTTTTAAGAGAATCGGTTACATGATTTATTAAATCAATTTGTTATTTTAATAAAAAGTGGAGGATTTTATTGACCAATAAAAGTTCACCACAAAAAAAAAAATAAGTTCATAAATTTGTTAAGGTAGTTATGAAAAAACATCTTTATTTTCAAAAGGAATGAAAAAATATCATATAAAGATACAATTTTCGTTAGTGAGAATTTATGAATTAAAATAAAAAATTATCTATTTTCATAATTGTTTTACATAAACTAAAAAATAAGTAAATTCAAACGGACACTGATTATATTCTAAGCAATTTTTTTAATGCATATTCTAAGTAATTTAATAGTTCTTTTTTGTCCATATCAATTTAAAAAATAATTCTTTTTTGTCATAAGCTTCTTAGTTTTGTTTAGGGTAGAGGCTTATTCCTCATCGTAAAAAAAAGGTAAAGGCTATTTTAGTGAGAGCTATGCGATGAGTTCTTTTATTATTTGAAGTTGTTTACTAACAATATATAAAAGTCGTACTCTAACAAAATTTCATAATTGTCCTTTTTAAACTCATAATCTTCTTAATTTTATGTACCTAATGGTAACTAATTTCCCTATATTTAAAATAAAACTAATTCATTATCACCATAATTACCGACAAGTTTGTTTCCAATTCCACGCAACAACTCTAATTAAAATAAAACCAATCTTCTTCTTGCACTAATGCGTATAAATTAAGAACAATAGTTTTTATGAAATTTTGATTAAATTTATTTTGATTTTGATTAAAATTATGGGTATATATAATGGATATTTTGTACTTTCATATTGTAACAATCTACTAACAATATATAAAAGTCGTACTCTAACAAAATTTCAAAATTGTCCTTTCTAAATTCATTATTTTCTTAATTTTATGTACCTAATGGTCATTTTACAAAAAATAGAACTAATTTATTAATTTTTTGAAAAATAAGTTTTTATGACTATCGCTTCTAAACATAACTAATTCCCCAATATTTAAAATAAAACCAATTCATTATCATCATAATTACCGACAAGTGTGTTTCCAATTCCACGCAACAACTCTAATTAAAATAAAACCTTTTTTTTTTGAAGCAGCACATGAAATTAACGGCACACCATGTACAAGCTGTACAAAAGGAGGCCAAAACTAGGGGTGACAAAATGGATGGATTGGATGGATATGGATTTGGATCATAATGGATGGATCAAAAGAAATTCATTAATCCATTACAATCCACTAATTTTTTTGTTGAAAAAGAATCATCTGATCCATCCATTAAGTATATTGACCATCCAATCCATCCATTACTAGATTTTAACGGATGGATTGTCCATCCGATCCATCAAATAAAATGTGTTATTTATTTAATTTGTATTTCATAAATATTTAGTTAATTAATTGGTGCCAAAAGTAAAAATATCCAACCTATTTATTTATATCTAAGCCCAAAACAGATTTTATTATCAAGCCCAAACTTGATTTTTGTCTCAGCCCAAACAAAATTAAATATATAATAATAGGTGGTGGTGCACATCCGTTGACCGACCACCACAACCGTTGACCGCCGTTGACCATCGTTGACCATCGTTGACCGACGTTGACCACAGTGGTACTCCGACGAATCACGGCGGCGGTTGACCGGAGCTCCGGACGATTACGGCGGGCGGTGGTTCACGGCGGACCTCTGGCGTTGACTGGTGGTTCTCCGGCGTTGACCACCGTCAATGTTAAAATAATATTAAATATTAATAATATATTAAATAAATAATATTTTAATATTAAAAAAATTAATTTTTTTCTTTCAGTTTTTTTTTCAATTGTTTCAGTTTTTTATAATTTTTTTCTGTAAATAAGTTATTTTTATTTTTTTAAATTAACGTGTTTCTATTATTTAAAATGATCCAATAGATTTGTTTTATTTTAAAAAAAGATAATTCATTGGACTTTTAGAATAAGGTGGATGGATCAAATCCATCCATTGTTCTAAATGGTTGGATCCAAAACCAATCCATTAACAAAAATTTTGTTTGGTAGATGGATTTGATGGATTTTATGGTTTGGATGGATATGGATTTGGTGGACCAAGTTGTCAACCCTAGCCAAAACCATTACAACAGCCAAATTATAGCAGACTGGGAATGAGTCAACAAAACAAACACCAAAAACAACTCCTAAACAAACACAGCAGCACCAGAACAAAACCACTAGCCACTAACCAAAAACCAAAAGACTCCAAAGCAATCACAGAGAGCAGAACACAGAAATAACACAGGAAACAGCAGGCACAAAAACGCACACCACAGACTCCTAACGCCACTATTGCTCCCTCTCAGAAAACACAACACCCTTGTCGCCTAGATCTTACCGTAACATGCGATCTCTCAGTTTCCAACACCACTCATAAAAAAGACACGAAACAATCTTCAATCGACTCAAACTCCAATTTCACTAATGCGTATAAACTAAGAACAATAGTTTTTATGAAATTTTGATTAAAATTATTTTGATTTTGATTAAAATTATAGGTATATATAATAGATATTTTGTACTTTCATATTGCAACAAACTATACCTAATTTCTTTATATATATAGTATATATTAAATAATATCAACAAAATAGCATTCTTATAGTCAAATTTTCTTAAGGGTATAACTGGAAGAAGAAAAAGTCAACCCAAAATGACATATTTTCTTTATATATAGTATAGATATTTAATTAATTTCTTTGATTTATCTCTGCGAAGCTTACAATTAATTCCCTATATTTTGAAAATAGAAAAGTCAATTTGTTTCTTCTTTCTCCTACTTATTATCTGATTTTCTTTACTTTTTAAATTGCACAAAATATCCTCGACTAGACTTCTAATATCACTAATTTAGTGGGCTTCATGGTCAATTTACTATTAAATAATAAGAAAAAACAATGTATTATAGCATAAATATAGGAAAACAGTTTGAAATTCCTGGCAGGACCTGGTTCTGAACCGTAAAACAGAGTATGCAAACAGCAGTTCAGAAGCAGAAATATAAAAGACAGAAAGTAAAGGAACACAGTTGATTTGTTAACCCAGTTCGGTGCAACTTCACCTACATCTGGAGGCTACCAAGCCAGGAAGGAAATCCACTAAAATAGTATCAATTCGAAGTCCTATGACACAACCCCTGTTTCACAGCCCCTATTTCACAGCCCCTTCTCACTTAATCACTACCCGTGGTATTTCTACCTAGGAACTCCTAGATATAAGAAACCTCTTACTTCCCTCAGTCAATCACTGCCCCAGTGATTTATCAGACTCTAAACAAAACAACTAAGTTGAAGACACTCTTCAAAACATAAAAACAGTCACTCTTGCTTAAAAGCTTTGAGTGATTACAACTCAATAACAAACAACCAACTCTAAACACTTTGAGTGGTGCACAGAAACAAAGCACAAAGCTTACAGACTCAACAACCTAAGACTCTTTCAATTCTAGCTTTTGTTGAGATGATTTTCTTCAATAACAGCTTCCTCTATTTATAGCAATCAGCTGCAACATAATTCTTGAACAAAATCTTCTTCAAAGATATATTCTCATAATTCTTTAGAAGCAAATGGAAGCACATATATTTCAGAAATATATTTTCCAAAGATTGCTTTGAAAATATATTCACAAATATCTTCACGCAAAATTACTTCCTTATGGAAACAAGCTTGGAGAATTCTTCAATTAAATCTTCAAAAGATAATGTAAGAAAATAAACAGCTCCAAGTAATCAATTCTGAACACAGAAGATCAGTTTCTGATCAGCATCTGAAGAAGTCAGCTTCTGATGAACAGTGCTCAGCATCTGAACAGTCAGCTTCTGATGGTACGGTCAGCTTCTGATGACCAGTTCAGCTTCTGATGAACAGTTTCAGCTTCTGAAGTTCTGTTTCCAGCTTCTGATGGCACATTTCAGCTTCTGAAGACATACTTCAGCTTCTGAAGTTATACTGCTTGAGATTTCAGCTTCTGAAGCACAAATTGCTTGTATATTTGATTTTAGCAAACATGAAACCAACCATCAAATATCCAACATAGTTTATGCTACTCTTTTATGTAATAAGTATAGGAAAATAGTTTTTCTCATCTATTTTAATCTCTTAATCTCACTAATTTGCATATAAATTTTTTAATAAAAACACTACATTGCTGTTAATATTTTTAAAATAATCATTAGTTTTTCAAAATTTAAGCCACTACAACATTTTAACTCTAGGAGAACGCCTAAATTTTGGAAGGTAAAAAAACCGTTCTGGTAGAGTCACAGAGGCAACGCTTATCTGATTTTGTAGTGGTAGGCTTTGAGAACCGTTCTTAAAAGGAATCTAATACTACGGATTTCTGAACCCTGTTCTTGTTTGTGATCAAAACCGTTGTGTATTGTTAAGACAATGCCTCGGTTTGCCACGACAAGAAACCGTTCTAGTATCCAACCGAAACAGTTTTTTCGGTTTTTGCAACAGTTGTTGGCGATGTCGTAGGATTAAAATGTTGTAGGTATACATAAAATTTGATTTTGGTGATATAAGCACATAAATTCTACAACGAGTGTGGTGTAATTATTTAATGGTATTTTGGAGAAACAATATATTAGTGTTGATATGTTCAAAAAACAAAATACATTAATGTTGATATTATGAAAATAGTCACGAGTTTTCAAAACTTTATCATATTGACTATCACATATTGTTACAGAAAAAATTTGTTCTGCATACTAGTCCGATCGGGACCCGATGAAGAGTGAGTCCAGGTCATGGACACGCCCTAAATTCGACTGAACAGTAGTCCGAACCAATCGATATAGACCATCTAGTCCGGATCCAATGTTGAAGTACTCATCATAGCATTACAAGTGTCGTTTAAGGACACCTGCCCAGGTGAAGACTTGACAATTGAAACCCTGCTTATTCCTTATAAATACTAATGCACAATATTGGGCCAGGTATCTCACTCTTTACCCATATATTTGCCTCAGCCTCTTTAAACCCTCACTGACTTGAGTGTTAGAGCATGTGCAGGTACACCACCCCCTCAAGTGGAGAAGGACTCATGGCAGACCGCGATGGACAAACGACGATGTCAGTCCAATACACAACGAATCTCAATCCTCTGGCAAACCATCCTAGGTCCAACATGATCAATATACATTCACCAAGTATGGTAGAATTCTAAAATGCTTCTCTTTTTTAATCGATTCAAGCAAGGTGAAATGGCTATTAACTAGTTTCTTATTAGGATTTAAGTTGTTTACTTTTATAGGTGATTGTCGTCACTTTATTGATACTAAATAATAAAAGGCGGATAGATAAATCTGGTGTGAGAAAGATATGGTGCATGAGATTTGTTGATGATTATAAATCCTTATTCATAGTATTTATTCGATTAAGTAGTGCCAGTTAAATTTAAGAGTATTTTTTTTTTGTTGAAAACTTGGTATCATGTTCAAGGACCGACTAATTCGATGAGTCCAACCCACCGTTCCAACTATGTATGAACTAGCCCACCGAGATTGGAACCGGGGAGAATCGAACCTCGACCTTGAGATGAGCACACTCCAAGTTTCTAAAACAACACCAACAGAAAATAATATATTGATTAGAGAATATAAGTACAAATAATACTAAACCCAAAAACGAGAGAAAAATACAAGTGGTACTAAACTCACAAACTTAAAAAACACCCTACAATAATGATGCCTCCTAATTACACATACAATCGAAAGGGTTTAAAAACCATGCAGCAAGTGTAAACGTGTTTTCTAATTTGTATTGAGTATACCTAAGAAATTTATTAAACACTAATTCTACCAAAGGAAATATTTGTTTTCATTAAAATTATAATATACTAGAAGGATCAATGGTTTTAGATCTTAAGTTCGTTTAGTGGTCAAATTCTTGATATGATGACTATATCATATCTTATCTCAATTCAATGTTTGATAATACACAAAAATATGATCAGTTAATCATAAAAATTATTCTATCCCGACTCTTAGTTAAAATTTTTATCCTATAAATTGAGTTAGAAACTAGTAGAATATGATAAGAAAATAAATTATGATTTATCATATCTTGTCTCTTTAGTTGGGCAATTGTTCTTTTTCAGATTTTTTTGGGTCAAATTTATTCCGCCTAACTAATAGTTCAAAACACACACACACACACACACACACACACACACATATATATATAATTATTACAATTTAATTGTCATAAAAACAATTTTAAATTTGACTGATAATATTTCTTTTCAAGCCACTTTCATTAATAAATAGAGTTAAAAATTATTCGGCCTAGCTAAAATTAGTGCAAAACATATTATAAATATTATAATTTGATTATCATAAAACAAGTTTAAAGTCGAGTTAATATTTAATTTTTAATTTTTTACTCTCAAAGTTACTTCTATTTTAACTTTGATATTAGTAAAAGTTCAAACTAATCTCAAAAGCATGTCAAAACAATTTTCTTTCAAGTTGATGCAACTTAATTAAGCATACCCTATTTCGCTCTACGCACAACAAGATGGTTTCGTGAATCTCCTTACAAAAATATTCAAAAGTGAGGGCTGTTCTAGAGTGGTCAAATGTGTACACCCAATGTATTTAAATGCCAAATATTCATTATTCAAATGCGGTTGGATGAAGTTTTTTTTTTTTAAGATGGAAATGTGGTTAGATGGAATTATAAGAGACAGAATAATCTTCATTATAAGAGTCATCAAATCAAATATATCATTAGTATATATTCGATAGAATTCAAAGTCAACAATAAGAACAATACGTTAAAAATGATTGATGAGCAGTGTTAGAAATATAGCTGTCAAAATAGACCGGGTCCATTGGGCCGGCCTATCGGTCCTCTACTTTAGTGTGGGCCGGACCGTTAAAAAAGCTACCTTAACTTTTTGGGCCAGTCCATCGTGCCTGTATTTTACATGGGCTGGCCAGAGCTGAGCCATTGGACTTGTGGGCCGGCCCTTTAAAAATAAATAAATAAATAGTTTTATTATGCAAAACTGAATTATTTTATTATGTATGACTGAATTTTATTGTCTTCAAGGTTCACTTTGTGAGTTGTGCAATACTCTCTATTTTGCATTGATTCTTTTGTACAATTTATTGATTTAGTAGATGTTTTATATATCAATTAACTAAGTTTTACGAAGACATGTGATATATTTGATGGATAATAATTTATGTAATATGTTTCTATTTAAAAAATATGTGATATGTAGCTGTATTGTTCATTGCATCTATTTCTTTTTTAAAAAAAAAAACAAAATTACACATTTTGAAACACGGGCTGGGCTGGCCCATCAGGCCGTGTAGCCCACTACTAATTGGGATGGGCTCAATTTTGATAGCTCATGAATCAAGTGGGCCGATCCACTCTGACTCATTTATATGAGATGGCCCATCGGGCCGAAGCAGACTGGGCTGGCCGGGCCGACCCATTTGACAGCTCTAGCTAGAAATACCAAGGTCGTCCAACATATTTTAAGGTCTGAAACAAACTTAAATATGAAGCTTTTTAAAAATAAAATAAAGTCACAAGTTTTATAAAGATTACGAAAACATATTGTTTTTAAAAAAAAGAATGTTGTAATATATTGACCAATCATATAAACAATATTTTGAGGTCTTTATTTTGGACCGAAAATTGGAGGTCTAAAGCGAGGGCTTGACTCGCCTTATTCTTGAGTTAGCCCTGAGCAACACATGTTATGTTGTTTTCAGATTTAGAAAAGTACCTCATAAAAAGAAGAAATCACCATCGATGAGATTACTGGGTTGAGTCACGACCAGGTCGCTCTCTTTAAGACATTTCGCGGCACTACCCGAGTTTGTGCAAGGTAGACTAACAACCGCGTCGTCTCCAGGATAAAACAACACAGTTCACCTGTTCGTTTACGTACTGCACCGTAAGTAATCGTTCGAGAAATAACACCCTCAATATGACCACTTGAAACCGAAGGGACAGAAGGAGTAGAATAAAGGAAGAAGGACTAGTCGATACAAGTCGAAAGAGGGAGAAGAAAGGAAAAGTACAGGAAGCATTTTTCGGTGTTCCTGACATTCTAACGAAACTTATTCGTTAAGAAAACGCTTTCGGATAATGATTAAATTAATAAAAAAAATAATTTAACATTTTCAGGTGATAAAAATATATTTCTTTTCGACCCAAGCCCAGCCGGACGTCGTCGTCGTCGTCGCACATGTGATATATATTTTCGTACGCGCTCACCCGTTCGCAAAAGTGGGTTCCCCAAGGGCACATCCTTGAAGGTCACCCCCACTTATATAAACACTACTTGTGGGTATGTCCTATCCAATATGGGATATTTTTCAATTCATACCAACTTAGTTCTTTCCTAAGAGACATATGTTTATTCTTCTAACTTCCACTTTAATTCAACTAGTGTTCCAACACGTTATTTATACATGCGAGCTCATATAGTTTTGATGAGATCAACGTGAATTTTAACTTATAAAAAGAGTGTGTAAAAATGTAATAGATAGTGTGTTGCTAATTATTCTAAGGTTGATTTCCCAACCAATTCTCTATTTTTTTAACATAATAGGTAGTTTCATAAAGTGTAATTTTTCTATATTTATAAATTGTAAATTTGATCATGTATTAATAATTTTACATAACATTTCTAAACTATATAGAAAACATATCTGATATAATATTTAAAATAATTTAATTTTACTAGTATATTTTACTAAAAATAAATTCAGTCAGAAAAAATGATTAGAATTTATTTGAAGATAAATTTGTAATTGAGTTGATGAAGAATATAGTTGTCATAGTATATATTTACAGCATATGAATGTTTAACTTATTTGCTACAATTATGTGCAAGTTTTTAAATTCAATTTAGTTTTTTTCCTTCAATTAAGCAAATCCGTATTTGTTATGAATTTTATTCTACTTAATTAAAAATTATATTCTTACTTTTTAATTATTTGGGCTTATAATAATGGACTTGGGATATGTTTTTAGACAAAAGAAAAGGAGTGCAATGACATTATTATGTTGACATTTCAAAAACCCAACAATCATCTACATCACTTTTAATGTTGTAAAAAAATAAAATAAAATTTGTAGGATCCTTAAAATATTACATAAGAAAAATCAAAATTAAAAATATGGGGGACCTAACCTTTGGCTCCGACGAGAAGTTCAACATTGGTAATTTTTTAACAAAACAAAAATTTATTGATTAAAAAAGAAAAATACTCCCTCCGTCCCTTTTTATAGGAGTAGTTTACAAAAATCACGTGTATTAAGAAAAATTGTTAGAGTAATAAAGTTGTCTCAAATATGGGTGACTATTACTAGATTACCCTTAATTAAATATATATTTTATGTTAACTTTTCATATACCAAGACAAATTGATAGGATTAATAAGGGGTATATTTGAAAAAAGAGTAATCAATGCATCTAAGAATTTGTATATGATTTTATATTTAGAAACAAAACTTTTTTGTAAACTATTATTATAAATAGAGTCGGTGGAAGTAATACCAATAGAAACAGACGAATAAAGTAACGGGAGTACAAAACCAAAATCCAATGTTTAGTGAAACAGTGAAAGGAGAGCCATGGATCACATGTGGTTTCACCTGGTTTGGAGGCACAACTAGAATGCCATTGGGAAGGTCAATCAACCTGGTGCAAACCAAAGCGTCAAGCTGTCCTCAGTTGCCAAATGGAAAATTCAGGTGGAGAAAGTTGTCGTAAACCGAGTTAACATATGCATTGTCGTCAAAATTCCGACTTAAATTCTAAAATTTAGGATTTTGCGACTTTTAACTGAGTCATTTATGACTATATACAATTTATAACATATATTTAACATTATTTTTGTTTTGGTAAAATCCATCGATTTTGATTGCAATTTTACGATTTCTTATATCGATTCTATAAAAGTAGTTGAATAAAATCTTCCATTTCGACCTGAAACAAAATCCCAACTTAAATTCAAGGTCACTTAAATGTCATGGAAGCAAAAGCAAGTCGTCTTACAGCGTTACAAAGACACATGTTTTTCGAGAAGGGACCAACACGACCTTTTGACCTACATTGCCACTCAACTCAAATTAGGAGCGCAAGGAAAAAAAAAACGAATGACGTATTGAATGAAGATATCAGAGAATTAAAGAAGCAATAATACACGATGGGTCAAAATGATAAGCACCGTCAATGGAAGCCACCGGAGAAATATAGAGGTAGTAATTAAAAAACCATATTTTGGGTCAAATTGGAATTAAAAAACACATCAGCAAAGTAATTGGAATTAAATGCAAATTATGTCATTAATTTTTTAAGGATCTTGCTAACGAGTGTCTCAGGAACATTCTTTAAAAATTTGAAATTCATAAATTATTGCTTAAAAAATCAAAGACTTTAATTTCAAATGCATTACATACACAAATTTCGTAAAAACTTACTACTCCCTCCGTCCCTCTTTATAGAAATACTTTACGAAAATCGCGGGTTTTAAGAAAAGTTGTTTAAGTAATAAAATTGTTTCAAATGTGTGTGACTATTACTGAATTACCCTTAATTATAATAAAGGACTGGGGGATGACTATTTAAGGTGCTTAAAAGAGTGTTCCAGAGGCGCACATTACATTTTTAAATTATAATCAGATTAATAATCATGTAGTCCCTTCAATGTCTCGTTTGTCAATCTGGTATCCCAATAAAGTAAATAAATATTTTATAGAATAAAAAATACTAGTATTAATTATATAGCATAATTTATGGTAGATGAACATCATTGGCTGACTTGGGTGGCACCACCAATTTTTTTTTAATTTTTATAGAGAAAATTACTAAAATACCATTGAATTTTAAATAAAATTATGTTGTGGTCCATCATCTTCTCTATTTCAGTATGTTTTACTAACACACTATTATCAACTTCAAGTTACTCGAAATACGTAGGTGGATTATTTTAAATTTTTAATGTATGTAATTTAATTGTTTGATGGTTATTTTTGTGTATAATGATTATTAAAACATAATTTTTTTATATATAATATACTTTATTTCTGTGGTCCATTCAAAGTTTTTTTTTTCTGACTCCACCACTAATGAAGATGATGATGTGAGGGGTTGAGCAGCAGAGGCAGGGAGGAGAGGGAGGTCGTTGATGATGGTGGAAGGAGAGGAAGAAGCAAATGCTGTAAAGGGGCAATTAATTCAGTGATTGAATACTGGTCCTACTAGAAGGAAGGTGGTTCCAAAAATATGATTCTTGGGTTAATGAAAAATCGCATGGTATGATTTCCCAAGCAAAACCAACCCATAAGAATTGAAGAGGGGGACGTGAGTAAAGGGAAAGGAATGACATCAGAATCAGATATGGAAATAATTTGACAATGATGAGGCAATTATTTTAGAAGATAAAAAGAGGAAACTCAATGATTGTAGATGGCCAGTTGGAGAGTGTGACCCAGACACAGATCAAACCGAAATTTTTTTATCAGCGGGTCCCGACGAACAATGAATGTTCTAAGCCTCTGTTTGAATACACGGTTGCAATCCACGTTTTTTTTTCTTCCAAAATCACCGCAAAAACAAGCATTAACGCAAAAGCTCCTATTACCAGCGTCTAAAAATCACTGTAGAATTGCATTGGGTACTGTGCAGATGTGCTTTTGGGAAAACTAACGCCATTCCAAACATGCTATAAGTTAGAATTGTCTGGTCTGGACAACCCGAGTTCAATTCTTACGCTTTGTGACCCTGTTTGGAAACACAAACTGGACGTTATTTTTTTTATGCAAAACATTGGTTCATGCAAATTAGGTAGACGAAATTCGAGTTTGATTGGGTTTTGACGGTTCTTTTGTGGTTGACAGACTAGGAAGAAGTTGTGGACTAGCCATAGTTGCGAAGTTGACTTCTGAATGCCATTTGTTTATTCTATGAATTTCATTAACATGGATGTTCGCAATCAACTTATTTTTTTGACGTTTTACCGGTTTCTATGGATATCCTGAAGGGGAGCGAATGAGGGACTCCTTGAATATCCCAAGAACTTTGGTGAAAGAGAACTCACTCCCATGGTGCATAATAGGGATTTTAATGATATACTGTCAAATGATGAGAAACTTATCTCTACAAACCATCCCCCTTGGAGAATACAGACAGTGGCGGAGCCACTCATGGGCTAGGGTAGGCCACAACCCACCCAAACCCTAAAAAAATTAATTTTTAATAGGTATATATATACTAGTCGGCCGACCCGTGCAACACACGGGTCTTATGGTTTAGTATGTGTTAAAATAAATAAATATTTTATTAAAAACATACGAGCACTAAAAACATGAAATTCACAATCGGAAGAAATAAACATTATTTGAATTTTGTAAATTAAAACATTAGCAAATATCAACTTTGTTATTATAAATTTCAAAAAACTTCTCTGTAAACAACATTTGAAGTTAAATTAATATATTCACCATCATCATCAGTTAACACTATGTTCAAGCCTTTTCATGAGGTAGCTCTTGAAATTGCAACATATAATTGACCATGCGAGAACACTGATGTTGACAGATACACTTCAACATGCTTGAGAGATTGCCCTTGACTTCTATTAATAGACATTGCAAATGACACAACCAAAGGAAACTGTCTCTGTTGAAATTTGAATGAAATTCTTGAATCAGACGGTGTAAGAGACAATCTTGGGATAAAAACCTTAACACCAACATATTTTCCAGAAATTTGAATTGATAATAAGCATTACCAATTATTTTATCCTCATTTGGTGAATCCAAAATTTCATTGAACGACACAAAATCAAAATGGTTGATTGGAATATGATCATCTTTAATCTTGATAAAGTATCTAGAAAACATGCAATTTAGCTTATACTTGTGTGGCGTGATTTTGTATTTAGGATCATTTCCATCAACCAATATATTTTCAACCACATATGTTGACCCTTCTTCAACATTCTCTTTTATCTTTGGCACCAAATTTTTATTGTGCTGAGGTTTTTTTTTTTTTATAATAAGTGACATCAACAATTTAAATTCCATGAAGAAATCATTAGCCATCATCAATTTGTTTGATACATTTATTTCAACAAAAACAAGAGTGATCTAGTGGTAAAAGTTGTGAAGTGCTGTCATGTGTTACCCGGTTCAATTCCTTACACAACCCTTCTTTGGAAGTAACAATATTTCAACAAAAATGGAGGGAAAAACTGACATTTTAGCCAATTAGGGTTGGGAATAGGGCTTGCACACTATTCTCCAAACCACTGAGTTATTGCTGCCATTTATGCTGCCATCTTAGAAAATGACAAAATCCTAGCTTTTGCTGCCATTTATGCTTCAACCCATAGTTTCAAAACTCGACTCGGTCATCGACTCGACAGGGGTATTGGGTCAATGAGTTAATGGTCAAACCACTGAGTTATTGGTTGAACCACATGACTGAATTGGATTAAACCGAATAACTCGGTTACATGACCCGGTCTTAAGATTGAATTTTTATAGATATTTAACCAGATTAGATCGGGTTGAACCGATGACTCAACCACTTAAAAACTAAAAAACTGACATGTAAGATGTATATTAATATTTTTTTGAAAGAATGTATATTAATATTTGTATAGCTATATTTTTTTTAAAGGGTATGTATAGCTATATTTTGTTGACAAAAAATAGATTTTGTTTTGTATATCTATTAATATTAGTATAATATGTAAATTTTAAAAAAATGATATGTATATTATTTTTTTAAGGGGAAGATGTTATGTATATTATTATTATTGTGTAAATATTACATTTGAAAATGACGTGGTTTTTTTTAACCAAAAAAAACGATGTGTTATTTGCACAATAAAAAATGAAGATGTAATATGCTTACATGTATAATAATTTCACTTATTTACACAAACAACCAGATGTTGCAATGATTGATTTTCTAGTAATTCACTTTTACGTGCACGGTTTGAATCCTAGAAGAACCTTCAATTTTTTGAATTCTGATTTTTTCTACAAAAATCAAATGTCAAAGCAGTTGTTCCAAGACAATGCACATTTACTGCACCATTAATTAGTATTAATCCGTGAATAATGAATCTAATAATGTCTAATTATGGCCCAAAAAAAGTATTAGACCGGATTAGTTCAAAAAACCGGCCGAGTCATCGGTTTTAGCCCGTTTTTAACGAGTCTTACCGGTTAGTACCGGTTTAATTACACGTCCGATCAGATATGTGGCTCGAACCGGCATACCCACTGGTTCCTAGTCGGACCGGTTCGACCGCCGGTCCTAGCCGGTTTTCAAAACTATGGTTGGTACTTCAGATGGTTTTCGATCCATGTTTTTCAAGTTTATGGAGTTGTTATCACATGATGAATTAAATACTTTTACATTGGGTCTTTGGTGTATTTGGAAGTGTAGGAACAAGAAATTACGAGAGGACAAAGAGATTAGACCAGAAATCTCGTTTCAAATGGCGATCGACAATATGTATCAATGGCAATTGGCGAATGATAGAAGACATAATATTGTTAGGGAGCAACATCATCCAAGCACGAAAATTTAACAAGTGCAGCAACAACAATTAACCGTAATAACACAAGCATCAGATGCAACAAGGACTCAAGGAGGAGGAGAAGGACATGGGCGGAGAAATAGAATTGAATACTGATGAAAACTGTTTTAGTGCAGGTATGCCCGTTCGAGACGACAAAGGAAATTCTATATGTGCGTAAATAGCGTGGAACGTTGGCCAACTGAGCCCTCAAGAGGAAAAGCATGGGTCTTAAGCAAACCTTTGATTCATGAGTTTAGGTTATCCCAAAGTGTCCATTGAACTAAGCTACATACTAGTTATGACAATATGGGGGCAGAGTGCTGACTGAATGGGGGTACTATTTTATCTGTTTGTCAAGCTACTAGTATGGAACCCGTGCGTCGCAAGGATAACTTTATCCGTGATTAATTGTTATAAAATATATGTCATTGTTAGTTATATTTTTTTTTTTTTTTAAATTTACTTGTTTTTGAATGTAATACATTGATTTCGCACGACTTGTGAGATAAATATATGTAACATTCAAGTGTTGATAAAATATATCAATAACATGCATCGACAAATCACATTTATAAATTCTATATTTTTGTTGTTTTAACATGGAAAAAGTTTTTCAACAAAAATTATATCCACATGATATTGACTACATAATATGATTCATAAATTTTATTAGCTTCAATTGTGTGGACTATAAACGAAAATACTTTTGAGAGTTGAAAAAATACAAATGAATTAGAAAGAAAAAAAGGCAAGGTAATCAGAACCGGACCGGTCATTGAACCGGTGTACCTATGGGTTCGAGGTTTTAAGGTTGTACCGGGGATCAACCGATGTCGGACCGGTTTTGATTTTTTTTTTTTTTTTTTTTTTTTTGTGGGTCGATTTGCTTCTGGTTGTGTGAGGGTGGATGTGGGTTAGGAGGTACGTGTGTTGTGGTTAGTGGAGTTTGCGTGAGTGGTTATGGGAGACGGTATAGGGCGCGGTTGTTGTGCGGTGGTGGTGTTGTTTTGGGTAAGTGGCCGTACGGTTATGGGTTGTTTGTGGGATGGGGTATGGCCGTATGCTTTTGTGTGTTGTTGTTTGGATTTGTGTGGTTTTGAGTGAGTGTTTGGTGAGTGGTGATATGTGATTTTTGAGTAGTGTTCCTGATTGAATTCTCTGTGTTGTGAGGGAGGGGTGTACGTGGTTGTTGTGGGTCGATTTGCTTCTGGTTGTGTGAGGGTGGATGTGGGTTAGGAGGTACGTGTGTTGTGGTTAGTGGAGTTTGCGTGAGTGGTTATGGGAGACGGTATAGGGCGCGGTTGTTGTGCGGTGGTGGTGTTGTTTTGGGTAAGTGGCCGTACGGTTATGGGTTGTTTGTGGGATGGGGTATGGCCGTATGCTTTTGTGTGTTGTTGTTTGTTACATATATATTTAAATAATATATATAATAAAATAGTAATAAACAAAAAAAAACATAATATATCTGATGAGATAAACAATATCAAGCTGAACCAATATTTTTTTTCACATCATGGTTCAGAATTTAGAGATGAACAATATGATTGTAAACTAGAAAAAATAAAAAACGACATCAAAATTAGAAAGAAAATTGGTTCAGCTTCATAAACAAACAAAATTAGAAAGAAATAAACAATAAACATAACATTATGATTTGTGATGAGCATGAAAAAACCAAATTAACAACATCTAACGAGAACAACAACATTTTTAAATTCTGGGTGTCGAACATAAACAAACAAAATTAGAAAGAAATAAAAGTAAAGAAATAAAAAAACCTACTTCAGAAGAACACATTCTTGAATCTTGAAGAAGAAATCGAAAGGCAGTGGAGAAGGATGCCGGATCAATGAGATTGCGATTTCAATCGTATTGGTGAATCAATGATTTCTCAATCTATTAACCAATCCAATAGCATTAAATTTCAATACTTTTGGCGAGTATTAATACCAAATCCTATGTCTATAATTTAGTTATTAATAGATGTTATTCTAACCTAGATTCAAAGAGTATTTTTCAATAACAAGTTTAATCATAAGATCAAAATATTAAGAACAAGAACAACATCAATATCATAGTGATTTAGAATCAAGCAATATACAATCAAAGGAAATACATATTAGAAGATTTGATTACATTTAATCCCAACAAAAAGAGTTTAGCTACTCATTTTCATGATAAACTTACAAAGATGAAGAATGATGAATTGATTTGCCATCAAGCCTTGATCTCTCAAGATTTGTTGTTGATTCCACCTTCAATCCTTTCTCCAATGTGTTTCTCTCTCTTTCTCCCTGAAATTTGCACCTCAATAATACATGATATTCTTTTTTTCAGCTTCTGTACCTATTTATAGGTCTGTGCGCACCTCGTTTTTTTCCTCGGGAAAAAGACGCGCAAATCCTCCGAGGCCGTTCGTAAACGCTCGGAGGGCCTTTGTGAAGCCGCCACCAAAGTTTTTGTATAAAGGGAACGTTGATAAACCCTTAAGTTTTTTTTTGTTGTAAAGGGAAACGATAATAAAACCCTTTTGACGATGAGGATAGGGATTAGGTCATCGCAACCATTGTCGGGTTCGGGAGTCGGTTACGCAAGGGGAAGGTATTAGCACCCCTCACGTCCGTTGTACTCAACGGGAACCTTCTATTTGGTTTAAAGCTTGAATTGTTTTTTTAATAATTTGCGTGCATGTTCATTTATGTTAAAAATATAGTAAAAAGGGGGGAAAAGAGATAAAAACAAACGAAGAAAAAAAAGTTTTTTATTATTGTGCTTGACAAGATGTCGATCTTGCTCCTACGTATCTCCCGGTAGTCGGAGAATTCAAAGCGTACGTAGTTCTTTGTTAGAAAAACGTATATGTGTTGGTTGTTTTTAAATGGACAATGTTTTAACCAAATTCTTGCGATTAAACGTAGCTTGTATGCTCGCGCTTGGAGACTTATTAAGCGTTCGTTCGCGAATCACATTAGAATTGTTAAAAGGTACGTCCGTTAGGGTAGAGGGTTGATTGGTCGCTATGGGACCAAGAGAGGTACAATGGACTCATATAAGTCAAACATTGACCGAGTGGACTCCGAAGAGTCGGGGGTTTGAGTCTAATGGCCAACGGGGGACCAAAAGGTTTGGATTGACCACAAGGGGCCAAGTTTTGGTTTGGTTAGGGTTGTACATTGAAAAAAAGGAATGACGATTGTCCGAGCGACGAGACATACGTCACGCATTCGTACAATCGGGGCGATGGAGAGACATACGTCACACCATCCCTTTTTCATTCATGTTTTTGGGTTGAATCCTTTAGAAATCCCAAGGTAAGTCAAAACATTTGGTTTGAAAACCCAAAATGGGAAGGTTTAGCAAATTTGCTAAAAAACGCGCAAGTTCGTCTCATTTTGCGAAAATGCGAACGTAAACGGTGTATGTTCATCTTTGAGTTTTGAACATCATGAACAATATTTATTGTTCAAGTTTAGATTGAAAAGATGAACATAACTTGTTTGTTTATGTGGTTTTGAAAGTTTGGGAACATAACTTGCTTTGCAAGTTATCCGCAAAATGGTCATACGAACTTGTGATTTTGCCAAAAACAAGCAAAAACCTTGTTATGGTTTGAAGAACATGGGTTTAAAAACTCTTAGGTTCTGAGCTCTGGGGCTAGAACCTCAAAAATTGGTTGTTTTGACACAAAAACTCAGGTTCTGAGTTCTGTCATGGTCGCACTGCGACCATGACTTCGCACTGCGAAGCATGCGAAATTTTGGGTTCAGAAGCTGTTTCTGAACATTTGTTCAGAAACAACTCCTGAACACACTCAGGACCTTATAGGTGGGTGAAAAACTTTGAGTTTTTGGGATGAAAAAGGCTGGACAAACCAGTTTTGATGTTTTGAAAACCTTGGGATTTCTTTGAAATTCAAAAGGGGTTTTTTAGGATCAAATGGTTTTGAGCCAAAATAGCTATGCAAACACAATTATAAATGCAAGATAAATGCTTTAGAAACTTACAGAACTCCTTAGCAAAGCTCCAGCTGCTCTTGGTTTGATTTGGTTGAAGGCTTTCACAAAGGTTTTGGATATTTGTGATGGTTTTGGAACTTTGGAAAGCTTTGTGTTGGATGAATTGTTTCTGGTTATTTGTGGAGTTTTGTAGGCTAAAATGAGTAGAGTTTCTGCTCTTTTAAATGCTGTGTTCTCTTTTTTGGATCCTTGGGCATTGCCTTCTATTTATAGGCCAAAACCAAATCTTTGTCATCATTACACAATCCCAAAATTCAGCTGATTTGTGGCTAAGATCAAACTGAATCCCTTTGCATTAAATGCTAATGGATAGAGGCAACCTTGCCTTGTACCAAGGGGCAAGATTCAGCCTGACTTCAGCCACAAATTCAACCAATTCTAGAAGGTAATGATGAAGAACAAAGCTGATTTGCAATTGGCTAATGCTTGGGGATCAATCCTTGCAATCTCAATGGTTGGTCAATAAAAACGTGCACTGTAATGTGCAGAGATTGAGGGATGAAAAAGGCTATAATTGGCTGGTGTGAGAGGGTGAAAAGCTGCTGCAAAACAGAGTAGGCAATCATGGTTTTTCAAGTGAAAAATCCAGCTGGTTTGACTGGTTTTGGGGGGAGCAAGCAGGAGGAAAGTCCTCAAGCAGGTGGCTGGCAACCTTGTGGTGGTTAGCAGGTCACCTGGGAGGGACTAGAGCTGCCCAAGGGCAAGCCCACTTGCTTGTCACATGCTAGGTTGGAAGAAAAAGCTTCCAACCTTGGCATTAATGGCAAGTCCTTCAACTCTGGCTTTGCTTGGCCCAATTAGCCATGAATGCTACTTAAAATAATTATGGAAATGATATGCAACAAATTCTGGAATTAAGTCCAAGAAACCAAAAATCTGCAGAAAAATCGCAGACTTCGCAGTGCGAAGTGATCTTCGCAGTGCGAAGTCCTCAATTTTGAAAAGTTGACTTTTCTGTTGACTTTTGTTGACTTTTGACTTTTTTTTCCCCTCTTTGATTTTTTTTTTGATTTTGTTTAAAATGCGTAGGACAAAATTAGGGTACTACAGCTGCCCCTACTTAATTGTGTCTTCGCATAGAGTACGTGAGTGCCGAAGGCAGCTCATGAACTTTTTGCGAAGATCAATTAAGTAAAAAGAAGGACCCGAATTTTGTCCTTCGCGAAATGCAAATGCAATGGTTGGAAAAGGTTGATCGTATCCAGCCGCTAACACTGGAGGTAGATCCACTGGGGAATGAAGGTAATCTTATCTAGGCATTGTCACTAGAAGTCGATTCCTGAGGATGGTGATTTTCTCTAGGCACTGCTTCTAGAGGTGGAACATTGATGGAGGTGATCTACTCTAGGATGTCACTAGAGGTCGATACCTAAGACGGAAGTTTACTCTAGGTACTGCTTCTAGAGAGGGAACATGGGTGTAGGTGATCTACTCTAGGTACTGCTTCTAGAGATCGAACATTGATGTAGGTGATCTACTCTAGGTACTGTTTCTAGAGATCGAACATTGATGTAGGTAATCTGCTCTAGGTACTGCTTCTAGAGATTGATACCTAAGCTAGGTAATCTTATTCAGGCACTGCTTCTGAATGTCGATTCCTAACGAGCTGTGATCTTATTCAGCCGCTAACACTGAAGGTCGATACACTGGGGGAGGTGATCTACTCTAGGTACTGCTTCTAGAGGTTGATACCTAAGCTAGGTAATCTTATTCAGGCACTGCTTCTGAATGTCGATTCCTAACGAGCTGTGGTCTTACCCTAAATAGGTGCCCCTGGTTGAATATTGATGGATGTTGGTGAATATGTGATACTCACTGGAGAATCCTTGTTGAGAATGCATGATTTGAAATGCATGTGTATGAATGATTTGTATATGCATGCATGAATGAAATGATGCATGAATTATGTTATGCATGATGTGTGGGATGTTGGTTGGGTGCCGAGCAAAGTCAGTCTTGGTTGTGGTTGTGCCAATGACGATTGGGTTCTCTTTTTTTGTTTTTTGGTTGGTCGGTTTGGAAGGACGAGGTCCTTTGCCTACATACCCAAATGGGATCAAAACCGGTGTAGTTCGAGCCTAAGCCCGAAGATTTTTGTGGGTTTGCCAATAATGATTGGACTTTTGTTTGGGGTTGAGACTCCCTGGGGAGTATCAATGAGGTTTGGCTTATGGGGATAAAGGATCATTTTGGAAGCATGATCGATATCTAGCCTTTGTTGATGTTTGGATGTTTAGGGTGTTTACTGGGGAATTTTGTTCCGCTTGACCCTTGGGGTTAATGAAACAAGGCAAGGTAAAAAGTGGACTGGTATAAACATTCGGTAATCCTTACAGGGATGAGCTCTCAGGGGATTTAAATACGGACAGGGGGATACCGCAATAATTGATAAGGAATAAATACCTCGTGGGGATTGTTAACCCGCTGTGTAAACCGTGCTAAACTGCTGAGGAGCATGACTGATGGTTCTGCTGGGGGATGCTTGTGCTCTGGTTGGTCATCCTCGCTTGAATTGTTACTTCAGGCTCTTGATTTGACGGGGATATTTCTTTTCGATTTACTGGTGACCAGAAATCCCTTTTAGCAATTAACCGTGCTTGGCCTGCGAGGCTTATCTGTTCTATGGATAGATTTTGATGCATGTTTTTTTTTTAAGTACTCACAATTCAGAAAAAATGTGCTCGTTATTACTTACTCAAAAACATAAAAGATTCCACGTAAATTTTTTGTTTTGGAAATATATACACTATCATAGGTGTAAATTTGACAAAAGTAAAAGACTTCGCTTAGGAAGAAATTCGTTAATGGGGAAGTAACTTGCCCCAAAGGTGTAGTTCCTTTACTCGTGTTTGGGATTGCTGGTGCCAATTGGGCCTTTTGTTGGGTGTTTGAAGGATATCAAAGACAAGTTGGGCTTTATTGTTGGTTACCGAGTGAGATCGGTCTTTCGATTTTGGTTGCCGAGCGAGGTCGGGCTTTTTGGTTTTGGTTGCCGAGCGTGGTCGGGCTTTTTTGGTTTTGGTGGATTCATATGAAATTTGCGCACGCAGTTTTGTGCCCCCTATTATTCCGAGATTGTACTGAAAAAGTCGAAATAAATACCACACAAAAATCATATTGTACATTTCAAATTAATAACATGCTTATTAATGAACCAACCTATCACTCATTTTAAGTAAAAACAAACAAATTGAATATTAATGGTGAGGGGTTATGAACACTCATCCGGCAATTTTGCTAACATTCCGATCGAGTTATATGTCCATCCAATTATTGTTCCTTAAAAACATGAAAGCATTGATCAAAAGGTCTTTAAGGGTTGTAATTTGGCTGGGCTACAAAAGAAATGTCATATGTGGGGAAATTGAATTCAAATGGCCAAGCAAGAGAGAACATTCTTTCTAACTTACCCCTTTCTTTGTTCAAATCACCATTTTGGTGATTCACAAATGCTTTCCTTTTGATCTTGACAACTCTTGGGTTTTATTGGTCTTCTTTTCTTTTTTCTCTTTTCTTTTTCTTTTTCTTTGGTCGTCAAGATCAATTTAAGAAATTCAAAATTGCTCGACTTTCACATCCCTCCTTTTTTCAACTCGTTTCAGTACGATACCCTATTTGAATGTTCCCTCCTCTCTTGGCAAGGGTCATTAACCATGATGTTTTAAGGGTTCAAAAATCGAAAGGAAAATATCAGAATTTAGTGATGTTTTAACTATGAACTGAAAATGTTTTTTACAAACTCCGGCAATCTCATTGAGCAATTGAGCTTATGAAAGTTGGCAGTTCATAGTTAAAAATTCTGATTTGTTAGGCTCGAAGGGGTTTAACAAATACTCATTTCTCACAGGGTGGGCTGTTTGTGGTTGATTGTTTTCTCTCGTTTTTCAAACAAATGCCTTGATCATGTCAACACTTTTATGTAATTAAAAACAAAATTCAGATTTAACATAAAAAGATCGAGCTAAACAAAAATGTCGACCTCCTGCATATGTATTATGGTATCTTTGGGGATTCCTCACATCTGGCTGGTTCTAAAAAATGGTTCAATAGAACAAGCATATTAAATAACATGAATTGTATGGTATAATTTGGTATGGGATATACATTCTTCTTTCAAATTTTAATCAGGGAAAGAAATAGGAAACATGCATTTTGCTTTGCGAAAATTAATCACATTTATCACTACCATTCATTTATGGTTAAAACTTCGGCTTAATCGGTTGCGGAAAGATTTGTCAAATTCACATTATCAATGATAGGTAACAAAAATTTCAAACATTCATACGTATATATATAAAACATAGGCATGATTATGATGCAAAAGCTAGGTAATAAAAGCAAAAAGTACTCGAATAATAAAGCAAAAGTGTCAATATAGCTACCAAGTACCAAACAAAAGGAAACTCTAAAAGTGTACGAGAAAAATGACATAAACATGAACAACAATATATGAGAAAACATAAAAAAGGGTCACTCAAGGAGTGAAAGCCTCGTCATCCTCGGTCTCCTCATCCTCGTCCTCCTCGTCCTCATCCTCCTCATCACCTCCTCCCTGGCCTCCGGCCGCTGTACCACTGCCTCCAGCCTCTGCATGCTCTGGCCTATCCCCGGGCCAACGACCATGAGCCGCGAACATCTGGGGTGTCGGTATCTGATCATCAGGATCTGTCGGCCTCCCTAACTGCCTCTGAAGACGATACATGGAATCATGCATCATAGTCATGTATCGATGGGAGGAGGCATTCTGCTCCAATATGAAAGTGCAAGTGCGACAATCCCCTGATGCTGGTGGGGGTCTAGGCCGTGGCTGCTGTGCCCTCGCTCTCCGTCCCGTGCAGTGCCTAGAGATGTACTCGTCCGTAATGGGGTTCTTAATGGTTTCGGACACCTGGGGAGGGATGGCTACTCGGGCTTCCCGGCAGAGTCCCATGATAAGACCCGGGAAAGCAAGTGGGCACATCTTCTTGGCCGGTGGCTTGATGCCACTCTCGACCACTATCTTAATCTCCTGGCAAATGGCCCTGGCCACATCTACTTGCTTACCGGTGAGGATATAGTAGATAAGGGGGGTGACATCCATGGTGGTGGAGGAGGTATGGCTTTTGGGTTTTATGTTGTGGACGATGAGGTGGAAAATGACCTGGGCATAGGTGGTGAGGTTGCCCCTGAGGGCCCTTGTGGGCTGCCCTGCTGCATTAAGCTCATAACTTTTTCCGGATTGGAAAATGGTTTGAGCGTAGAGATCGTGGTTCCAATTACCACGATTCTGGTGCTTATGGAAAGCACACAGCTCATCATTTTCCAATTGGAAAGGGTCTCGGAGGTAGGTGTTAATGGCGTCGCGATCGAATCTAATGACCCGACCACGCACCATGGTCTGATACGTAAACTCTCCCTCTGGATCCACGGGAATGGCATTTGCGTAAAATTCCCGGATTATATCGTAGTTGGTTAAGGGGAGGGTTTACCAAAACTCCCCACCGGCGGTGGTTTATCAACCGGGCCAACTCTCTCCAAGTGCCCCTGTCACTTATGATGAATTGCCTCTCCGGCCAGAAGGTCCTGCCAAGAAGCTCTTCATATCTCTCCTGGTTTCGAAGACTTAGGAAGCGAGAGGCGTCGAAACCCCCTTGTGGTCTCGATCCGGATGTCTCACCCCTTGAGCGTTTTCCTACTGGTCTTGGTGCCATCTGCAAGGAAAAGGGCAAAGTCAGTATGATTGCAAGTGATTTAAAGTGATGTGAGGTGAAATGAATGGAATCGGAGGGAAAAAATGGGAAAAACACAGGTTCTGTTCCTGCTACAGTCGCACTGCGAAGGTAGGTTCGCAGTGCGAAGGTGTTCGAAAATTTCTGGGTTGCCCAGAAATGGTCGCAGTGCGAAGTTGAACTTTGCTCTGCGACCATGACAGCAAACCCCAGAAATCTGCACCTACACCTCTGGGTTTAAACTTCTAACATACAAGGCATGCAACAAACTCAGAATCAATGACTGGGTATCAGAAAAAACAACTTAACAGCCTCTTTTTTCAAATTTCGTAAATGGGTTTTTTTAAAAAACAACATGGGAATTTGAAAGAAACAGGCTTGTGTTTAGATACCCATGAGGCATGCTTGCTAAATCTTAACTTAATACAATAAACTAGGGACTAAATGCAGCATAATATAAGCTTAAACTTCAAAATGGGAATTTCAAAATTAGAAACCCTAAAACCCTTATTGTTTGAAATACGAATCAGATGTACAGAGAAAGAAGAAAGGAAAACATACCTGGTAGTTGGTTCTGAATGGAAGAAAGTACAAACTTAAAGAAAGGAAGATTCACCAATGGATATGCCTACTCTCTTTTTTTTAGATTTGTGAGTTTTTTCCTCCTTTTTTCCTTTTTTTTTTTAGTTATGGACAAAAGGGTTATTATTATTTTTTAGTGTTAAGAGTTAAAAGAAAACGGTTGGAAAAACAAGATGGTGGAAATGGGTGGTTGAGAGGGAGTAAATGAAGGGTCAGCTGGGCTGACAAAATTCGCGTACTTCGCACTGCGAAGTACCTTCGCACTGCGAAGTACTTGAATTTTTTTTGAAAATCTTGCTACCCTTCAACCATTGGCCATTCATATCCCCAATTATGATCATGCATAAAAACAAGTAATAAACAACTAAAGGCTGATTGCCCTTGATAAAACATAACGTAGCAAACACGAGTGGATAATATGTAGAGGCTCGGAATTTTCCCCCATCCTCACATGTAGGCTCTAGGTTGTGAAATCTCCTAAGAAGAGGTCCTTAGAGTCATAGACCTCACATGGAATTAGAGTTGTCTAGGGACATACGTCGACATGACCTCAACTAATTCCACGTGAAAATCTCATCTAAGCGGGGTTGGACATCCTACCTCACGGACATACGTCAACGCGGGCTTTCGCACACAACCTCCTTCTAACTTAGTTTTTTTTCTCAAGCTCGGGTAGAGAGCCTCACACGTCCGGCATTAACCCAAACAATGTGGAGTAACATCACTCAAGTAACCCCCGCATTTGATATATATGATATGAGTATAAAGCAATTAAAGCAAATATAAACATAAAGCATAAATATAGCATGTATGAATAAAATAAATAAACATGGCACGCAAAGAAAATAAAACAATTGTCTTTAAACCAAAAAGGTTAGGCTTGACTCGCTAGTGGGAACAGGGTCCCCAGTGAAGTCGCCAGCTGTGCGCACCTCGTTTTTTTCCTCGGGAAAAAGACGCGCAAATCCTCCGAGGCCGTTCGTAAACGCTCGGAGGGCCTTTGTGAAGCCGCCACCAAAGTTTTTGTATAAAGGGAACGTTGATAAACCCTTAAGTTTTTTTTTGTTGTAAAGGGAAACGATAATAAAACCCTTTTGACGATGAGGATAGGGATTAGGTCATCGCAACCATTGTCGGGTTCGGGAGTCGGTTACGCAAGGGGAAGGTATTAGCACCCCTCACGTCCGTTGTACTCAACGGGAACCTTCTATTTGGTTTAAAGCTTGAATTGTTTTTTTAATAATTTGCGTGCATGTTCATTTATGTTAAAAATATAGTAAAAAGGGGGGAAAAGAGATAAAAACAAACGAAGAAAAAAAAGTTTTTTATTATTGTGCTTGACAAGATGTCGATCTTGCTCCTACGTATCTCCCGGTAGTCGGAGAATTCAAAGCGTACGTAGTTCTTTGTTAGAAAAACGTATATGTGTTGGTTGTTTTTAAATGGACGATGTTTTAACCAAATTCTTGCGATTAAACGTAGCTTGTATGCTCGCGCTTGGAGACTTATTAAGCGTTCGTTCGCGAATCACATTAGAATTGTTAAAAGGTACGTCCGTTAGGGTAGAGGGTTGATTGGTCGCTATGGGACCAAGAGAGGTACAATGGACTCATATAAGTCAAACATTGACCGAGTGGACTCCGAAGAGTCGGGGGTTTGAGTCTAATGGCCAACGGGGGACCAAAAGGTTTGGATTGACCACAAGGGGCCAAGTTTTGGTTTGGTTAGGGTTGTACATTGAAAAAAAGGAATGACGATTGTCCGAGCGACGAGACATACGTCACGCATTCGTACAATCGGGGCGATGGAGAGACATACGTCACACCATCCCTTTTTCATTCATGTTTTTGGGTTGAATCCTTTAGAAATCCCAAGGTAAGTCAAAACATTTGGTTTGAAAACCCAAAATGGGAAGGTTTAGCAAATTTGCTAAAAAACGCGCAAGTTCGTCTCATTTTGCGAAAATGCGAACGTAAACGGTGTATGTTCATCTTTGAGTTTTGAACATCATGAACAATATTTATTGTTCAAGTTTAGATTGAAAAGATGAACATAACTTGTTTGTTTATGTGGTTTTGAAAGTTTGGGAACATAACTTGCTTTGCAAGTTATCCGCAAAATGGTCATACGAACTTGTGATTTTGCCAAAAACATGCAAAAACCTTGTTATGGTTTGAAGAACATGGGTTTAAAAACTCTTAGGTTCTGAGCTCTGGGGCTAGAACCTCAAAAATTGGTTGTTTTGACACAAAAACTCAGGTTCTGAGTTCTGTCATGGTCGCACTGCGACCATGACTTCGCACTGCGAAGCATGCGAAATTTTGGGTTCAGAAGCTGTTTCTGAACATTTGTTCAGAAACAACTCCTGAACACACTCAGGACCTTATAGGTGGGTGAAAAACTTTTGAGTTTTTGGGATGAAAAAGGCTGGACAAACCAGTTTTGATGTTTTGAAAACCTTGGGATTTCTTTGAAATTCAAAAGGGGTTTTTTAGGATCAAATGGTTTTGAGCCAAAATAGCTATGCAAACACAATTATAAATGCAAGATAAATGCTTTAGAAACTTACAGAACTCCTTAGCAAAGCTCCAGCTGCTCTTGGTTTGATTTGGTTGAAGGCTTTCACAAAGGTTTTGGATATTTGTGATGGTTTTGGAACTTTGGAAAGCTTTGTGTTGGATGAATTGTTTCTGGTTATTTGTGGAGTTTTGTAGGCTAAAATGAGTAGAGTTTCTGCTCTTTTAAATGCTGTGTTCTCTTTTTTGGATCCTTGGGCATTGCCTTCTATTTATAGGCCAAAACCAAATCTTTGTCATCATTACACAATCCCAAAATTCAGCTGATTTGTGGCTAAGATCAAACTGAATCCCTTTGCATTAAATGCTAATGGATAGAGGCAACCTTGCCTTGTACCAAGGGGCAAGATTCAGCCTGACTTCAGCCACAAATTCAACCAATTCTAGAAGGTAATGATGAAGAACAAAGCTGATTTGCAATTGGCTAATGCTTGGGGATCAATCCTTGCAATCTCAATGGTTGGTCAATAAAAACGTGCACTGTAATGTGCAGAGATTGAGGGATGAAAAAGGCTATAATTGGCTGGTGTGAGAGGGTGAAAAGCTGCTGCAAAACAGAGTAGGCAATCATGGTTTTTCAAGTGAAAAATCCAGCTGGTTTGACTGGTTTTGGGGGGAGCAAGCAGGAGGAAAGTCCTCAAGCAGGTGGCTGGCAACCTTGTGGTGGTTAGCAGGTCACCTGGGAGGGACTAGAGCTGCCCAAGGGCAAGCCCACTTGCTTGTCACATGCTAGGTTGGAAGAAAAAGCTTCCAACCTTGGCATTAATGACTAGTCCTTCAACTCTGGCTTTGCTTGGCCCAATTAGCCATGAATGCTACTTAAAATAATTATGGAAATGATATGCAACAAATTCTGGAATTAAGTCCAAGAAACCAAAAATCTGCAGAAAAATCGCAGACTTCGCAGTGCGAAGTGATCTTCGCAGTGCGAAGTCCTCAATTTTGAAAAGTTGACTTTTCTGTTGACTTTTGTTGACTTTTGACTTTTTTTTCCCCTCTTTGATTTTTTTTTGATTTTGTTTAAAATGCGTAGGACAAAATTAGGGTACTACAAGGTCTTCTGATATTTTAGACTTCGCTCGGTAAAGTCTCACTTCGCTCAGCGAAGTGACCTTTCTTCACCAGTGGGTTTCTGCCACCTCAGCATTTGACCAGTTCCAAACCGCCCTCGCTCGCTTAGCGAGCTAATACTTCGCTCAGCTATTTGGTTTTCTTTGGCACCTTGGAAAACATAAAATTTCCTAGGAATTTTTTCCTAGGAAAACAGCCTAATTTCGTCGGAAACAGTGTTTTCCGAGGAAATTACAGACGAAAAAATTCCTAGGAAATTTTCAATCTATTCCTACGATTTTCCGAGGAATTTCCTAGGAATTTTCAGTCAGAAGCTTTCCTAGGAATTTCCGAGGAAAATTTCCTAGGAAAGCTTTCCTGCAAACTGCTATTTCTGACACATGTTTTCCGACGAAATTTTATTAATATTTTAATGGTTGGTTTCCGACGAATTTCAGAGGAAAATTTATTATATTTTAATGGTTAGTTTCCGAGGAATTTAATTAATTATTTAAAAAAAAAAATTTGGAATTTCAAAATTGCGCCAAAAAAATTTTAAAATTTTTTCCAAGGAAAATAATTAATTTTTAAAAAAAAAATTAAATTTTTCGAATTTCAAAAGTGCGCCAAAAAAATTTGAAAATTTTTTAAAATTTTTTCCGAGGAATTTCCGAGGAAAATAATTAATTTTTAAAAAAAAAATTAAATTTTTAAGTTTCAAAATAATTTCAAAAATTGCGCCAAAAATTTGAATTTTGAAAAATTGCGCCAAAATAATTTGAATTTTTTTAAAAAAAATTGCGCGAAATTCAAATTTTGAAAAAAAATTCGAAAAAATTGCGCGAAATTCAAATTTTGAAAAAAAATTCAAAAAAATATATATTAAAAAATGATTTTTAAAAAAGAAATATATGAAGTAAAAGTGTTTTGAATAAAAACAAATGTAGGAATGAATTATTTTGATGAAATTATGTTTGAAAAGATAATAGATTTTAGGTTGAAGAAGATGAAAATTTGTGTTTAAAGATGAAAATTTTTTGTGGAAGAGTTGTTGAAAAAGGCAGAATGAAGAAGAAGAATTAGGAATAGAAAATTATGTAAAACATTAAAGATTATTGTTGAGAAATTGGTGTTAATTAATGAGAAAAATTGTTGTGGATGAGTTGTTGAAAAAAGAAGAAGAAGAAGAAGAAGAAGAGAAGAAGAAAAGAAGAATAAGAAGAAGAAGAAGATGATGATGATGATGATGAGAATAGGAAATAAAGAAGATAAGAATAGGAGAATGATAAGAGATTATTGTTGAGAAGCTAAAAATTATGTGTTTAGAAATGGTTGAGAAGATAGAAGAAATATAGAGATAAATGATAATTTGTTTAAGTAGAGATGAATGAATGAATGATGAAATGTGTAGATAGACGTGTTTTTAATTATAGAGAACAAAATTCTGTCACGTTTTCCGAGGAATTTCCTAGGAAAAAATTCCTAGGAAAGCTTCCCCTAAAAATTTTAAATTTTCGTTTCCCTGTTCTCCAAATTTCATTTCCCACCTTTAATTTCCTAGGAAATTCCTAGGAAACGATTCTATTTTTTTAAAAAAAAAAACAGTTATTTTAAAAAATCGATTATTTTTGAAAAAATACATTATAAATATTTTACTTGGTCTTGTATAAAAAAAAATTTGGTTAAATTTAATAAAATAAAAATAATGATTTGAGTACACAACGACAATTAATATTCATAAATTACTCGCTATCAACGACAATATTCATAAATTTACCTGACAAAAAATAAATTACTCGCTATCATCCTCCTCCTCCTCCTCCTCGTCCTTGTCATTATCATCATCGTCGTCGTCATGTATTTGATGAGGTCTTGTCTAAAAAAAAAATTTGGTTAAATTTAATAAAATAAAAATAATGATTTGAGTACACAACGACAATTAATATTCATAAATTACTCGCTATCAACGACAATATTCATAAATTTACCTGACAAAAACATAAATTACTCGCTATCATCCTCCTCCTCCTCCTCCTCGTCGTCCTCGTCATTATCATCATCGTCGTCGTCATGTATTTGATGAGGTCTTGTCTAAAAAAAAAATTGGTTAAATTTAATAAAATAAAAATAATGATTTGAGTACACAACGACAATTAATATTCATAAATTACTCGCTATCAACGACAATATTCATAAATTTACCTGACAAAAACATAAATTACTCGCTATCATCCTCCTCCTCCTCCTCCTCGTCCTCGTCATTATCATCATCGTCGTCGTCATGTATTTGATGTGGTGTCGGTGAAAATTGACTCGACGATGCAGGCGACGATGAATCAAATGTCTTTCTACTCTTTCTCCCACCCATGAACTTCTTTGTCATCATCTTTTGGAATTTTCGAAAGACATTCATTTGTTTCAATAGCTTCTTCTCTGTCTCATTTTTCCTTGCCAACTCCTTATTTTGAGCTTCCCACGCCTGCTTTTGAGATTCCAACAGCTCATTTTGATTTCGCAACTCCAACTTTTGACTTTGCAACTCCTCGTTCATTCGAGTTATCATTGCTTGAATCTCAGGAGACAACTCTGCAGAACGAGCTGAGCTGGACTCTGGTAGAACAGGAGCACGGAACAAATTTCCATGCACCACGTTGCCGGCTAACGCTCCAAGACCGTATACTCTATCCGGTCTTTGTTGTCCTCCTGCAGCCTTTGCCCATAATTCAATTTTTATGGAGTCGGGAATTTGTTCATGCAATTGAATCTCAGGATTCTGCTCCAAAAACCGTGCTACGTACTCGTCATAAGATGCCTATAAAGAAAAGTAAAGAAAATTAGATAATAATAATTGTTTACAAATAAAGTCAAATAAAAATTATATAATAATAATAATAAATTAAATTAACAACATAATTCTTTAATAATTCACTTTCTTTTTCTAATTAAAATAAATTACGAATATTTGCAAATTTACCTGGGTATTGCGTGCTCGAGCATCGACATACTGACCAGTACGCTGGCTGAAATGAGTCTCTCTATGGAGCTCATTTGGATAAGGATCCCTCTCCAAGGATTTTGCCTAATTGTACACGAAAAGTTGTATAAGCAATTAGAACATTTGAGTTTATTTAATATATACATGTATAGAAATAGAAATAGTGAAATATTTTTTTACCAGATGTCTAGCATGGGTAGGGACACTGACACATCCTTGTGCGTGTTCATGTCCTCCTATAACAGCTGCTCTATTTTGCTTGTTAGCTCTGGAACGGTTCTTAAATTTTGGATCTTCTAGCCAATACTTGGTCAAGTCTTCCCACGCTCTTTCCCCGATCCAATGTGTACGCTAGTTGCCCTTATGTTTTTTCCATTCCTCCCGTTCATCATATAACCTATCTGATAAACGTTTGGAAGCTAACTTGTGAAAGAGCTTCTCTACAAGAAGATGGACATCTCTAGACCAGGTACAACGCTCCTGCAATAACCAAAAAAATTATTAGACATTAAAATTTTTAAAAATATAGCATGTTATAAAGTAATTACAATTATTTAATATTTAATAAATTATGTTTACTGAAAAGTATTTAAAAAGTGCCGCCTTGTCCTCTTTAGTAAGATGTTTATAGACGGCCCAACACCTATCGATCGGGTAATACATCTGGATGGCTCCTCGAATAAATTCTGCTACTCTCTTGGATGGCTCCAACCTACAAATTTGAAGTGTTAATTAAATTATGCATTTAAAAAACAAATAAAAATTAAACTACTTTTAATACTTACGATCCAGGTGTCGGTGTAATCTTAAGCAGCCCATCCGCATAATGCAAGTCTTCAATGTAGCGACATCGTCCTCGTCGTGGTGCTGCTGGTGCTGCTGATGCTGATGTTGCTGATCCTGCTGATGCTGCTGCTGGTGCTGCTGATGCTTGTGGCTCTTCATGTTGGTGTTGCTCGTGCTGTTGAGGCTGATGTTCAATTACATTCAATAACCCTAAGAAATTTGTATCTTGCATAAAATCTTGCATGAGTTCCGCTGATGAATATCTTCTGGGAGCAACGGGTTGAACAGGTACGTTAAGGCCTTGTCGGATAGTAAATGGGGTGGTATTGAAACCAGGCGAATGTGATGAGGCGAATCCAGGCATAACATATCCAGGTGTAGTGTATGTCGGAGGAATGGTCGAGGGAATGGTCGAGAATGATGCGGGGGGAATGGTCGGGAATGATGTAGGAGGAATAGTTGTGAATGGAGTGGGGTAAGGTGGTGGAGTAGTAATAGTAGTAGTAGTAGTAGTAGTAGTAGTAGTAGTAGGAATAGGAGTACCAGTCCTTTCATCAATGTTACGGAAGGAAACCCCTGGTAGACGGCGCCATGATCTGGTCTCCTCGGATGTAATATCTATTATGTTTTGATACTTGTTTTTCTTCTTCTTCTTCTTCGTGGTCTCTACAACATGAGCCTTACCCCTATCTTTGTCTTGCCCAGACATCCCTGTCATAATACAATAAACAATAATTAATATAATGAATAAAATATTGTCACATTATATATGCAAGATTAAAATAATTCATATGATAAAATCGTACATTAAACATCGTCATAATTAATAAAAATCATCCACATTGTTTTCGGGGTTAATTGCATCTTCCCCATTGTCTATAGAGTTGCTAGACTCATCCCCACTGTCAGTGTCAACAAGTAACATTTCAGCTAACATTTCAGCATCAACTTGCTGACCGTCAACATCTCTGTCAACCAAATCCGTAGCAGGATCGACTTCAATCACTTCTGGAACATGTGATATTTCATCATCTTGGTAAGGTACTTCTTTATCTTGACCTTCTGTCTCAATTTGACCTCTCAATGTGATGTTGTTTGACTTTTCTTCCTGGACCTTCGGCTAACCCCCTCAACTTATATATATGTGTAGTCGGATGATCATTTAGCAACTGATGTTTAAACCATCCTTGAAAAGTTGTATATATGTTACCAATATTTAATCCTTGAAACATCTCAATGTATGGTCCAACTTCGATGCAATTAATCATCACATGAATGGCCGCTGACTGCAACTCAGCATCGTTCATCCAATAATCTTTCTCTGGATGACAAAGACGTCCGTGGTGACGAAAAACTGATAAGGCTGACTGACACTCTTCACTTTCAACAATAAGTTCATTTCGTGTATTTCTTGGGATCAACATCAAGTTGTCGAAGTAGTGAGAGATGAAATAGTTTGTTTCCCGAACCACGTAAGCTGCAACTATTGATCCCTCAACCCTTGCTTTATTTCTAAACATTCGCTTTGCATAACCCATGAACCTTTCAAAAGGATACATCCACCTATAATGAACAGGTCCACCAAGCCAAGCTTCATATGCGAGATGCACCGGAAGATGTTCCATAGAATCAAAGAAACCCGGGGGAAAAACTTGCTCCAACTTACAAAGAGTGATTGAAATATTCTGATCCATTTTAACAAGTTCATCCATCTCAAGGTTGAAGCACATAAGTCTTTAAAAAATTGGCTAATTTCAGTCAACGGGTTTATAACATTTTTTGGCAATGAACTAAATGCAATTGGAAGTAAGCGTTCCATGAAAACGTGGGAATCATGACTTTTCATTCCACGCAGTCTTCCGGAGTTGACGTCAGCACATCTTGACAAGTTAGAACAATATCCGTCTGGCATCCTCAATTCTTTCAACCATTGACAAACAGATTTTGCTTCATCAGCAGTTAGACTATAAATAGCCTTAGGTTTTAGATATTTTCCATTTGGAAGAAGTTGTAGCTCCATATCTGGTCTCCTACAAATCAATGGCAAGTCCATTCTAGCCTTCTCATTATCTTTTGTTTTACCAGAGACATTCATCACCGTGTGAATTATATTGTCACAAAAATTCTTCTCAATGTGCATAACATCAAGATTATGTCTAAGTAAATTGTCTTTCCAGTAAGGGAGGTCCCAGAAGATACTTCTTTTCGTCCAATGGTGGGTGTCACCGTATTGCGGGTGTCTGACTCTTTTGCCAACATCTGGGAATTTCAAAAGTCCTAATGCACTGACTCTACGGAATACTTCCTCTGATGTTGTCCTAGGAGGCGGGCCATCTTTTTATGTTTGTCCTTTACGAAACAAATTCCTCTTCTTACAAAATTCATGTGTTGCTGGTAAAAACCTACGGTGGCAGTTAAACCACGAACTCTTTCTTCCGTGATGCAAGTTAAACGCCTTTGTTTCTTCCATGCAATGTGGACAAGCCAATCTACCATGAGTCGACCATCCAGACAACATTCCATATGCAGGAAAGTCGTTAATAGTCCACATCAAAGCTGCCCTCATCCTAAAATTCTCCTTCCTTGCAATATCATATGTTGATTCCCCGATCCACAATCTCTTCAAATCATCAATTAAGGGTTGTAAATACACATCTATACCATCTAATGGGCTATTAGGTCCTGGTATAACACAAGTCAAAAACAAATAAGGTTTTGACATGCACATGTCAGGAGGAAGGTTATACGGGGTAAGAAGAATTGGCCAACAAGAATAAGGCGTTGCCGACTTTTGGATATACGGGACAAATCCATAAGAGCATAATCCAAGCCTCACATTACGTGGATCTTCTGCAAAATCAGGATGTACTTCGTCAAAGTGCTTCCATGCCACCCCGTCACAGGGATGTCGCATCACACCTGTATTTGTTCTATTGTAATAATGTCACGTCATTTTATCGGCTGTGTGAGTTGATGCATACAATCTCTGCAATCTTGGTATTATTGGCAGATAAAACATTGACTTGACTGATACTAGCTTCTGCTTCCGAGAACTGGCATTACCACGTACTTGATACCTCGGTGCATTGCAAAATTTACACTCCACCAACGACCCATCATTTTTACCGAATTCGTTGTCGTAAAACAGCATGCACCCTTTAACGCAACAATCAATAGTTTTAACTTGCAATCCCAACTTCGACACCAACTTCTTAGCCTCATAAAAACTCAATGGCAAATTGTCCTTTATAGGAGTTGCGTCCCTCATCATTTTTGTATAACATTCTGCGCCTTCTTCGGCCACACTCCAATCTGACTTGGCAGCTAAAAGCCTTACACTCATGGATAACTTAGAATCAGACGACCCTTCAAACAACGGCTTGTTTACTTCCATCATCATTTTGTAAAACTTCAACGCTTTCTCGTTCGGAATTCTTTCCTCTTCAGCGCCCTCGTCCTCGTTGTAAGACAGGTTCACCCCAAGAGCATCACCAACCATATCTTCCATCATGCCAAAGTTTTCACTCTCCGTACGCGCCCCACTGCTTGAAGCGCGCATATTAACATCATTTGTCGGCTCTTGTTCACCATGATATTTCCACACGTAATAATTCTACATAAAACCAAGGTCCTTTAAATGATTTAGAACATCTTTTGGGCTCTGAAGCAGCCTACACGTACATTTAATACACGGACATCTTATCCCTCCCTCCAATGTAAACGCACGTTGCGACTTGGCGTAAGCAACAAATTCACGAACTCCATCCACAAAAGCCGCTTTAAGTGTTCTTTTCCCCGGATATTTTCTATCGTACATCCAACTACGATGTAAATAATATGATCCATCTTCCGCGTCACTAATATTAACTCAATTAGTTTGTATTTATTCGTTACAATAACGCGCGAATAATTAATAAATTCTCGCGTTGCCGACAAAAGTTAATGACTACATACAACCAAAATATAAATAACAATTTTTTTTTTTATTTCTACAAACCTAAATATTTAGAAATTCGTACAAATTACACATATTTCATATAAATTAACTTCATAATTCTTTACTAATTTATCTTCTTTTTCTAACAAACTTTTTAAACATATTAAAACATATTTCTAACTAATTAAACATATTATTAATTACATAATTAGTTTTACTAATTAACTAATTTTTAAACATATTTCTTTACTAACTTAACCTTCTTTTTTTAAAATAACTACAACAACATTTTTACTTATTAACCACATTTTTTACTTGCATTTTTATTAACTAAAACATATTTGTTACATAAATTAGTTTTACTAATTAACTAATTTTTAAACATATTTCTTTCTTAACTTAACCTTCTTTTTTTAAAATAACTACAATAACATTTTTACTAACCACATTTTTTACTTGCATTTTTATTATAACTAAAACATATTTATTATATAATATGTCACATGAATTGCATAAAAATTATATAATATTTTACAACTAACATATATAACATTTTCTAATTAATCTACATCACATTTTCTAAAATTCGTATGAATTCAACATTACGCGCATATAAAAATTACAAGCCACAAATAAAAGTTACGCGCGGATAAAAATTATGCGCGCCACCGACAAAATTAATTACAACAACTAATTAATTCACATATTTCATATCAATTAACTTCATAATAAATTTTTTTAACATATATATTTCATTACAACAACTAATTCACATATTCTTTACTAATTTACATTCTTTTTCTAACAAAATTTTTTATACATCTTTCTTTTTCTAACAAACTTAATTTTATACATATTTCTTTTTAAAAATATTCCTAGTCAAACCATTGTATCAATTTAAAATAAGTAGAACATATATACCAACCTCAAATAATTAGACGATGAACCAAGTGGATGAAAAAAAACCAAGCAGCAGCTGCAGCAACAACACCAACCTTAAAATGGATCCGAAGCAAGAAACTACAAAAAATAATACAACATAATTAATAAAATCAATATCAATATTTTTTTTAAAAAACAAAACATTTTTACTAAACTACAATTTTTTTACAAGCTAACATTTTTTTATTATAAACTAACACCATTTTTAATTAATATCATCTTTAAAAAAAATATACATTTACTAACTAATATTTTTACGAATAATTATAGTAACATTTTTACCAACTATTTTTTACAAACTACACTTCTTTTACTAAGTAACATTTTCATTACTAATAACCATGACTTTCTTTTTTCTAACAATTTAAAATAAAATATAAAAACTAACCTCAAAAAATATAAATGCAACCTTGAGTAGTAGCAACAATAACCTTGAGTAAAAGAAAATAAAAATATGATGATAAAATAGAAGTTGAGAAAAAAAATGAGTGAGAATGATTGAATTTGATGGTAGAGTGTGAGATTGAGAAAGAAATTGTGTGTTATATATAATAGAGAGAATAAGTGATATTTATATGGTGTATAATATGAGATAATAATTTGAGATAATAAGTTTATTGAGAGAAAATAAATTAAATAAATGAAGTTTGGTAATATAAGAATGAAGAAGATTATAATAAGAATGAAGGAGAGAAGAAATGAATTGAATGGAATGAAGAAGAAATAACATGTATATATATACACTGCCATTCCAAGTCCAACGTTCTAATTCATCTCCAACGGTTACTTTCCAACGGTCAGCTTGCTAGCGCGTGCAACGGCTACATCAAATGCTGCTTACCGACGAATTTTAGCAGCTTACCGACGAATTTTAGGCCATGCTTTCCGACGAATTGATTTGTCGCTAACCATGCGCTTTCCGACGAATTTTTTCGTCGCTAAGCTCACTTTTCAGACCGTTATGTGTGCGGGTGGGCCCAGTGGTTTCCGACGAAATTTTTCGTCGGTAAACACCACCAATTAATTGCTCCCACGCGTCCTTTTCTGCACACAAGGGACCCATTTTGACTGAATTTGCTTTCCGACGAAATTTTTCGTCGGTAAACATCCTGCTTTCCTAGGAATTTAAATTCCTAGGAAAATTTTGTAGGAAAATACACTGATTTCTTGTAGTGTTCGTAATTGGATAGGTTTCTCTTCGATTGACTCTCAGCATATTCCAGATCATTTTGTTCAGTTCACCTTATCAACAGGTGGCTATAAAGCTTGTCGTTTTTTTTGCAGCTTATTTGACTATCTTGCGTTTGGGTGCTATAGAATGAAAGAAATAACATAATATTCAAAAGCAAGGAAAAATCAATTCCTCAGCTCCTGGATAGAGCAAAGTTGCTTTCTTTTTGGTGACTGAAAGCAAATTATGCTAATTTTGCTTGAGGTTACCATAGTTGGTGGCTTTGTCCTTTTATGTGCTTGGGCAAAGATTGATTTTGCCTTTTTATGCTTTATCTCAATTTCGAACTGGTATTGTTGTAATCTTTGGTGTTTCTCTCTGGCACATCTTGTGCTGGTGAGTTTCCTCTTTTGGTGTTAATATATCTCATTTTTGCTTGTTAAAAAAATTATATTAAACGTAAAATAGATTTTACTAAATCTATCTTCAAACTACATTATTTCTATTACTAAAGTTCGTTCTATACATATTTGATATTTAAACAGAATATAAATTATAATTGTAATTATACTTCATATTTGTTTTATCCTTGACAATAATAATAATGATATTGGTTTAATCATGATTAACAAAATATTATAAAATAATGAAAATACCATATAAAAGAGATGATAGAAAACTCAAACAAAGGCGACGAAGACAATAGATGTTGAAAAATACTAGTAATACTCACTTTTTAACAAGGAATGATATTTGGACAACCAATTTTAAACAACTTTAGTGACAACCTTTTTTCCTCTCTTTTCATTGGACAATAACAACAGAGAGAGAGAGAGAGAGAGAGAGAGAGAGAGAGAGAGAGAGAGAGAGAGAGAGAGAGAGAGAGAGAGAGAGAGAGAGAGAGAGAGAGAGAGAGAGTACAATGAGAGTATGAGAGAGAAGCTTGTCACAAAATTGTTTAAAAATGGTTGTTCAAATATCATTTCTCCTTTTTAACACACTCTCTAGTTCTCACTTATTTATTGAATGAAATCAATGTATGTCCCACCATTTTGTGAGGGTTCAATTTTCAAAGTATAAACCCACAATGATTTAAGTCAATAAGAGAGTGAGTATTAAAAAGAGTGTTCAAAATAGAGTGTTGCTAACATTACTCATAAATGTTTTACAACAACTTAACAAGAATGAGAAACTAACCGGTAAAAGTGAATATCTTGTGAAGAAGAAGAAAAATATGTGATTGATTTATCATTCTAATGCTGGGACGACTCAAAGGTAAGGTTACTAAATCTCTTGATTTAGGCCATCAACAAAAATTATTTTTTGTTAGATTTTATAAACAAAAAGGTTTGATATATGCAGATAAAAAATGTGGCATAATTAAAATTTTCTTTAGACCTGACATACTATTAAGGTTATTGGATCATCCTTAATATGATGACATTAGCTACTAAAATTAGGATTGAGAAACCAAGTGATTGTGCTTAAGTGATTAATTAGTGTCATCAAAAAAATGAATCGTTTGGAAGAGAACCGAATTCGATTTCAAAGTTGAACAATTTTTTGGTTAAACTATGCTTATTTTATTAAAATATGTATACTTAATTAAAATAAATATATTATTATTATTATTATTTATAAGAAAATAATGTGTATTATTATTTTAAAATAAAATGCCTTCTCTTAAAAAAATCAAAACGCATTATGTAAAAAAAAAAGCCCTTTTTTGGTGCTAACATTTTAGCCTAACACTATCATTTCTCTTAAGCCTAACATTATCATTTCTCTTAAGCCTAACATTAACATTTTAGCCTAACATTATCATTTTAGCCTAACATTATCATTTCTCTTAAGCCTAACATTTTAGCCTAACATTATCATTTCTCTTAAGCCTAACATTAACATTTTAGCCTAAGCCTAACATTTTAGCCTAACATTAACATTTTAGCCTAACATTATCATTTCTCTTAAAAAAATCAAAACGCATTATCATTTCTCTTAAGCCTAACATTTTAGCCTTTTTGACTTTAGTAACATAACCTATGCACAACTTTAAGTAGCCTCATTAAACCACTCCATCCGTCCCATAGCGGGGAAGTGGATGAATGAATAGACCCATGGACGGATACAACATGAGTGGAAAACAGTGGAAAGATGGGCACGTGAATGCCCATCTTTTCGCTAGTTACATATAAAACAAAAACATATTTTATAAAATTACTACAAAAGGGTTAAAAAAAACGTATAAGCATTGATTAGCTCATAAATTCGCAACGAGTACGAGACGATTTTAACGAAATATTACATATAAAATAAACACATATCTTATAGAATTAGAATGCAAGGTGACAAAAAAATCGTATAAATAAATTCATAAAATCCACATAGTTCAAGGCGATAATTTAATGTAATATCACGTATAAAATTAACACATGTTTTATGGAATTACTATGTAGGGATGACAAAAAAAAATTATCACCGTAGATATAAGAACATAAAATCCGCAACAAAAAATAGTGTAACGTTTTTATGCATGTGTAACATATTTCAAGTATTAGCAATTAGGGTGTTCAAAACTGAAACAATCTAAAAAAAATATCGCAAACCTAACCAACTAAAACCGAAATCACATTTGATTTGAATGTGTTTGGACTTGTTTTTTACTCAACTGTGTGCTTTGGTTTGCGGTTTTTATTTTACTTGTTGGGTTTTGATTATGCATTGGCTTCATTTTGTTAAAACAACTAGTTCTAGCAAGATGCTGTACCAAATGTCCTATACATGTAAGTACAGACATCTTAACTTAAGGTGAAGTGCTTTGTTTCGCTTTCTTGGAAGATTGTATTTTCGCGTGATATCATAGAAGATTTGTTTGAAGATTATGATCACATTGCGTGTGGTCCAAGAAGCGTGTGTTTGTCGAAGCTTGCTCATGTCGGTTTTATTGTGTCATGTTTTTGAAGTAAATGTCATAAACATATTTGGTAATAATATATTTTGCTCCTAGAAGATTGTGACTGAATATACGTTTTGGTCAGCTAGTTTCTCTTTAACCCAAGTGAAGAAAAAGCCCATGCTTACTGGCTATATAAAAAATACTCAAACCCTTGTGAAGATGATCGAAGCCTTCATTTGAAGAAAGAGTCTTTAGGGTTTTGTGTCTGTGTTATTTGTATACCTCTCTATGTACCGCATTGATGCATAGAGCTGGTTTGTTTAGTTGAGTTGTAAGCTGTTATTTGTATATCACTCTAGTGCATCTTGCAAGAGTTGGTTTGTGTATTGGAGTTGTTCTCATATTTGATTGTAATCATGATTAAGTCAATTAGTGAGATTGTGGTTGAGAGAAAGTGAGAGGGTATCTCATATCTAGGGGGAGTCTTGGATAGAAATTCACGGGTAGTGTTAGGTGAAAAGGCAGTGAACAAGGTTTGTTCATATAAGACTAGGAACTAATATTATTGAGAGTGAGTTTCCTTTCTTGGCATGGATGCCTCCAGAAGTAGGTGACGTTCACCGAACTGAGTTACCAAACCTCTTGTGTCCTTCTTTATGACACTTTATTTTATTTATGTTTATTGTGCTACGTTGTCGTACCTGTTGTCTAGGACATCACTCTTTTCGAATATGTCATCCATGACATCAGGTAGGACATCTGTCCAGCGAGTGCCAGAATTTCATTACCAATCGAACCAAACCGCAACATAAACCAATATTTGTACTACGTGTCTATCTATGTTAATATTTGTATGACTAAATTACATCGGAAGCCCTTTAAGTTATTTAATTATAACAAGTTAGTCTTTTAAGTTTTTATCGTACCACTTACGTCTTTGAAGTTATTTAATTGTTATGTAACAAGTTAGTTCTTTAAGTATTTTTCGTA